>QVRM01005696.1:0-415582 GCA_003439945.1 Dermanyssus gallinae | reverse complement strand
CCTATATTCGCCGTCTCTCTCTCTCTACCAGCTACTTATTCCTAGCTAAAAAGCGCTCGATTCAAGCGTCAAAATGTGGCGTTGTCAACGCCTTGCCTTTAAGCGCGTCACTTCGCGCGTTGATGGTGTTTTTTTTTTCGATTTTTTTTATTTAGTCGTTAAGGGTCTTTGCGGCGATACGGCGGTTGTTTGCCGATTGAACGACAAAAGACATAAAAGCGATCGAGCAAAAATGTCGCACGAAAAGTGCTACCGTTATCGGGTAGGGTGGAGAAACGGCACGGCACGATCCAACGGAACAACATCATGCTGTCGTCTCATTTGGGCAGTCACGTCGCGACAGCCACGTCTATATCTATATACAAACATACAAACATACAAACATACAAACATACATACATACATACATACGTACAAACATACAAACATACATACACGCACAGAAACATACGGCCAGTCTGTTTGTCTGCTCGAAATAATGAAGGAAGGTGGAGCAGAGAGAGCGCTCATCCGGTGGCGCTCATTGCTAGCAGAGCCCCTCGACAGACACAGAAAAGGCAGCCGGGCAAAACTGCAGGCAAGCCAGTTGGATAGATAGATAGATAGATATTGTTTACAACGCTCACTTCGCTGGTCATACCGATTAACGGCGCTGAGGGCGCGTCATCTGTTGGTTGACGACGTAAGCGTCAACAGCAATCTGCTGCGTTCACTCTCCTCGCGCGGGACGGCCAGGCGATTCCGTCAACCGCCTGTCTAAGCGTGACCGGTACCGGCAAGCGGTCGGAATCTAGCCGTACAGTTTTGTCACAGAGAGAATGTTACACAGACCAACGTTACGACGGCAGCGCGCTATATAATATATATATATATATATATATATATATGTGTGTGTGTGTATATAGAATGCGTGATGCGCATAATGTTTCCACTGACAGAACAAGCGCAAAAGAGAAACACATTACGATCTTGGTTGCTTGGTACGAGCGATCTCTAGAACACTGAACATGTAGCCGCAATTCGAATACCCATCCTGCTGGTTTAGAGCGGTGTAAATGTCAGCTACATTTCAGTACATACCCTTCTATGTAGGCGACTAAAGCATAATAACGCTTACCCAGATATATTATACATGTAGAGCATTCGAAGAAGAATGCGGTATCCTGATACACTACAGAGAAAACGATTGTGTACAGGCTTATACGCATTAACATGATTTCTGTATCTGCGACGGTCAAGTAGCTTTTCAATCAGAAGCTTTGGTGTAATCCAGGTTATTGACTCGTTATTTCAGAAATCAAGAGGTATATATATATATATATATATATATATATATATATATAATCAAAGAAACGGCAAGGAATTAAGGGACGAGAGCCAGCCAGAGAGACTTTTCATTGACGTCCTCGAGAGAGCGAATGCCATTGAAAACCTAAGCACCTTGGGCAAACTGTACGGGGAAGACCTTACACATTTTCTTAGTCCTCTGAGGAGTTCACCTAAAATGTATACCTTGTCTGCAACTGTTATATTTATATATATATATTAGCAGAAGAATTGTGTAGTGCAAGGATATCCCTTCGTAGCTCATACCACTATTTTGTTCATGTTTTTAGTTGTTGACGTAAATGATCATCAATCACCTCGGAATTACTTGATACTTGCTTGATGATGCCAGCCGCTTTATGCTAATCTAAAGCAAAATAATGCTGGTAGCGGGTCCGTTCAGGGCTTTTGCTTCGTCTAACTTTGCCGTCTAATGGGGAATTTTAATCAGACGCTCGATCAAATACGCCTTTATTTTATATTTTCGTATCCATATCTCTCTCTCGCTCTTGACTTTCTTCTATAAAATACATTTCAACTGGTAGTATATAGATAATATTATTAAGGTATCTATTAAGGTGCTACAGCTTTTAGTAGACATTCACCATATCTACATTTAAAACTGAAATTTAATCTTTGAACTTAAAATATTGATGAACAAAACGTTACCACTGCATTGTCATTTGAAAAGAATAGGGAAACACGTCGTTTAGGTGAGCAATGCACTTTCTGATGTAAGGCATTTTTCGGTTCGAGCAGCTCGGAGCAGTATATGTGGTCCACTCCTCTTTAACGTCTTTATTGACAACATATTTAACGTAAAAAACATGCAAAGTTGACACTGTTTGTGGACGATACCACCGCCCCATTCGCTGGGGTTTCCTCAACTGAGGTAGCGGCTATAGTCCGCGAGAGGTTATTCTCATAGTTCAGGAATAACGGTCTCTATATGAGTTAGAGGAAAGCAGGTGTAATGCGATTTTCTTCACCGTGAGATTCCATTACGATCAATCCGTTGCGATTCTAGTGTGACTAGCATAGGCCTCTCGCTTCTAAAGGAAAATGATTTTCTAGAAATTACGTTGGACGAGAAGCAGACATTTGAAACGCATATAATACGTTAACATA
Source organism: Dermanyssus gallinae (assembly GCA_003439945.1). Lineage (NCBI taxonomy): Eukaryota > Metazoa > Arthropoda > Arachnida > Mesostigmata > Dermanyssidae > Dermanyssus > Dermanyssus gallinae. The sequence goes on along the minus strand of QVRM01005696.1, from coordinate 413,128 downwards.
GACAATTATCTGGCAGTAATGCAGCTCTATATAGAGCTCGACGAATTCTTCCCCAGGACTGCCTAATGGAGATGTATTTTGCCCATGCCCATAGTCACCCGACTTGCGCTATAAAAGTTTAAGGCTTGTCACAGTTGCGTCTTATTAGACCGCTTCACCGACTTCAAACGAACACTTCGAACAACCCTGGGACTCTAAATGCAAGACTCAATGCAATCGCACTACAGAAATATAAGCGTTCTGCCAATTCCAAAACTTATAGAATACTCCCTCGTAGCTACAAGGGGTGCCACATCTCACTTGCTTATTGTGTCAGACGCCATTTCCAACCAGTCGAAACTATCGATCAGAAACATTGGAGCCTTCTACCACCGATCTCCTTCAGGCACAAAAACTCTCTGCTTAAATTCAAATGAGACGTCAGAGAGCAATATCTCAAAATGCAGGTATTTGGTTAAACAAAATCTAAGTAATACAAGCTATATCGCAACACTTTGTAAATAGATAAAAGAGGCAAATGTAAAGTATACGTTCTTGTCGTATAGAAGAGGCTCCGAACAAGCTATGTGTTTAATGAAGCTCGGAATCAACAAGTGCAATTACCTTATAAGAAATGTCAATAAACTACTTTCTTCACCGGTGATTCTAGATTGTCTCATGCCCCTATCGCGATTACTGCACCAAAGAGTTGTAGTCTGTCGGACATATAACAATGTGTCTGTAAGCCATTTATCCTTGTAGAACTTACACATGTAGATCCGCAGGATGTAGTACATTAAATTTAACCTTCAAACCAACCCAAGATACAAGAAAATGTATACAGACCAATATAAATGTTTGTTTTAAAACTTTTTTTCACTACAAGAGAACCATCTTCTAAGATTTTTGCACCTGCTTCTAGGTTTTTGGCCCCTCTTTTGTAAAAGTCTTGTTTTCTGGCGACAAAGAAATGTTATATCTCAATTTGGACGTCCGCAAAAAAATGTATGCTTATCAAAGACTTTTGGAGAGACCGGTATGAGTGTTAACCTAAAGGTGCAAAATTCGAAGAGTATGGTGGCTGCTCAGTTTCCAGCTTAGCGTATATATATTTTTATGGCAAATGTTAGTCACGTGGAATCGCGCATTGTCTTGGCGAAAGATTACCCCTTTTCCGTCCATGATCTGTGGTAGCGTTTGAATCAAATTTTTTCAACTTGTAAGAGTTGTTGGCACTAGAGATCCACATTTATCGTCTGGTTTCTTTTTAGAGGTTCAAAGTAAACCTACGACCAGCAATTTGTCTGCTTACCTTCTTGTAGAAGACCAATTTATTTTATCGCAGATCACTAAACAGAGCGGATCTTGGTTATTGTCCAGGTTAGAATCTCTATCAAATATCTAGGAAAGCCATTTTTGGCAGATCCGTTCGTTGATTGAGTCGTCACCGCAGACGGTGAAGATATGTCACCAAGATTTTACATTCACCATATTTCATAGTACGATTATGAATGAGTATCACCCTGTCCCATGCTCGTGTTGCCTGAAAGTCGAGAAACGAGTGGATTCCAAAATTGCCAGAACTTCTGCATCAATTTAATATATGCATAAGCATTCTCCGTATACAACAACACGACACGCATTCATAAACATACATAATTTTTTAAAAGACTCTCCTGTCCTGTACTCTGCCTATTATTATTATTATTATTATTATTATTATTATTATTATTATTATTATTATTATTATTATTATTATTATTATTATATTATTATTATTATTATTATTATTATTATTATTATTATTATCATTATTACTATTATTATTATCATTATTGGTCACAAAATGTATTTAAACTTGTATGTTTACATACCGGGGATATAGGCATCTGTTTTACTACATGCCTCAGCTAAGATATTTTTATAATTTGGGTAACAAGTAAGTTATATGATGCGAAATTTAAGCCATAAAAACGTTATTTGCGTAGCTTAGGTGAACGACCACGATAAATAATTTCGGTAGTTTCCCTAAATGGCTAGGATTGGTGACCTCTAATTGCATTCGTTGTTATTGCATTAGGTTGTAAACATATTCGTTCATGATGGCCGCAGTGCTTGAGCCGCATCCGGTTTTGCGTATTAAAAGCGGGGTATATCGGTCAACTTATTGAATTAAGTTGAATTATAATAAATGCTGGCTACACGGTATCTTGTACATGAGGTGTTGAGTGTTGAAATCGGGTTATATCGGTTGTCTCCCTAGATAGATAAAACGTTAAAGACCGGGCTCTTCAATGAATATTTAAAATAATTTTTATGATAAAAATACTTTATCATACAAGTATTTTTTGACGAGAGCCAATTATCTAATCATTTCATTATTTTTTCTAAACTATTCCTCAAGTTTTTTTGCTAAAGAACCTCTTGTGTAAGTGCCGCCAGTTCGATGATTCCATGAAGTTTTTGCAGCCGCCGAATTTTCCAGGGTAAGCGTAGCACTGCGTAGCTGTCATCGTAAGCCCTCGTTCGATTTACCGATGCACTGCAACGGCACAATACGAACAGCTCTGAAGCGTCTCATCTGCATGGGTGTTGACAAAAATATTTCTTTCATGTGTCACCTTCAGCATACCATATATATGTATATATATATATATATAGCGATCCATGTTTTCAATACAGAATGTTCCCTTCGGGTAGAAGAACAGCTGTTACAGCTAAAGAAATCGCGTGCATTCGCAGGCAGCTTAATTAACGACAACTATTTGCAGTAGCGTGCTTAATCCTCTGGATCCCGTTTACTTAATTTACCCATATATATATATATATATATATATATATATATATATATTCTCAGAATTTGATCCATAATCTCGATTATTTCTAGATAGAGCTCATTTTTCTTCCAACCGCGCCCACAGGTTTAGTTTATGTATTGACCTTCTCCTTGCTTATCGCAGACCTAGCCCACCATGTGCGGGAGGAAGAGTTGTCATAGAAAGCTACCTTCATCGTAACGGCCTGCAAATAAAATCACGGAAGACGAAAACCATTAAGATTCGCTGTGGGAATACATTGGCTGCAGCAGACGTAATACCCTGCTATGAAGTTTGTTAACTCCTTCCCGTATTTGGGTCTGAAACTACACTATACGGGAACGACCTTTACCCAGCATATTGGTGACAGGTGTCGGGCGGCTATTGCCTCTTCTCACACAGAGATGAGAGACCCTCGACGACTGTCTCTGAGTGCGGCAATGCATCTTTTTGAGCTTAAGGTTGTGCCAATGTTGAGCTACAGCCTTGGCAAGATGCAGGGGCACCCCTCAGCGGCAAATTATGCGCCGCTAAAAAGATGCTTCATAATTTATGTAAAACGTGTGCGCTGCTTTCCGCGGACGGCAAGAAACCGCTGCCTGTACCTGCTAGCGGGTTGTGGATCAGCAATGGAAACAATCAGAGTCAGGCTTAGGTCACCTATTGCAGGTGTATTTTAGCATTTTTTTGTTGGAGTGGCAGGGAAACGTGACCGCAGTTAGCTGCGTACCATGTCAGGGAGGTCTGGGATGGAATGGCATGCACTAGTCGGCACGTGTACACAAGGTACATCGTGCATGGCTATCATCACTAGGTATGTTCGACCCAAGGATTTCGCCAAAATGGCAATCACTGTTGTTGCCGGTTCTGCTCCCAGATGTGCGGTAAATACCACGCAGCGAGCTGCCAGATGCATCAGCGGTCGGTGCACTTTTTCGCCTGGTGGGACAGCCGCTGAAGTGTTCACATTGTATATTTTGATTGTATTGTAATTATGTACCATCTTGAAATGCAAAGTTGTTAGAAAGTAAAGAATATGAGTTTCTGTATGAAACAACTCTGCCTCTCGCAGTCATACATTTTATGCTGCGATGACTTGTCAGACACATCGGTACACGAAATATTAGTAATTTCACTGTCGTTTTATAACTATCTTGTCAAATACTTATCGAATGAATTTTATAACACCCTACTGCAAGAACCATTTATGTTTAAACCTTTTTATACATACGTAATATATTTATTATAATACGCATATGTAAAAAAGTGTTATATACAAATAGAATACACCGTTATTGAAATAATTAGCCTATTCAAACCGAAGTATACGCATATATATATATATATATATATATATATATATATATATATATATATATATATATATGAATTTAGACAAACTTTATTTCGGCAATTACGCTGACTATATGCTAAATGGTCTGAACGTTAGTTACACGCCGTACAGCTATATCAATATCTCACCATTTCGTTATGTAAGGCCTAACCTACCTTAAAAATCTCAGAAACTGGCCAATGTAACGCTCTAACGTTTATCCAGACCTCTTTCGTTCTTCATATATATATATATATATATATATACATACATACATAAAGCTAGTTTGGGAGTACAGCTTTAGCCCGTGTAACACGAGGACCTCGAGCACTTCTCATGTGGAGGCTAATGCTAGAAGGTTTCGAACGACTGAACGGCGGCACGGCAAAGCGTACCACGGATGCTGCTGTGCACTCCCGCTGACATACACAATCAACGTATGTACAGGACGCAGGAAACTCCGACCGACCAACAGTGAGGTCCAGCTGGGCAACCGTTCAGTGCGCCGCAGTTGATGTCGTTGGTGTCCCGACAGAAGGGCGCCTGCCTCCACGCCGCCGCAGTTGTGATGCCGACCCTGGCTGTTCCCAGGTCGCTACCAAAACACTACAATAGTGAATGCAGGACACCCACCGTCTCCTTAACGTGTTCTATTACACAATTGATGTGGGGGGGGGGGATTGGCTTGTGTGCTCGGGTTCAACGGATCCTTCGGTTTTCTTCCGTCTAAAACAACAAATCCTTAATTACGATGTTGCTTAAACATAACTTTTCCTACACACTTAACGCCGTCAGGAACGGTAACAGTGCGCGCGTATAATCTCAGACTCATTACTATACATTTGGGAGACGTACGTTGTGTTGCTGTCAACTGTAAAGATAATAATGCTGCTCTGTATGCACACACACGATAGTGGCGTCTCCTCCGACAGTGAATAATCTGGTTTATTCTTAATACTGTCATTATTTTGATGTCTGAAGCGGTCTTTACACGGTTGAACAGACCAACCCCCGGCCGGATAGGGTGTCATAGGGTAATTAAAACCAATGTTCGTTATATCGCTTCTCGAAGAGAAGTCCTCTAGTAAATAACTTATAAAAGGACAAAGTAACAGAGTCTTTAGCGGCCCTCTCCAACCGATGGGTGTGGTTCTTGTGAAAAAAAACGCATATATACACATAGGCTAGTCAGAAAGATATGTTGGAGTCGCAAAGCAAATTTAGAAGTGTTAGTCCTATCTAATTGTGTCGACACGTTTTTATTTGCCGAGCGTCAAGCAACACTTTGGCGGAATAGGCTGTCCATAGATGACGTGACATCTCTTGCAAGGTGAAAGCCTAACCTTGAGGTTCCACCGTGATCTACGAAAATCTTGGTTTAACTTCGACACATATTGTCTTTCAATTTTCGCTAGAAATGGTATTGTATATACATAAATATTAATACAAAATAAATACTTTAAAGATATAGGCTATTTTGTGAACAATATATATAAAGTGTATACAGGGTATTCCTATTTGTGTGTCCAAAACGCTAGATTATGGTCAAACTCGGTGAGAAAATCATTTTTGCCACTGGAAAGGGGGAGCGGAAATGCTCCGTATAGGAGTGAGATATTTTTTTTATTGTTATTTTAGGGGGGGCTGTTTCGACCTACGTTTGCAAAATGCACGATTGTGAAAGAACGCATTCAATTGAAAAACCGAGCACACCGGCGCATTCGGGAGAAAATTCTACATTTTCTAAACTATACCTAAGCGAGCGCAATGACTATTGTGATATTAAGAAGAGATTGCAAAATTATAATTCCACTTTTGCATGTTTAAACTTTAACGCCCAGGTTCTCAAAATTTTTCCATTACCCGCGCAAAACTAATACGTCCAGACGAACGTGCATTTCTAGTAAATCATTTTGGTACCAAGAAGTTTGGTCATTTTGAAAGAGCTGGCATCCGTGATTGCAGAGTAACTCAATTCTAACTAGGACCATATCGGGTGTGAGTGCACACATGCAGCTACTATATTCGCCTTCTTTGTCAATCAAGTCACTCGCCAAACCTGTAGAAGCTCAAACAAATATTTATTTTACTTTAAATATTGCTCGAACGAATGCCCGCCAGCCAATAAGCACACTGAGCTGTGTGTCTGTAAGATAGCAGCCTTCGTTAAGCAGCGCGAGCATACATAGCGTCGACTAGAGCAAATGCAAAGCAAGCTAAACCCATGATGGGAAATAGAAAATGCCTGCACTCCAGTAACAAAAACGCGGAGGCTTACTAAATGCTCAGGCAATTTATAATACGGTGACGAAGTTATACACAACGTATCAACAGAACAGCTCACTACTGGCACCGTCGATGTCGACCGAGCATCCAATCCAACGCACACCTCGACGACTAAGGTACTGTCACCAGCCAGAACATCAACATCGTCATAAATAACTCTGTAAAATGACACGACAGTCGACCGAGCACATCATCGAACGTGCATCTTGTCTTCCGAGAAAAAGAGAAGATCCGATTCCATCGTTTAACATTGTTACTATACAAGTGCTACAGCTTTCCTTGAGTGAATAAATAGGCCGAGGAAGCATGGCCTAACATCCATTCTTCGCTCGGCTGCGCTACGCGCTAGAGGTACGTCGTTTGTTTTCGGTCATCGTTCGTAAGTCTCTCGTAATCGCCTAGCTGAGTCTACATTCTCCAATTAGTTATTCTCCTATTACAAAGTGCAGGCGCTTGTGCCACGTGTATCGTGATGGACCGGTTCACAAATGCCGAGAAAGCTGACAAGCATTTTATGTATGGTAAAGTAGACGGTAACGCATGTCTTGCACATCGGTTGTAGGAAAATGTTTTCGAGACTTCATCGTTTGCTCTGCGAAACTGGATCATTTCAAGGCCGTCAATACGAAGCGGGACGACCGCGGACAGTGAGAAGCCCAAATACGGAGGACCACATTGTTGAGCAAGTAATTGCGCGTCCTTCTGCAAGCATTAGGCAGGTGGCTAGAAATGTCGGTGTAAGTCGTACCACTGTTCACAAGGTGCTAAATGAATCAGGGCTACACCCATACCGGCTGCAGCGAGTTCAAGCCTTGCGGGATTCTGATTACCAACCACGCATTCATTACTGTCGCTGGTTTCTGCAACAAGCCGCGGCCGATGTGGAATTTCCTGCTTTTGTTCTTTTCACCGACGAAGCGACCTTCACGCAAGATGGTGTGTTCAACGCACACAATGCGCATTGGTGGTCTACGGAGAACCCGCATATGACCCGCCCGCATAGACACCAGCATCGGTTCTCCGTGAATGTCTGGGCTGGCATTTGGGGCAACTATCTTTTCGGACCTCATATACTTCCAGATAAATTGAATGGACCAACATACAACCTGTTTCTGAGCACAACCCTGCGAGAACATTTAGCAAACATTCCACAGAGTGTTCGATCGAGAATGTGGTTCCAGCACGATAGTGCTCCAGCACACAACGCCCTCTCGGTACGGAATTATCTGGATGAGACGTTTGCTAATCGCTGGATTGGCCAAGGCGGTCCACAAGCTTGGCCGCCGCGATCGCCTGATCCGTCCAGTCTTGACTTTTTCCTATGGGGCCACCTAAAGAATCTAGTCTATGCAACTCCCGTTGAGTCTCCGATGGATCTGATCGGCAGAATAGTAACTGCTGGTGGAACCATTCGGGAGACGCCTGGAATCTTTGAACGCGTGCAACGCGAGCTTTGCCATCGATACCGAATGTGCTTATTGGCTGGCGGGCATTCGTTCGAGCAATATTTAAAGTAAAATAAATATTTGTTTGAGCTTCTACAGGTTTGGCGAGTGGCTTGATTGAGAAAGAAGGCGAATATAGTAGCTGCATGTGCGCACTCACACCCGATATGGTCCTAGATAGAATTGAGTTACTCTGCAACCACGGATGCCAGCTCTTTCAATTTGGTACTAAAATGATTTACTATGCACGTTCGTCTGGACGTATTAGTTTTGCGCGGGTAATGGAAAAATTTTGAGAACCTGGGCGTTAAAGTTTAAACATGCAAAAGTGAAATTATAATTTTGCAATCTCTTCTTAATATCACAATAGTGATTGCGCTCGTTTAGGTCAGGTATAGTTTTTAGAAAATGTAGAATTTTCTCCCGAATGCGCTGGTGTGCTCGGTTGAAGAATGCGTTCTCTCACAATCGTGCATTTTGCAAACGTATGTCGGAACAGCCCCCCCCCTAAAATAACAATTAAAAAAAATATCTCACTCCTATACGGAGCATTTCCGCTCCCCCTTTCCATTGGAAAAAATGATTTTCTCACCGAGTTTGACCATAATCTAGCGTTTTGGATACACAAATAGGAATACCCTGTATATATAAAGTGGGTGGATGTGCCACATTTGAAAAGATAGTAGAACCCGTTAAAAACATTTCTATCGTGGAATGGGGAGCGGAAATGCTTGGTTTAGGAGTGAAGTTGATCAATGTAGTGGCGTAGTGCGTTCGCCTGCGTCTCGCGACCGGAGAAAACACATGCGCGGGTTCGATTCCCACCGTTGCACATTTGTATTTATAGGGGTCCCTCTATAAAGTAATGCAAAAAAGCAGTTCCATAGACGTTAAATCTTAGCTGAGGGTCAGCCCAAACAAAAGGAGGGAAAGTAAAATTACCCAAGGTTGTTTTATCCATGTAGCTTTTCAAACCATAATTTTGGTGTATGTGCGAATGCGAGAGAACGAGTTGTTAAATTCAGAAACTGAACATGCGTATTAGGAAGAAAATTCCGCATTGTCTGGAAGCCACCCAGCGTTAGCTAGCGAAAAAAGATTTGTCGTATTGAGAACGGTTTGAAAAAATCGAGATCACGTGATAACTCACGCTTGTGTTTTCGTACATGCTTTCAGTTTGACATAGGCACTTCATACTCAAACGGTCAATTATAGTCTGTCTGTACCTTGCTTGACCATTCGGCTTTGCCGTGTCGTCTCACCGAGAAAAAATTGTTACTGTTAGCGTTATTCGGCGGAGCTTTATCCTATAAATCCTGTCCGTGTCTGTAGCGGTGTAGCGTATGCTATTGTTGAAAGTTTAGAGCTATTTTTATGGGAGGTTTCGAGAGTCCATAAAGCACATGCTTGCTGGCGCTGTCCAGCTGTTGGCAACTCGTACAAGACTCACGAACCCACTAGACCCGTACTCCATCCCGTTCTCGCCAGGCTCGGAACTGCGTAGCATTTCTTCGGTAAAAGTTTAGGGCTTCGAAAGATTAGGGCGGCTGGCGCCTTTCAATGGAGTTGCTCTATCGGGTTTCACCGAAAGCTATAATAACCGTAACTCAAAACTGTAATTCTAATAGAATTTAGAGAACTGTAAGCATCGCAGGATGCAGTTGAATTACTATTTTAATTTACAAGCCAGCACTATTCGGCGTCCTGAACTGTTGCGCATATAAATCTAACTAAACATATGCATATAAATGTTTGTTTATGTATATACACATATATATATATATATATATATATATATATATATATATATATATATATATATATATATACGTACCCTGCGGTGAATATCTACGATAGTCGAATGTGTACACGCGTCCTGCTCTTTGTGCAGAATAGTAAACTTCTTTAATTAGGATCGCAGTAAATCGCTCTATAGCAATGTAGGGCTCCGTATCCACACAACTCAAGCAAGTATGCGTTGCCACGAAAAGAGCTAGCCAAACGCGCGTACGCTCAGCGTGGCCGTCGTAGTCGAAACTGGACGACCACGGTACAGGGCTCAAACTATGCATACTGTGCTAATTTACAAACATTGGGGTCACCACAACCCGAAAACATCCGTCCCCAACATTTCGGTCGTTTGTTCGCTTACTCATTCAGTCAGAATAAATGATTGTCGCCTCGTTGTTGTTAAGGGCTCTCTTCCAGTGATTCCATGCACGATGTACTATTACTACTACGACTACTACTACTACTACTGTGTGTCTCATTGGTTGCGATAATTTGAAATCTCGACCCACGCCGACTCCCAGCTCCCAGTTCCCGGCCCAGTCTCCGGCCACGGGAGCGAGCTGAAACGGTAAGCAGGTGGCAGTGGCGACGGCGCCAGCACCACCATGCGCGTAAAACCATGCGCAGTTAACGGGACGACGCCAACGATCGCCGAACGAAGCCGACGCATTTATCTCCGATGGACGTCCGATGTTGTCTCCTCGAGGAGCGCGCGAGGGTTCGAAGTTAAGATCGCGATCCCCCTTCCCCCCCCCGGTGGTGTGGTTGAAGACGGTCAAGCAAAAGGGGTTCGGGTGGTGGCGCACGTGGAGGAGGTGGTGGTGGTGGCGGCGGCGGCTCCACTCGTAGAACAAACACCCACTCGTCCGGGCCGGACACCGACCGATCCACTTTGGGTCGTCCCATCCCTGGGCCCGGGACGGGACGGGCGGGCCGGCCGAAGTCAGGCGATGGTGCCGAATGAAATTACGGTCATTGGCAATGTTTTTGCGATGGACGAACAGCAACAACGCGAAGAACAGAAACGCGGGGTGGTACGTTGATAACAAAGTCGGTCCAGCGTCGAACCGGACGTACTACTTACTGGTCGGTACACGCGCGGCCGGTCGGTTGGTCGGTCGGTCGGTCGGTCGGTCATACATGCCGAACTTTATGCATAGACTGGTTCTCATTTTGAGACGCAAAATTTGTCGTCCTGCGAATGCGAATCGTTGTCTGTTTCATTGACACGGTCAGTTCGTTGGCTTGAGCCAGTTAAGTCTAAACCTGCTACGAGAATATTACACACAAACATATACAGAACACTCTTGTCTTCTGTAAACGCTTGTCGTTCGGAGAGAGATAGATAGATAGAGAGAGAGAATATATATAGAGAGAGATAGAGAGAGAGAGATAGAGAGAGAGAGAGAGAGAGAGAGAGAGAGAGAGAGGGGGGGGAGAGATGGAATGATAATGTCCAGGAATGGCTGCTACGATAGTGGCCGAAAAACGACAGGGGGGGATGACTGTTCGCTGAGCTTCTTGAACGTAGGTGATGATAACCCCACCCCCCCTCTCCCCAGGCGTTAATGGGCCGAAATGTCTTGCCTTGTAAAAATGTTAGCAGGTGACGATTGTTTACCAGCCGCAAACCTAGTAGTGGACTGGTAGTGGTGGTCGAACAGACGAAATGTCTCCCATTGTCCCCCGCTGCTGCGAGTCATGCTAATCGCTTAGCGGCGTGAGGAGCAGAACACGAAAAATAACAAAAACGACAAATAGAAGAAGGGGGAGGAGGAGAAGAAGAAGCGATTACGATGGCGACAACGACTACAACATGTAGTTGATTTCCGTACGGTGATCGCGCTGCGATTGTAGCCGCAACTGTAGCTGTAGTTGTAGACCGACTAGAGTAGTAGGAGACGACGACGACGACGACACAGCCGCACGAAACGCCCGCGCGATTCGCTGCTCTGAACGCCACGTTTGGACGTGGTGCGTAACCGCCAGCTATCATTGCTACTACTACTACTACTACTATTAACTGCTACTACTATTAACTGCTACTACTGCATTTACTACTACTACTACTACTACATCGCAGCATGAGTGTCGGTGACGCCGCCAAAAGGGAGGCGCTCTGACAGTTCGCACCGCGGTCGTGTGTCGAAGTTATCGTGTCGAAGTCGCCGACGACGAACGACGGTCGAAATATGCAGATCGATGGCTTGCACCAACTTTTAGCTCTAACAGCAGCCACAGAAGCGCGAGATTGCTGGCGACGCGTCGCCGCTCTAGACAAAATCGAACCCTCGAAACACGACGACGGCGACGACATCGATGACGAGAATGACGACGTCTGACGCACTACCAGCAACAGCAGCAACAACAACAACAACAACAGCAGCAAGCAACAACAACAACAACAGCAACACAGGCGACATACTTTAATGTCGGTGCAATCATCTGCTGCTGCTGCTGTTGTTGCTGCTGCTGCGGCTATGATTGTTCTTCTTGTTCTATTGGCGATGTCGGTCACTTAGTCAGCAAGTCGACCAATCAGCCGTGATGCTGCTGCTGGTGGTGGTGGGGTCCGGCTCGTAACGGAAAATAGACATAGAAGATTTCGTCCTCACTTCTTTGCTTGAAGCACTAGCGCGCAGCACTGCAGCGTCACACTGCAGCAGTTGGCCATGACCAACACACAACACCAACGTGGCTGCGTACCAGCGCTAGTACAACGGTAGCTGATTTTTTAAGACGACGACGACACCGATTTGACATGAACGCAAGCATACAACACCGAACAGGCTCCAAGCACTACTTGCAATGAAACGACAATAAAACAGAGTAGTAATTGAGTAACAGCAGACTGATAGAAAAAAAAACGGGTGAGGCTAAATAATTAGAAATGAGGAGGCGCTTGCAAGGAAAAAACGACGCAAAACACTCGTGCACAGTGTACATCCAACGTTTTTAGGGGGTTGGATGCACATTCTAGGTGCGCTGGGCTCTTGTTTCAGGTCGCTTAGGTTCAGGGATTTATTTAAGCTATTCATTTATTATTAATTCCAATATTAATTTTTATATTAGTTGTTATTTTAATTATTATTTTAACATTTTATATACTTAGTTATTAATTTAAAATAATAAATCAAATGTTATAAAATTGAATTACTAAATAGTCAATAAGACGCTGAAACACGTTATAGCTGAACCGAAGACCTAGACCGAATGCTAAAAGCAAGGTGCACCAAGGTCGGCCGCAGTTGCAATAATGCATGCACTGCAGAAATGCCACCTCGGCGTTTGTTCTCCGACAAACACCGAGGTGGTGGATCGTAACACTGCTTGATTCAGTTACGCAGTTTGGGTCAATTTTAAATCAGATTATGGGATTCAATAACCTTACACAAGGTGATGCTATGCAGCTCATACAGAATGTATAGATATGATAATGCTATATGAGCGTAAGGTGCGCAAGAAAGCCGCCTTCCCTCAGCACCACTTACCATTTCTATCCCTAAGCCTCTTCAGGGACAATTGCGACTTTTGCGGCACTCACTATCAATTTTAAGAGAAAACACGGCAGTTGTACCCAAAAGAATTCGGAGCCCCCTCCACTCAACCCGAGCTTGTCCGACGGTGCGTGCACAAGAGCCTCGATAAAGACACCCAAAAGGATACGCACACGTTGCTAGGGATAATATAATTGAACAGCATACAGGACACAAATTATTGAAATATATATATATATATATATATATATATATGGGTGGGTCACTACAGTCAAGTGTTAACGATATTGTTAGCCTGCAAAATGATGTACTACTAAGCCATTTAGAAACCTTCTACATTTTTTCTTTAATGTATGTCTTATTAAATATTCTTGGAGCAGTTTATTGCTAACTCCAACAAGTGCACGCATCGACGTGTGAAGAATGAAGTGAATAAAAGAAGTAAGAAATTGAAGGCATGATCGTGATATTTTCAATTATTACATATCTGACAATCAGTATACGTATTTTAATTAATAGTCGTATCGCAGAGTCATTGTGTCTTATCTCGTGAACATCGGCCTATAGTTTACTCATATAGATCTAGCATTATAATTCGCTACCTGATTTCCTAATTTTTTCAATAGCTTTACAGCACATATTCCTGGTCCCGAACGACGTGTAACAAACATATGTTACGTTATGTTTTTTATTTTATTTTGCCAGAACATTCACATATTACACTCTCTAGCATTTAATACCTCTATTCATTCGATTCAGTCTATCCTGCTATAATTTAGACGTTGTCCATTGGTATCTCTCACATAAACAATATATTCTGCTGTGCAACATTTGGTCTGCACGACAAGCTCCGTGAAGGAAGTCCAAAATCAGCACGAGGAGGAGGTGATAGGAAATTCGAGTTTAGTGGGTTTGTGAGTCCCACACTTGTTGCTGACAGCCGCCAGCAACGACGCATGTGCATAATGCATTCCCGAAACCTCCTATAAAATAATTGTGGAGGGACTTCATGCCCTAAATAATTTAGTACATTTTCATCAGCCTGTGGATGTTCCCCCTTTAATTTAGGATCTGAAATAGGAACAAAAATGCTTGGACTTAATAATCAAAATCGTATATTGTTTATTCGAGAAGCAGCTATATCTCTAGGCCGATACTATTAATGGTACTACTAATCGATTTCCAAAGCCAATTCTAAACGGGCACCGGCACGGGGTGTCATATGAAGAGAGTAAGCGGGTGAAACGCAGCGGTCAACAACACAGAATGAACTACAATAAAACGGTAGCGCACAAAGGGCGGTAGAGGAATACAGCTTTTGGGGGCTGGCTGCTTTTAAGTATACTGATTTTAGACTAGCTTCTGTATTGTGACATCCGATGCTGCGGGGATCGGGTGGACAGGAAAACAACGCTAAATGCTAGTGTTATGCAAAAGGAGCAGTGACTCTTGGTGGACGTGCAGCAAGAAGTCGTCAGCGCCGATACGGGGGTCACGCTCGGATAGATTGAGGAATGGAACCGATTGGAACGGTGAAAAAGCAGAGCTTGAACATAGCATCAACAAACAGAAGCGATCTTTAGTTATCGAGGATATTTTTGTTCTAGCATTTACAGGCTTTACGTGTGATGAATTGCCTCTGTGGTGTTGAGCGTTAAGAACGCATCTTCGACACCTTGAAATATAAAATAAAAAAAATCCACACGAACTCTTGTATCACTCTTTCGCAACATGTTTTTTTTTCTCGGGCTATGTTATATCTAGGCTTCTCGTCTAGCTTATACACAGACCACTCTAAGTCACACGGATGTCTACACCAGTTTTCACTTAGGAATTCCTCCAAATGTATTTTGCGCAAGTATTACTTTTCCGACCTACCTTGGTGTACCCATAAGTATGAACACAAAGCATGCGAACTGATAGCTTACTCTTCTTCGGCACAGTTGTGTCAGGCATAATGTTCCACGTATTTCGCAATTGCGTCTTGAGGGATAATTTCAATGATTTTAAAATTTCAGGCTTGATCTGTTGGGAGTAACTACACATTTGTGCCCCCTTTAACCGAAATACCACTGTATTTTAATGCTTGTAAATCAGAATGCATATATGCACACTCCATTTTTTCTACGTTGCCTATAGTTTTCTATTTATTTATCACTTACATTTATTACATAAATCCTGGAGCCTGGAACTCTCCAGGAAAAGAGATTAGCTTAGTATTTATAAGTACATACGGGCCAAAAAACTTTGCCCCAAGTATGACCGGGAAAGAATGCGCCTAATGATATTAGTAAACGCTTTTTTGACACCATGACACATAATGACAGAAGGATGATGGCTGCTACAGTTATCTTTAGAACCCCAGTGACATCTTCGTCGTTCTGTGCACAGATCGATATGTCGCACAAATGGCGAAGTACTAGTCTCTACAACTACGAATATGCAGAAACCGCTTACCGCGACTGAATATACCAAATCCGGGAACTGCCGCCGCATTCAAACAGTGACATGACTACGGTTTATCTACGACTCTCTTAAGGCTGCGTTTTTTTCTTGGACTTTCCCGTTCTGAATTCCAACGGCTCACAGCCTCGACCCCGGTCTCATCAACCATCGATATATTCGCGTCCTCTTTTTGCCAAAATGAAATAAAATTAGTGATTACTAGTAACATTTACAGGAGCTGGTCTCAAGAAGTGTGGACCGAACTAGTAGACAGGTGTTCCACCGTTTATGTTTGCCAAGGGGTCTCCAAACGGATAAATATTGGCGTTGTTTACCTGCAATGATGTCACTATGGCTGCTTGGAATCCGGTATGGCTGCAATGTCATTCTTGGGTCATCATGGGTGCAGCTCGAGGGTTCCACTAGTCCCAGCGGAAAGAGTGCTGCCCCGTGGTTCGTTAGAAAATACTTGGTCCATCAGCAGGTACAGGTTGGAGTATCTAGCCGACCGTGCCAATGGTCAAAAAGGCAAATGGTTATTAAAATTTTTTTTTTACGTGATGTCATAAACAGATGTTGCTATGGAAGCTACCGAAGCTCAACTGCAACCTCATCTTGATCCGTTGCTGCTGAGGTACTGCATAACCGCGTTTTAGAGTCATGTTTTTGCTATCAGATACTGGTTTCCTTGATGCACCACTTACCACCACATTATGCGAGACATAAGAAAAAATATTGTCGGATTTGATGGAGTCTCCCATTCGTACTCCAAAATTAGTGGAGGCTCTTCAACGCTTCGGCTCGATATACAGGGTCTATCAAAACCGTATGTAATTATTTTTAGGTTTGGTAGACTCGGCAAGTATGATCGGTTTCTTCACGCGTTGACTGGTTCTCCCACAAAGATAGATTTTGCACAATTATGTAAGAGAAAAAAAAAGACAGAACAACTGCTTCTATACTTTTCATCCTAACGTGATTTCAAAAACAAAATGCGTCCCAACTGTGCTTAACTTATGACGTGCCATCCCTAGAAACAGCCTTTTAGCGAGCTCCTTGCGGAAATAAAGCGGAATGTTCCACAGTGCCAATGTGGAGATAGCGGTTCGTATGCCGACACTGTTCGTAGATCTTTAGGCCAATTCCGATGTGTCCCCTCCATCGATTGCGACTGAGAAAGCTTGCCAGAGACGGCATAGGCCAGAAATTGCCGTATCCGCTCGTAAGTATATTACAGCAGAACCCCATTTTTTTAACGACGGGGTTTGCTAACACGACAACTAATTTTACAGACCACGAGCTACCCATAGAGTGAAAATCTAAGTCCCCTCTTCTTTTTTGCTCATTTAAGCAACTAGCCTCTACTTATCACATCATATCATGGCACATTCGGGATTATACTACTATACAGGGTGTTGCAGAAATGTTTTATAATAGAATATACAAACTGTAGAGCTCGTTAAAGCAAATATTTTTTCCAATGGAACATGGTCTCTGAGAAGTCTTATTTCGGAGTGAGAGCGAAATTACTACAATTTGTGACACTAGTGTTTTTGCCCGACATAGGAGCATAAAATGTGCTGTTGCGAGACAACCAGTCCCCCTAGACAGAAACTAAATACACTGTCGTATTCCTGAGACAATTCTGCTTCTTCCGAAGGGCATACACGGTCGTTTAAAAGAGAATTTGTCAAAAATGAAGTTCTTTATTAGCCTTTACGCCAAATACTTCAGAATCATAACCCTACGACCATCCACGTGTTCAAAGCTAACATAATCAGCAAATGCGCATTTCATGACGATCATTTTGGTACCAAACTTATGGCAATGCGAGCTGTGGTTGCGGAGTAATTACGATTTTTCGGAGGGCATCTTCAGATTAAGTGCATGAAAAATGACGCGCTGCGGCTGTCGCGCGACACGTCGGCGGTAGTGAATGTCGCCACAGTCATTTTTCATGCACTTAATCTGGACATGCCCTCCAAAAATCGTAACCCACAGCTCGCATTGCCATAAGTTTGGTACCAAAATGATCGTCGTGAAATGCGCATTTGCTGAATATGTTAGCTTTGAACACGTGGGTGGTCGTAGGGTTATGATTCTGAGATATTTGGCGTAAAAGGTAATAAAGAACTTCATTTTTGACGAATTCTCTTTTAAACGACCGTGTCGTCATCTTCGGAAGAAGCAGAATTTTCTCAGGAACACGACAGTGTCGTTAGTTTCTGTCTAGAAGCACTGGTTGTCTCGCAACAGCACATTTTATGCTTCTATGTCGGGCAAAAACACTAGTGTCACAAATTGTAGTAATTCGCTCTCACTCCGAAACAAGACTTCTCAGAGACCTTGTTCCATTAGAAAAAAATATTTGCTTTAACGAGCTCTACAATTCCCTATTTCTATTATTAAAAAAATCTGCAACATCCTGTATACTGATTGTATTATTCAGTTATACCCAGGAAGGTCGACAGCAAAGCCTTAATATCCTAGAGGGTTACTGCGCTGAAAATGAATTACGAATATTTAGTGACCATGCAAAGGCAATGAGTGGCAATACATCGCGAAGTTCAGGAAAGGCGGGCCACTGCCCCCCACTTTACCTGAACTTCATGAATTATAATTCGAAACGAGCGCAGAGGGAGTATCGTCACCTCATCACTCGATACACTCTCTGCACGGCTTTCTCTCATCATGAGCTGTGCTTAAAAAGAACTAACTACCATGGCCTGGACGATAACTGCCGTTATACCGATGTGGCAAGTCTTGTTTTTCTAACCATCTCGACATTGATTTTAACTCGAATTATTTTAACTTTGTCATTTCAATTTTCATATTTATGTATTCATACCAGACAAATAGTGCAATTAAATAAATTAAAATCACAACAGATAGAGGGGATCAGCGCTTCTTGCAAAAAGACGACGCAAGAAATGTGACACTGAAAAGCTGGCAAACTAAATGGTCTGTCGAGCCCGGTGTCGTGGTGCATTCGGTCTGCGCCTCGCGACCGGAGGAGACACATAGCAGGTGCGCGGGTTTGAGCCCCACCGTTGCCCCACCGTTGCCCACATTTGTATTTATGGGGGTCCGTCTCACGAAACAAAGCAAAAGCAGTCCCATGGACGTTAAATCTTGACTGAGAGTCAGCCCAGAAAGTATAACCAAGTGGTCTGGAGCGATCCAGAGCAAACATCGGAAAGGACGTGTGTCCTGTACAACACTGAAGATACCGATGACAGTAGATCACACGATTTTGTATATAGAGCGCCGAAGGGAGCGAGCCAGACAAACCAATCTCGAACTAAACGGGCTGACGAAGACGACGAGAGATTCTACTCTTAGAAATGTTTCGCTCAAAGAAACACTAGGACTAAACTAGTCAGTTTCAGTCGATGCGAAGGCAAACTTTCAAAATTATTTTTTCTAAAAAACTGGCTTTAGCTTATGCAAGGCTTCAGATTAGCCTACCCATAGTACTGTTCTGACTGATCTGGGCTATCCGAGAGTGAAGCTTAACGGGGAAATTAGTAAGTATGCGTCTCAGTGGGCTAACATCCATTCGCTAGGGTCAAGCAATTAATCTTCCTCTTAAAAAAAAAAACATTTGAATACCCCAAGTTTTTAATTCCCGGATACTCTCGGATAATAATGCAATTTAGTTTAACTTTTCTAGAAGGGTGATTACGACCAAGTGATAGCAAAGCTGGCACTTGTTCCATGGAAATATGTATTCCAAAATTATGATACCGTTGTATAATTATTTTGTCTATCAGATGCACGCTGTGATCGAGGAGTTTATTCCCAAACATACTGGCATGTCTTAAAATAACACTAGGCTTCGTGAATACATCTCTAGTCTAGATCCACTTATTGAAAATGACGCAATCGGCGGTATACAACCAAACTGCGTAAGGCAAGCAGAAGACTTCGGGTATTGACAGAATCCAATCTCGATTTCAAGGATTCAAAGTCGTTTTTTAGTTATACCAATTATTAATTAATAATGGGACAAGAGGATATAACAGCACTAAAAAAGTAATGCGGTTATCACTGATGATATCTCTAAAGCGAATGTCTTTGAAAATGTATTTTCCTCTGTTAACGTGGCCCAACGCAAGCACTTACTTTCTCCCCGCCAACGTAAACAAGGCGTCCGTACTTAATTGTATAGGAATGCAATACATTGCAAAAAATAAAGAAATTCTGCCTAAATGCAGCCTTACCCCAGACCTCATTTCTACACTTTTTTTTTATTTAAGTCGAATGATGATAACTATAAACTAGTGGCACAATCATTAATAGCGTGTATAATGTTTGAAAAATGACTTGTGGATTATATATTTAGCTTTATGCAGTCTGAGGGAGTACCTGACGAGCAGCAACATGGCTTTACTAAAGGCAAATCCACAGCAACGCAACTAGTTCAAATGGTCTTAAATTAAGCTAGGCCTATTATTATTTTGTATATTCATTTCAGATCGTAAAAATGTTAAACCCGAAACTATTAGACACAAACTCTACGCTTGATAATCTTAAACGTTATGGGTCATCTGGCACAGAGAACGAGAGGGAGATAATGCAGAAAGCAACAATTGACTTTATCCCTGATTGGTGCGCAAAAACTGATATGATAATTCCGGACCCTAAATGCGTCGTTGTGTGTCTGAAGAAGGACCACGTTTACACATTTGATAGAGAAAAGATGTCCCCCAGAACAATTAGCATTTGCGATCTTGGGGTAACAGTAACATTAGTGTTAGATTTTAACACTCACATCACGCAAACTATTTAAAAAAAACATATTGGCGCAATTGAAAAAGTTCAGTCTACAGTCTCTCGACTTATTGCACTGTGATGTAAGGTAGAGCGTAGCAGTCTTAGTACCTATAATACCTAGTACCTATATCAGAATGGTACTCGAGAGCGGATTTTAAATGTGTATGTACGCGCGAATCTCTTAGTCTAATAGACTTCCCAATTTTTTTAAATATTCGTAACAACAAATTGCGCAATGCTCAAACGATATCATCGAAAACAATTGCACGATCTAACCGAATTAACATTATGTTTTAAGTAAAAAGTACTTAACCTATGTCGAGATCACTTAAAGTGAACCGCTTAACCAAGAGGCCATCAAAGCCCTCGGCACCGAAAGGGCAGAGCAAGATTTTTAAGCTATAATGAATGCTCACCCAAACACTCAAAGCATGCCTAGAGCACGTGCAGCGAAGAGGAGAAAGAAGACAATGGGCTCCGGAATGTAACCAAGCGAACGCCACTTACTACTGAGCAAAAGAACTGTAACGCTTAAGGCCGGAGATGAGACCTCTCCTTGCGGCGACGAGAGCCGGTTAGTTCCGACGAACTCTGCGGAATGCCAAAAAACAACAAGGGCAACAACTAGAGGACCCGACTGCACCAGAAGACTGAATGGAATCCATCCACTTTGTAACAATTCGCAGGGGAGATCTGCATGTCCAATTGGAAGTGATCAACTCAATGACCACTTTAGATCGATCCTCAGCACCTCCTCATACGCAACGGCTGGGAAATCAACAGCGAAGGTTGTTGTATGGATGATGACAACATCCACCGACTGGGCGGAGGGAGTCTCCTTTTTAGACTCTATCATGAGGAAGAAGACGAGTCTAGAAGACGCCCGGAGGTCACGCTTCCGGTCGAGTCAACCTACCCTGGCAGTGATTCGTGAAGACCCACCCTCAGTTCGCGAGGTTCCCGTAGATCTGGGAGCGGGTTGAAGTATGGGGCTCTCCTCTTCTAGTCTCAATGTACGGTTACATAATTCCGAACTAGGAGGGAGTGGGGGAGGTGGTTTTTAGTGAATATTACACGTCCGGCAATGGATTGAGTCACATACTCTCCGCCCGAGTCGAGTCCCACACTATCCGTCAACAACGCTAACGGATGTGCGTAAAAGCATTTTTTCCTCCTTAAAAAGGATCGATCCTCAGCACACATGACACAGTGCCACGAACAATACCCACTCTCATGTCTGTCTAGTCAGAAGAGGATCTGCAGTGGAAAACTTATCTGGACGTATACTTCACCGTTCAGAAGTGGCAGAAGCAGCGGGTCAACTCCCGAGAAACAAAGCAGCCGGGCCAGATGGCACCTGTAATGAGCATTTGCTGCAGGCAATTACAACGGCCGCACACTGGACCGCGCTCTTCAATAGGTGCATTTACAATGGACTACTACCCCTATTCTGGAGGCACTGCGTCATGTCACATATTCCAAAGGGTAAGGGACCACGGACCGAACCCTCTTCTTGGCGGGGCATCGTCAAAAAAAAGTGCGCTTACAAACTGCTTGCAACTCTCTAGCCGGCCGTCTAATGTCGTTCATCGAGTGCAAAACAGCATTATCAGACGAACAACATGGCTTTCGTGCACAGAACTGCATGAACAACCCTCTTCGCAGATATCGAGCAAACCCTGGTACGAAAGGAACAGTTTTTCTACAGCGTAATTGTGGATTTTTGGGTCGCGTTCGTAAACATTTGATTTCTTGTGTTTTTAAGGAAATCTAAGAGCAGTATGACGAGAAACGTTGGGCAGTGCACTATTGCATACTATCCTACTAGGATTTTCTGTAGCAAAAATTACCAAGTTTTTAGCCATGGATATAGGTAGCACGTTTACACGGCCCACTGGGGTATTTGCCTCCCTTAGATAGTGTCATATGGAAATCAACAAACATACGACTTGATTTCAATGCAATTTATAATCGTATATAAGCTAGTCAAAGCCAAAATATATATATTTTTAAATCGTTAAATATGTTTGTCTGCAAAAAACAGACAGATACATTAATGTGGTGTACTTGATGTCTGCTATTTTTATGACGGAGAAGACGGGAGCGGTCTCAGGGTCAAGGAATTAATTATTGTTTTTAATTAGTTAACTAGGCTTGCAAATGTAGAATTGCCAATAATATACTTGATGACCTTGACTAATCCGCCATAAATGGATTTAGTGAATGTATCACGTTACTTAGGACG
The DNA here is from genome assembly GCA_003439945.1 of Dermanyssus gallinae. Lineage (NCBI taxonomy): Eukaryota > Metazoa > Arthropoda > Arachnida > Mesostigmata > Dermanyssidae > Dermanyssus > Dermanyssus gallinae. The sequence continues at coordinate 390,515 of QVRM01005696.1, read as the reverse complement.
GTGAGAATATACATGCATAACTGTGGCTATACATATATACATACTAAAGTGAGAGTAGAATTACAAATTTTGGTAACACCGATGTGAGATGTGTTATATTATTTCGCAAAATATGCAATTGGAAGAACGATTGTGAGCTAATCAATTTCCACATAGCTGACGATGTAGTCTCGTAAACGTCCCTTAGATAGTATAAATACGTACTGTATACGTACTGTATGCTAAGTGTCTATAGTATCGCACTTAGACTACATGACATTAAAACCACGGTAGATGCTCATATTGCTGGGTTATAGGCTCTGCTACAACTACAATGAGAACCTGCATTTGTGAGTCACACACCACTTTCGTTTTTTCTCGCACTCAACAGAGCAGCGTCTGTTCAGCATTAATACTGAGCTCGTCAATGAGTATTCAAAGGAGTCACACGGGTAAATCATTTGATAAAGCAAGTCGAATTCTAGCGTATGTGTACGAATATTTTGATGTGTTTGTCATAAAACCAGAGTTATCTCTCAACCACAGCTGATAGCATCATTACCCTGGTATCAAAATGATCGTTATTAGATATGCATTTGGTTGGAGTTCGAAGAAGGCTCATGGGGCCGACCGCATAAATTGTTGAGGCGGAAGATGCGGAAAAACGGAGAAGAGGCAAACTGACGGAGGTACTGCCCAGGGAGGTAATTATGTGCCACTGTTATAAACTACTTCTACAACACAGCTATTTTGAGAAAAGCACCCAAAATGTTCTTAGTGGGTTGCTGCAGCAAGATGAGTTCTCCTCGAGATAGAATGAATCCCAAGTAGTTCTTATACTCAATGGGAACAAGTCTCACAGTACTAATTGGCAAATTGAAGCCCTGGCCAAATATGTAGAACCAAGTATGGAGGCCTGAGTTCAAACCCTGATGGAGGCAAGGTAACTACCAACGAATTCCCTATATGGTTTCGTAAGAACGCTTTGGTTTAAACCGCTTACATATCGTAACGACTGCTGCTGAAGCCGTTTATAAAACACGGCAAAGACGGAGATATGCTTTTAGTCATACTGCTGGTCGTTGAGAATGCAGTCTCTCTTAAAACCTTATTTCACTATCTCTTTGAAGATAAAAGTTGTCTCAGTATTTCACCCGATTGGTCTCTAATTATTATCTAAAGATTGCTAGCGGAGTGCCGCAAGTCTCAACCCTAGAGCCTCGCAGTACGACGACAGCTTGCTTCGATGGCTACTTACCACCCAGGGCAAACCTGGCTCCGTTCGCGGATGACCTGGGCGTTACAGTCAAGCTTCAGATGACCTTGTCCAGTTTTCAGCATCACATAACTTTCGACAGTTTCCATAAGCGTGTACGGGAATATCGACAACCTAGCAGCCGCCGCTATTCCGACTATTCGCAAGGATTTTACCTGCCAGGGATGACGAGCTTAGTCTTACCCAAAAAGGAGTACCAACAACTGTTGCAAAGCTGACCATTTCTAGCAAACTGTTGCTTAACCAGGTAGCTCTATATTGAATACGTACACGGCAATCGCAGACTGTATTTTTCATAACATGCCCGCAAATTAAAACAATTCTGCGAATACTAAAGGTCGGATTGACATATCGAATATATGCAATAAAGTTCCGTTCCGTTCTCGAAAGTAATCGCTTTCCGTCCATTGCTTGATTTGTATAACAGACTTATATTTTCCTGTTCTTATTGGTTCTTCGCTGTCTCCACTATCTAATTTAGGATCAACCTCAGTTTTCCTCTCATCATTACATTTTCACTAACGTCAACGCTTTCAATTATACGAGAGGTACCATCGGAAATATGGCTTAAAGCCAATAGAACGCAAATCGATGTAGAAGCATTACATGAAATAGCACAAACAGCTACAATTGGCCAGATATGCTTAGATCTCCGATAGAATCGAGAGATGCATGAACGTTTAAGCATCCCTATCAATTTGATCCCTGGTCGACTTAGCCCGTTAACCGATCGGTCTGGAATCGGTGGGCAGTCACCTATCCATATTCATATTAGTCTTGACAGTCCTCGAGTGGACCACGGCATTATGACAGTAAGATGGTCTTAAAGTAGAATAACTGTCTTGCATGCGGGAGGCGATGGGTATACACAAAGTGCCTCTTTGTATTATTTTCAATTGTTTCTTGCTATTAGGCTAATGTCAATACAACTGATGTACTATATGCTCTAATAAATAATTGGTGCATGACCTTCCCAAAGTGTGATTACATTTTAGGGATGCCCTAAAAGGTTAGTACGTAGTCCAACGCGTAAGCAGGAGAGCACTTAGGAGAGTAAAAAGACTTTTTAGTATCTACGCGCGAATCTAGGATGCTCACTCGGGCCAATTTAGATAGAGATAGGGAGCAGCGAACCGGCGCAGATAATTCAACTTTGCAAATACAATACAATACAAAGTCTCCTTTATTGAAAAAGGGGTGTTAAAATCACATGGTAGTCTTTACACTCATGGGCACGTCGCGAAACTCTCCATGCAAACGCGTTATTCACAACTTCGACATTAGCAACTTCCGGTGGAGTAACTGATACACCACTACGTGGATTATTTGGGCGTAATGTGAAAAAGGTACTAAATGTATTACTCCAGATAAGCTGTTTAAAAAATCTCACGTCAACTTGCATTTGGTACTCGCTCACGTACGAGTACGAGACTCTCGCGTCTTACATTGCAGAGCCATGCGACTCGTTTGACAAATTTATCCTGCTCTCGCTGGAGCAGTTCTACATATTTTCTATAAAAAGGCGTCCACACGTGTGAACAATATGTCCACTTTGGTACAACAAGCGTATTATACAAGATACGATTCTTTACCGATCACTGTGGGAACAAATCAGCGTCACGCAAAGCTAGGGTCTAAACGAAATTGGCAAAACGATGCAAGAAATAGACTATAATAGAATCACAGGGATTTGAAGAAGGAGCAGCCTGGTCTTAAAACAATGTTGGCGCTGGCTGTACGTAGAAGACTCACTGAGCCTACTGTGGATTACGTGAGTAAGATGGTGATGGTAATGCTGCAGAATATATAATCTACACGCTCAACCCTCACGGTCGTGACGGCACACCGGGACTTAAATGTAAAACTAATTATTATCATCATAATCACACCTTTGACTTATATGAATACGCGTAATTTACGTAGCAAACGAGAAAAAGAACATAAGAGATTATATTAAATACATAATTTTCTTTATTTATTCATATATTTGTAAACAAATCATATTAGATCGGATTATTAAGTGCATAAATGTAGCGCAAGCATTCAATTCCATCATCAAAGATTAATTCACTGTCGTTCATCGCGTAGCGCGCTCAGTATATATATGTATATATATATTATTCTTGTTCTGTTTTTCCCCAGTTTCCCTCAACAATCTAGTATTAATTAGTAATTAAACTCCAATAAACTATTACAAATACAATTGATAATACAGTTATTGTTTCCAACAGCAGACTTGTTGTCACCATCGCTGTTAAACTAATATTGGTGAAAGCTTATGGAATAAAACAACACAACTGGAAACAAACAATCTATCTTAATACTCCCAAGCCTACGTTATGCATATATATATATATATATATATCCATTTTGCTAAGCGCGTTTTATATTTCTCACTTAACTAAAGGAACGGAAATAACATTGTTTTTTTTTATGAGTATAGTCGGTTGAAGTGATCGCTTGTAGCGGTCATCACCTATAATAAATAGCTATATCATCAAGTCGAGAACTACACTTGACACTGGTGTAACGAACCGGGCTGGACGAGTGCGACCTATCGCTCTCTTTTTAGACAGCAGATGTGTCACCGGCACAAAATAAACGCTCAAAGATATAGATGCCTATCCTACTCCAAACGCTACTACGGACCAGCAAATACATATAGGTAACGTTATCTACTCGGACAGCACAAGAGCCTGACTTGTTAACGCTAATACAAGAGGTTAGCAATGACAAGATATATATATATATATATATATATATATATAGTGAAGCGATCAGACATGTAATTTAAATAATTCATAATAAACTTTACCGTTGCGATAGCATACGGTGCCCGACGGAATGGATCCGCTCTTAACGAATATTGTCATAGCTTAGCGTTGTTAGCAGCGGAACGTCAGTGACTTGCGGCCAGCTCAAAAGAGGTCGTAGAGTTAGTTGTCTTGCTTCTTGACTCCGGTCTTCTTGATCACACCGTCATGAGATAGCCATCGCGACAGAAACATCCGTCCAGAGACAAGACGCTCTACGACACCTGGTGGCAGTTATTAGGCGGAATAGCTGGTGGCGGTGATAGCGGCTCGGTATTTGCGTGTACCTAGGCTAAGGCTTAATTTGACAGGCCGACTCATACACACGTTTTCGGTGCGTCGAAGTACGAAATTCACCTTGCAAAGCTAAATCAGTAACGCCTCCTGTTTCTGTCTAACAGCTCTGCTCTCGTTATGTGTCATCTCGAGGCAAATTTGCCTTCCGACCGCTTCCCTTCACCAAATGCGTGAATCAATCTAATCAGGGATGCTAAGCAGACTAATGTTATTATAAGGCAACACGTCTGGGATAGGTGGGGAATAGATGGACTAGTCACCACTGAGTGGAAATCCTACGCTATAGAGTTGCTTTGGGGCTTCACAAACATACAACCACGCTTCTCGGACAATATCCTGGCCGTAAGCAGATTTCAATCGCTTACCGCCGTCAAAGACTTTAAGGTCCTCAGGTAACATCGACATATCCAGATTTAGGTTAGATCCTTCTCGTGTCGTAAACGTTTACTAAGTATTTGTGTACTCGGTGACCCCTACGAAAATTTGCTACGATGCGCGTAGTACACACATCCAGGCCTATCTGTATGTATTGTGGCCATTCTTTGCCAATACTTCCTTAGCGGCCCATTACCTACCCATCTATTCACAGCCCCTATCCGTCTTATCCCGTCCTGACATACCGATACCATTCATATGCCCATTTCTACCACCGCTGCCATTTGTTTTCAACTATTTGCAGTTGACGCAGATACTCTCACAGACACCTTGATGTGTCCGTGGTAGTGTGGAGGTTTTTCACATGTCCAATTATTGTCCCAATATGAAAATAAAACGTTTTACTGACATGACAAAAACGTCATCTGCAAAGCGCAATACGGTTACAATTTAGAAATGCCGTTATTGCCTAATTTTAAAGGAGCTGCATTCACCAACAACGCCAAGCATGAACACATTCAGATGGAATGTCAAACGTGTTAACAGATAAATAACCAATAGGAGACGCGTCCTGATATATCTGTAATAATAGCGACTTTTGCCATGTACGTGTACCTGCATCATTCAAGCTATTCAGCACGCACCTCCTCTAATGGGATAATCAAGAAAAATGACACTTCACTCTAATAGCGTGAGTTATATATATCTGCTCACTTGCACAATAAGAAAATAATCGAAATTTTGTTCCATGTACTCGTGGTATAGATAAGCATCGTTGTGGCTTACAGTCAGCTTTCAAAGAATTCCCTGGTGATCTTAATCAGATACAGATAGAAGAAGCAGCCGAAATGATGAATCGACCATGCTCAAAAAAAAACTCTTGAGGAAAACATGAAGCGTGAAGAAGTCGTGAGAGAGAGAAGAACCGTGAAATCGTGACATGACAATTGCCTTCTCCTGTTGGCTCGATGGCCCAATTATCGCGCCGAGACTGTTGCCATCTGTCACATGCATAACGAAAACACAGTGGAATCGACATTGCAGTGGATTCGAGTCGACAGATGCGCTGGTGGTGGCGAAATTGACCGTTTCGATACAAGAAGAGCGAATGGAGCGAAAACTGCTTCTATAACACTTCCTCTCGGTTTCCTGCCTTGTCTCGAGATGAGGCTATGGTCGCGTGCAGTCCTGCCACAACAGGCTGCTTGCTCACAAGCATGATGGAGTTGCCGACCACATTCTTAGAGTCGACGAGAGTGTGTTGACTATCGTTTTGTGGCAGCTTCGCAGAGCCTGTCGCGGTCGCGCCCCCGGTCGGCGCCCCCGGAGTCGGCCGCCAGTTCATTCGCTTCCAGGGGGCAGAGTAGAAGTATGGGGGTAGTTTCTAGGGTGCCCTGTCAGGCACAATTGACTACCACACCTGAAAACGTCTGCTAACGGCGTCAGGCGTCGAGCACGTCGAGGAAACCAAGTAGGCAAACAACTCCCAGTCTTTCTACACACACACACATACACAAACACTACTTCCAACATTAGTTAGTGCATATATAACACAAACAAAAAATACACATATACACTCACGAACGTACACGCACAGACAAATACACGCATTAGCGTAAATGGTTGAGGAAGTTGCGTATAACAAACAAATAGTTGCTTTTCGTGGCACCTAGCTTCTGTTAAATGTGGAGAATGTGTGGGCCTCTAGCATAGCAGGAAAGATGATTGGAATCCATGGACAATCATATATATATATATATATATATATATATATATATATATGCACGCATGTAGGCTAACGTGGCAGAAATACGTATTAAAACTACTAGAATAAGCATGGCCGAAAAAGGAACGTGATTCGTATTATATAGATAGAGTTCTTGCACTTTAAGATAAGCCGTCGATGCGGCACAGAGGCATAGAGAATGAGTAAGCGGTTAGGTGTGCCTAACACCTGCGGACAATTACAAAATAAAGGAGTATCTAACAAAAATTGACAGGTCAGTAGTATTTACACTATGGTGGAAACAGGTTAATAGAATATTCAAAAAACAGCGCGAGTTCACCGGGTCTGCCCACCCAACGATGGTAAGGCTTTGTGTTTCGAAAGAATACATCTTCGCAGACTATATCGTCCGCAACTGCTTTCTGAAAAAAAGGAATTATGAATATCGAGTAGTTACGGTATGCGCGGTGAGCCTGTCACGCGCTACGTTGGCCACACATTCGCAAGAATGCGTGGGCTAGGTCATTAACACTTTGTTGTTGTCAGAACACATTTCACCAAGAATCCGAAAACAAAAACACTTCAAGCTATGCGGATTGAAACAAATTGGCAGCTTTTCCAACAGTCACACATGACGAGATTGGCGACGGATGGGCATCAAAACGTAGATCGTGGATGGACTTCGTGCCTTTGGTGGTGGAGAACGAGGAGCCCAATAAAGGGAGAAGTACGGAACAGAAAACGCGGTGGCCGCCGCTTAGATCTCTCACAGAATCAGCATCAGCAGGAAAGACCCTGGATGGAGAACAACTCGGAAACGGAATTCGTATTCGTTAAACTGAGTCATCTGAGGAGTTCTACTGCCTCCATACTGCCTGGCCACCTCTCGAGAGCTGGGCATACGCGCTTGATATTCATTCGCGCGGGGTAATCATCGATCAACGATCGACGAAAACGCTTATCAACGCCTATACCACGCATGTGTAACATAGCACGCTGCTGGTGCGTCGAAAACGTGCACGATCTATTAGCTCTTACATATATATATATATATATATATATATATATCTAGGTTTGTACATGTGCTAGTAATAAGTCAAGGCCCCAGAGTCAATTCTCAGCAAGTCCCATGCACCAGCACGTAGGGTACATAAACGCGCCGATATATATATATATATATATATATATATATATATGTTCTATTGTTTGTGCTTGATCCTGTGCCGAGAAATTTCGCTTGTATCATCATCCGTCAAGTGTCCTCCCACCAAATACATCTGCCAATACACTGACATCGTAATTCTAGAAAACAACACTACATGCGTTTTGGTCCAGGTCATCTGTGTGCTTAGACAGGTTTTGAAACTGCGCACGCCAAGCCAGCTACAGGTGAGCACACACACCTGTGATGCTAATGGACGTAGATGCTCTATGGTAGGGTGTGTTTATTGTGCTCGACGTGTCTATGCGCAGCATGTTTGTGCTTGCCGTATGATGTGCATGTCAAGTACGTAACAATATATATAGTTCGTATGTTGGTAAATAGCTAATTTTCTTCCGGCGTGTTAAGTGCTATCTTAGACGATGACTTCTCTATCAAGTTCGGCCTTACGTGATTACACATGATTTTCATGATTTTGGCCAGCCGCGGCAGGCATAGTAAGCAATGTCATACTCTCGGGCGCCTTGTTATCGACCCAGCTCCCGCCCATCCTTGGCATCAACTGTAAACGCATCCGAGAATTGGCAGAAAATAATTTTGCTAATTTTTGTCGCACAAATAGTTCCATGTGCTGCTGTCCGCAAGCCGATTTCGTTTTCGCATCTAGCGTAGTTCGCGTTACAGGCCCTAAATATATATATATATATATATATATATATATATATATATATATATATATAACGCATCCTTAGGCGTATCTAAACAACAACGGGCACACTTTCTCCTCATGGTGATGAAAACTTGCCTATCTGTCAGAGTGGAGCCCAAAGGGTTGTTTCCACTCTCATTCAAGGGTGCAACACACAGTTTTTATGCGGTCTGGGTCAAAGGTCGCACTGGCAGTCTTCACCCCTGTCGTGTGTAGGTGGGTGTTCCCACAAACCGTAGATCTACTACTAGGTCTACGGTACTCTTCATTAACTCATGCTGACCGTTTGCCTGGAGACAGCAACCACTCCACTCCCTAAGTATCGAGGTCAGCTATCGCGTGGTACCACGAACAAGTCATACACGGCCATAGAAACGGCTCAAGTTTGGCCGCACTGGCCGCCAGCGTATTTCGCTTCCTTCATCTTCCTCTCGTCTACGTCGGATCGTAGGGTGTTACCTAATCTCAGTCTCTCAGTCGCTTGATCATTCACCAAAAGAAGCCTACCGTTTGCCTACCGAGTGTGGCCAGTACGCGAGGCGGGAGGAGGCGGGTCTCCGACACTCCATCAACCTGATCAAAGAGGTGATGATAGTCATCGCCTTTGTTAATATTTCTATTAGTACTACTCTGTTCTGTTGCTGTCGCGGTTAAGCAGCAGCCACTGTCTCAGAGAATGGCAATAGCCGCATAACGTACGTGGCTGTATGTATGTATGCATGTATGTATATATCGGTGTGAGTTTGTGTTATTCTGTGTGTTTGGTTTCAGGACGATACGATGATCTGATCGGACAGACGCAAAGTCCGCGCTCCGCTTGTAAGATGTTTACACATGCTGTCTCGCAGAAAACACCATGGCTAGCAGCAGAGGAACGGCAGCGGCGAGCAGGAGTTGCGGAGAAGTTGTTGCCGGAACGGACGACGCGATCAGGTCGCGGGGCATCAGGAACACGCAATTAATGATGTGAATGACGCCGTTGGTCGCCTGCAGGTCGCTTCGCACGACTTGGCAGTACGCGCTGTTCCACGACAGTACGATCTGGAAATCAGACGGCCACCCAAGCAGTGCCAATAGAGTATGCATCCGTTCGTTAGCTGGTAGAAATGGAAACATTGGTTTCTTTGGGGAGTTTGTGTTCGAATTCTAGACTAATCGAGCCTCCGTCTCCTACGGGCTTGCAACTCGCCGTGGGGCATACGTTCAACCTCCCATTCGTTCAATGCCCCACGGCGGGAGGGCCGAAGATCTCTATATATATAGGGTTTCCTGTTAGCCAGTCCTTGTATCCGCTTGCATCGCCGCTGACTCACAGCGGTATGTGGTGTATCATGCATTCTCAATACCTTCGTTAGTTGTTTGTCTGAAACGTGAGGCTCTTTTTGGTTGTTAGTGCGAATCAATTGGCACTCAGCTTGTGACGCGTATTTTCAGGCCAATTACTATAAGTAGCGTTTTAGGAATTTTCTAATAACAATAATAATTGTAATAAACGCCCTCTTAGTAATAGCCGTCGCAGTTCTTCCTGTGCGCAATTGATCAAGCACGAAGATTATCACACGAAGTAGAGAATATCGAATACGGAAGACTCTGCAGCGTTTCCTTCTCGAATAAAGACCGAACGTCAACGACACCTAGTGGAAGCTGTAGTCGTCGTCGTAGTGAGTGCGGCTGTTGTGGGCCACGTACCTGATCCCCATTGCGGCTGACGTAGATGGTGTCGCCGGTACGCGTGTGCAGCTCGGTCGTCTTGAGCAGATCGTCGCGGGTGAGTTCGCCGTCGATCAGATGGCGGTTCATAACATGGGCAGCCTGCGTGTGGGCCTCACCGGGCAGCTGTACCAGCCGCTTGTATACCGATGGATAAACCTCGGAAACCCACTGCCACGCGCCATTGTCCGGCGCTAGTAGAGTGAAGCGGTTGGTCGGCTGATCCAGCAGCTTGTTCCACAGGCCTTTCGTTGCCACCACCTGGGTCGTGCTGTACAAGCCAGAGATTAGCAACACCGGCAGAAGCAGCAGCAGCAGCAGAAAGAAAACTCACCGTAAGCTTTCGCTGCCACAACGTCATACGTCGTACTTTGGTACTTGCGCGAGATACGGTACAGCTATGAGTCTACTCTATGAGGAGGAAAGTGAACATCTTCACACTCTCTTCAACACTAAACGAACTAAAGATTGTTAGTTAGCTCTGAGATATATATATATCTCTTCTCTCTTGCTCTCTCTCGGTATTTGCAGACTGCGCAATCACATATATGCATACTGCATAACTCCAGTAATTAATCTGTTGTACTGCGGTACGCTCCTGCAACACAAGCTAGAATAAAATGATTATTGCAATGATGAGCCAATGGATCGGAAAAGTTCACTATAGTTAACGATTTCGTGCGAGCGCGGCGCTGAGTGAGTGGTCGCAGCTATCATTAGACAAATCGTTACGTCAGAGAGTCACTACTTACGTAAGGGCTTCCTCATTCTGCAGTTTCCATCCTAGCGAATGCGAAGGCGCTCCGAGGACACGATCAATGAGATGAATTACTCCATTGACAGCGGCAATGTCCGCACTCACAACCGATCCGTTCACTCCTGCACATTCCACCACCAACTCGCTCTGGCCTCCTGTAAAACGGACAATGGAACTTCTTATATATATATATATATATATATATAGTGCACGGACGCTCGTGGTGGGTATCTCAATATTACTTTACTATATATATATATATATATATATATATATATATATATATATATATCTACACATAGCTTCCCTTATCCAATAGGTTCGGTTGTAAGCAAGTGCATTCGTCCTATGACGTGCGTACCATGATGAGAGTCTGGGTGACAGCCTGTTTGGCAGCTGACGCGACGAAGAACGAGTGGGACGCCTGCAGCCGAATTTGCGGTCACGGCACCCCCCGCACGGGCCAGGCTGTCCTCTGTTAGTACCCTCGTTGGCACTAAATGGTATCGGAGCAGCTAGAACAGACGTATCCACAAAATCACCAAAAGTCAATCTAACATATATAACGCTACTTTGTTAGAGAATATATATATATATATATATATATATATATATATATATATATATATATATTTATATATATATATATATATGGCGAGAAGAATAGTACTCAAGTTTGGCACTCACCTTGTAAAGTTCCGTAGCGTTGGAAGTATACTGTGTCCAAACATCGTTGGGCAGGACGCTAACGGCTTGATTCGTCGGAACGAACAATGTGCGCATCTGTGCTGTATTCTTAATCTCGGTCACAAACTCAGCAGATTGTTTCAGAATGTCGAAGAACATATTGAAACGATTTTTGTTTTCGCGAGGGTCCTGTAGAAGAACAATCAGTATTTATTAATACCAGTTCTTTGATATTTTTTGCCGCTCGTCATAATGTGATTCACCATAGCCTCACAGTTTTCAGTTTTAATCGAAACGTATCTGTCATACGCACACATATCGGTAAGTGTGACGAAACTGCAATACTATTAAGAGGGACGTTAACGTATGACGAAAACAGCAAGAGCGCTCACAAAATGCTACAAAGCAATTGATTCAAAGCCGTGCATTTTTTAACATGAAAATCAACAAGAATACGTCTGCAAGCTAAGTGTGCAACCACATAGTATGCAATTAACAACAAATTAAGCTAATATCATAAATCTATTTAATAGTAGTAGTATGCTTGTTTAATATGGTAGTATAGTAATCTAAATGCGCCTTCGTGGATACTACAAAATCAGGTAGCCTTTTTGCAATCCCAACCCACGATACACCTGGAACGCATACGGCGGACCAGCGCTCAACAGCGTTAGACACCTTCGGCAGGTTTGAATCACGTCGGTTCTGCGCGGCACGCCTACCTGGAGATAATCGTAGATCGTCTTCGTTACCAATCCGAGCGGTGACTCGACAAAATGTATGACTCCATTCGACACAGGCACGTTGGCGAGATGTACGCGAGACAGGACTGAACCCCGACTTGATGGCCCTTTCACCGTGCTCTTCACCAGAACTGCAACACGCAATAACGAATGAAACGGATAACACAATTTTACTCGGCTCAGCCCAAAGCCCACCACAACCACAAAATTGTCAAAAAACATGCACGCAAACGCACGATGACAAACGGGTACTGTTTACATGCTGCAAAAGTCGCGGCGTACTGTTACCATACTGCCTCTGTCATATACTCCTATGAATTCGACTTTGCCGTAAATGAAAAAATACGATCGCCCCGATCAACTCGAGATAACTGACAAAATAGTAGATAGTGAGCGTTAGTTGTTGTGTGACTCGTATGCTTGACTTCACGATATCGGCCCAGTAGTCTGGTAAGAGGTTCTATCGTTCAAATTATCTCATATATATATATATATATATATATACATACGAGCGTAGTTGAGAATAGCTCGGCCGGAACTATCATAGGCTCTGGGGCTGCCGTGCTCGTGGTGATGGTGATGATGATGGTGAGGCGTCTGGTCACTGTCAACGGCGCTAAGGTCGCTGACCGTCTCGTTGACGAGGGTAACTTCAATACGGGTGTTGGAGCTCGAAGATGATGACGTTGCGTCGCCGCTGCCCGAAGCCGCGGTTACATAGACTCCGTTGCCAAACTGTGGCGTGAACAACACCTCACCGGGGATCACGTGCGCCTGAATGAGTTCGCTGGTTAGAGCCGGCATGTCCTGCGAGCCAATCGGTATGAAGAACGTCGATGGCGTCGTGCTGAAACGCGGGATATTTGAAAAAGAACACAATCAAACTTAGATGTGTTGACGACAAAGTGTGACTGTTAAGAAGACATTTGGCCAAGTAATGAGTTCAAGCAATTTGACGAAAACAATTTTTCACTAATCTCATGTTTAATAAAAACGTGCCAAAGGCATCGAAACCACTATTATGAACAGCAATACACACAGCTACGCTAGCGCAACAGATTGGGTAAATGCTGTGTTCTTCGTTTTCCCGTAACGCTTAAATTAAAGCTATTAGCAACGCGTTCTATAATAGAGCGCTACAAGCATTGACGCAATCACGTAAATGTGTGTGCGACCAGCGTCGGAAGCCATTCAAACCAATTACATGAAACGTATAAGCTGTCAACGTTTACGTAAGCGTTGTGCCGTTTTCTATGGAAAGTGAACCATTTGCCTCCATCGTTATCATCCGTAATCTTTTGCACATTATATATGTATTGATTTATTGTTTGCTTGACATGTATTCCTAAATACGCATGTCACCCTTTTATATCAGAGCTTATATCACCCTTATATATATATATATATATATATATATATATATAACTCGATTCTGTAAATATATGTACATATATTTACAACATCGACCGCTTAACTGCATGGTTAAAACACATACCTGTCAAAAGTTCGCGTAGTCCAAGCCTGTTTACTCTTCCTCGAAATCCGGAGATTTGAATAGCCCTCAACTGCAACGCCAATATAGGAGGTAGCAAATTAGATGAAGCAATCCTTTCTGCCTTAGTGATTACCTTCCAACTGGTCAAAACCTGGATAAACCGATACGCTTTAAAACCAAATATAACTCATTGCGCATTACTGCATTGGCGTGCCAAACTATTTGCTCCAACCACCGTATCTGCACACGAGCAAATGCCTCAAGCATAAGATAAACTGTTATGTTTGCTTTTAGATCAAGCCCACCAAGGGGAGGGACAAGACAACTTTATCCTAAAACTCCTTTAAATTTCCAAGATTTATCTCTATCTACTGGTTGAATATAGCACCACTGAGCGTTCACATTGTTTTTCGGCTGAAAGCCAAGCACACTTTACAAACGCTGTCAGTATGCTACGATGGTACGGGAAGATGTTCGTCGTTGTAAAATCCCTAACCTACATATTTTCGGTGCGTTTGCGGCAAGCTACATCCAATCAGCTCATATAACTATGCTGTGATTAGGCAATATACCACACGACATGTGGCGATTATCGAAACGAGGCCAAACGGAACGCACCTCAGCAATTTTGCTGGTCGACTGCAGCACTTCATCGGCACTCGGTGGAGTGTTGTTGAACGTCGAGAAGTTAGGCACCGCATCGATCATATAGACGAGCACGTTATCGGAGCCTTGAGACTTTCGAATAACCAACGCCTCATTCACGTAAAACCTCTGAAATATAACCGTTGTTCATACGTTGCATACGCACACAGATAGGTTAGTACCGCCAATGGCAGTTCATATGAATACATAAATGAGCAGGTTCTTCTTTTCGTAGTTAAACATCTTTCTCCTTAATTAATTCATTCATTCTCTAGCAGAGAGCCACGCCAAAGATACGGTAAGTCGGCACAATAACGGAAACGGCAAACAGAGTCGTTCGTAGTTAGTCGTAAGACATAACACAGGCAGCAGCAGCAGCAGCAAAATATCAGCAAAGACGCATCGCAACTGACTACTCGCAAGTACCGCCGCAGCGTGATAGCATGGATACAAACCGTCGGGTCCTCTTTGTAGGGGCTGAAGAACAGTTTTGGTCCGCCCTTCATGAACGACGCCTGTTGCTTGGGAAGGTCGTTCGCATATATGGCCACGGTAGCTGTAATTAAGCGCAACGCACAACAAAACACCGCACAGCTTTAGGCTCATGTAACAACAAGTATCAGCTAGAGATGCATTAACTGTGGGCAACAACAAAGGAACAGCAAATTCTGCTGCCTTAAAAGTAGATAGGTGTTAGCTAAATTGTGTTAGCTACGAACAAATTTTATTATATAATAAAATCAAATCAAATACCATCCACACCGTTACCTACAATAACATCCGTATAGAGAAATGAAGGTGAAAAGTTGTTGGACAAAAGTACATCGTACAGCAGCGTAGGTTGTAGGCTAGTTTATGTAGTTAACAAGTGCTAAGCTGATATCAGTTAAGGCCAACTATGCATACACACACGGCACGAAATAGTCCCTATCCCCCGTGCACTGGGGATGACGAAAAACAACATAACAGGAGATCGCCCTTTGACGTTAAACTGTGTAGGCGTTTCCAGCAATCGTCCAGTACTTATACAATAAAACGAATTATAATACCTTCAATAATTATTAAAATAAAAATGGTTCTTACTCAGCGTGTTTTAAATATAAATAACCCACACAATCTGATAATCAAACAATTAAACAATGTTATAAAAAAACGTATAGAGCGATAACTGATAAATGTATAGTAAATATGAATGATATACGCATACTCAATATGAGTGAAATAGATGTGATGATGATGATGATTCATGATTGAGCTACTTCTGATAGATGAAACCTACTGAAGAAGTTGCGAAGCCATAAGCGCCTGCTGTCTTCGTCGGAGAGACGATTGAAGTTGTGCTTGCCAAACTTCTCAATCGCGGTGTTGGTAGGTACGAAAGCTGTGATCTTTCCCTCGTCCTGAAGAAATGACAGCCACGATGCTCCAGTCAATCGTTCGCGGAACTGCAATGAAAAGGTAAACGATGAGGTTAGTTAAGAATTGCTCGATGATTTCGAGTGGTGACTTCAAATCCGACCCAATAACCATGACAATAATTTTCCTTCGACCGACCGTACATGGATGGCGAGGTAATACAGCGCATACAACGCATTCAGCTATTTGTGTAAGCCATTGTTCTAATGCAGATAAGTGATTCAATTTACGGTAATTTTTGAACAAACTTAGCTCTTGAAGTAGAAACGACTTGTTGTCTTCCGCGTGGAGTGTTACGACTTAACAGGCGGTTCTCACTAATACACGGGAACGTTTTACAGTTTACACCACGTAAAACAGTCACACAACTTCAAACATATATTATGAAAGTTGAGTGTTTCACTGGCCCCAAATTTAGAAAAATAATAGAACATTGAGCGATCATTAATGACGGAAAGCTGTGGTTAGACAGCGGTTCGAGTAATGGAATTTGAAAAACTGCTGCTATTACTGTCATAATATTCAGATGCCTACTTAGGTCCTGAAGGAAATGTCGAACACTATGGACAAGTGATTGACCTCGTTATTACTAGATGTAAAAAGCACGTACAAGTTTATTTAACAGTAATTGTTACAGATAAAATACAGTGGTAGTCTGGCGGTACACAACCAACCGCCAGGGGTTCGAAACACGTCGAATCGACGTAGATGAGTCACGCATGGAGCTCTGGGCGTGGCAACCCAACTACATTGCTGGAGATGTCACCCTCTGCTCGCCGACATCTTGTCACGGGCGGTGTGTTCCTCTACATGTAGGTGTACGACAAAAAGAATTCGGTCACCGGAGTGGTTTTACTCATCTTGCTATCGTGTCAGAGCTTATGTTATTCGAGACGAGAGTCTTTTATTGTAGAGACTGTCACTGATACCAACGAGAAAAATCTCATTCACCAAAAAAATGAAAATCTCATGGTTACAGTGGCTAAGCTTGCGCCTCACTGTGCCCTCAAATAGAATATTATATAGTCATCCAATTGTCAGCGTCAACACATTATCGACGTAACACACACGGTTAATGCAGTGTCGCGTGAATTATCGGGCGAAAACAAAAATCTGTCATCCCAACAGAAAGATGCTCTTTTATTCTCTCCTATGGAAGTTCAAAATACAATTGATGTACTGGAGAATAAGAAAGGCCCGACCTCATCTAGAATGAACACAGAAACGCGGCTATTCTCCTCTAACCACTTTGGACAGCACTCAAGTGCTTAAAAGCAGGTGAAATTCCAGCAACTTGGTCGGAATGCTTGCTTAAGGTCATCCCTAGGAGCAGATGTTTTGTACCGACGTATAATTAAACTTGAATTGCATAGCAATACCTTACGATGATATATATATATATATATATATGTGTGTGTCACATGATCGATTGGTATGCATGGCTTGCAGCTCTGAGACCAACAGGTTTCAGCGCGGCAGGTGCTAAACGACAATACTATATGTTCATGTCGCTATACATCTATTGGTAACGGAATATCATTGACTCTATTCGAGGCCTGCAATAACTTGGCAGCGTTCCGAATCTCGCTAACCGTCGCATATCGCGAAAAGGGTAGCGCATGCCGAACCGTTGTCGTCCATGGAAATCTTCCCCAGAGTTGATTCGATCTTTGACAGACAGCCAGAACATATTATGTGCCTTATTATATACACAGATAGGTAGGACAGCGATGTTCTTGGTATGCAGGCAACACACAGTGTTTCCCCGCAGAGTATTGATTGTATCTCGTTCTCTTCTCTCGTACAAATACACAGACACATAGACACGAATAAACAACAACAGCAGCAACAGCAACAACAGCAACAGCGACAACAACAACACCACCACCAACAACAATAACAACAACAACAATAATAAAAACAACAACAACAACGTACGCTCTAGAACGGGAGAATGATCACAAAGGTCGCTGTCGCCGCCGCTTCATTGTCGTCAGTGGCATCTTCTTCGTTCGTAACTTCTGGACTTTGTGTGTCCCTGTTTATCCCACACAGACTTACGAGTATGTCTGTCTGTCTGTCTGTCTCTATTCAATACGACAACGACAATGACGACGACAGTGTTTCAGCACCTCGGCCGAACACTCACCGCCAATTCTCCTCCACGTCATCCTCCTCGTTCGTAGGCCGTACAAATCCTTCGTCTTCTCGCTGGTCGCTGCACCGAACGAAGAAGGGATTTTATGGTGGATATCGTTCAGTTCGAGATAGGCGTTAGGCGATCTCGTCGTAGACGTCGAGAGAGATACTAAACAGAAAAAAAATTCTACTACTACTACTACAACTACCCACCTCCGTCCATCGCTTGCTGCCCTGTCGTTCGGGTCGAGTCTCACTCGCTCTGTTCGTCTTGTCAAGCCCGACGTCGTCGGCCCGCTTGTCTACCCCACTAATCAGATCACATCGTCGCGTCAAGTCAAGAAACTACAGTCAGTCGCCAATCTGGCCTGAGGCGGCCGCGGCGTCGCCGTCGCCGCTGCCGCGTCAAGAATGACGCTTGTCTGCTTGAAGAGTCAGACGTGCTTGAAGACGAAAGGTGTCGCGGTGAATTTGCTTTGTCTCCGGTGCTGCTGCTGCTGCTGCTGATCGTCTGATCATAAATTTAAATAAAAAGAACAGGCTCATTTCCTTCTGTGCTTTCTTTCTCTCTCTTTCTTTCTTTCTTGCTTTCTTTTTCTTCTTCTTCTGCTCCGTTTTTTATCTGTCTTTGTCCGAACGGAGCCGGCAGAGTACTTGACTATCATACACCTGATAAGTTTGCCGCCGCATTGTAGACATTGCCAGTCTTATGAACACCACAACGACGACACGACGGCGACGATCAGCCAACCAGCATCATCATCACTGCATTAGCGTTATTATAGTTAGCAATGTTGTTATCATAGTTGGCTTGGTTGTTATTGTTGTTACTGCTCTTCTTTTGGTGTCTGTTTAACATTATCTGTTTCTGTTGATGCTGTGGTTGTTGTTGTTGATGAGGATGATGATGATGGCAAATGATGCTGAGGGCAATGCTCAGCATTTATGTCTTTACTCTGTATCGCGCCACTCAACATTAGTGCTAAATTTGTTACTGGTGTTACGACTGGTGCCAGCGACAACCAACGCACGCACGCTGGGCATTTGTACTTCTGCAAGTTGAGCTATCTTCGAGGCGAACGGCAGTTTACCCCACCTATAATACCAGTCATCTCACTGTGATAGTGTGCTTCTATCGGCTTCAGTCCCTGTGATCTGGCAGTGTCTACGCCGTTGACGACGGTGAAAACCTTGACCTTTACTAAGGACGCAAGTTCTCGCATTGTGCACACTGGCGTATAGATGGTGGGCGGTCGAGCTTTCCAGGCTAATTCCGAGTCTGAGCCGGGCGGGGATGAATCCGGGTTTACTGGGTTTGTGAGTCGCACACGAGTCTCTGTTTCTTTGCGGCGACGCATGTGCATCATGCATTCCCAAAACATCTCATGCAGCTAAAGCAAAAGGTAGGCAGTCATTTTTATGGGGCCTGTGTCTAGTATCGTCGTCTGCATTATTTGCTCTACTGTATGAGCAAGAGAGCAAGCGTCAACATGCACACTGAAACACAGCATGCAAGTGCAACAGCTGTAACAACAGCAGCAGCAGCAGCAACAGCAAATACTGCGTGCGTACATCATAGTACGAGTGATGTCGAAATTAGCTGTCTAAATGGTAATATTGTCTGAACTGTTAGCTACGCCCAATAAATGCTCGCTGATCGGCCTTTAAATAGCTGGCCGGACCACGCCGGCCTCAGTGAAGGCCGCCCGAAAGTCCCAATTTGTCGTATTTGTGATGTGTCGTAACAAACTTCAATTGGGTGGATACGGGAGATGCTGATACACTAATCGAAATGCGGTGCGTGTTCACCGATTGCACGTACGGGAATGAGTGTAGGGCTTTAGTTGCTTGTCCTGTTACGTACTTATTGGAGCAAGCCAAACTAAATCACTTCTAGTAGTCGAGGTTGCAGTCCGTACTTGACGGTCCGGCAATGAGCTTAAGGAGGTGACAGCAAGTGCTATAAGTTAGTAGGACGTTTTTGCTTCGTCCGCAAAACTAACCGGAGGAGAGGACACAACGACGGCAGGCAACAACATTAAAGCACAGCAAACCAGAGTCAGTGCTTGTAGCGGCTTGCGGTAGAAAGACAGAACGGTAACAGCAATAGCAGCAGCAGCAGCAGCAACAACAACAACAACAACAATATCGAGTACAATAACGACAACATCAACCACGACATCGACAACAGCAACAACAACAACAACACCGACAACAATAACAACCAGACTCTACTACTACTTATATACATATATAACTACTACTACTATATATTACTAAAGTAAAGTTTTCGGGCTGACCCTCAGCCAAGATTTAACGTCCACGGAACTGTTTTTCACATTGCTTCATAGACGGACCCCCATAAATACAAATGTGCAACGGTGGGGCTCGAACCCGCGCACCTGCTATGTGTCTCCTCCGGTTGCGAGGCGCAGACTTAAGCCACCACGCCACCGAGCTCGACCTATATAACATATATAACTACTACTACTACTACTATATATTACTACCACTACAACAACAACTACTATAAAAGCTGTCGCCGCTGCATCGACTTCACAGTTGTTGACAGCACAACAGCAGCAGAACAAGTGGCCGCCACGGCATTTGCGTTGGGTCTGCCGGCCTGCTGTAGAAGACTGAAGAGTGAGTGCTCGGGGCTCACTCACTCTGGCTTATACGACTACTACAACGACTACAACGACGACTACAACGACTACAACGACGACTACGACGACTACAACGACTACTACAACGACTACAACGACTAGATGCGTGCTTACGGGCGGGCGTGCGTGCGTGCGTGTTTAGCCCGTGTCGATGATGTCTGTGGGTTAGTTATCTCTGGTCGGACGGCGACCTGTTGCCGTCCGGTGGTGTGTTGGTCGTTGGCGGCCGTCTGTCTGTTCAACGGATTTGTCCGTTGTCCGTTCGCCTATCCATTCATTCGTTCGTCTATACTATTTTCTGTCTGTCGGTCTGTCTGTCTGTCTGTTTGTTCGTTGGCCAGCCAGTCGATCTACCACCATCACCTGAGTCTGAGGTTGAGTCTGAGGTTAAGCCTTCTTCTTCTTCGTCTGTGTTGATGTCCATCCGACAGATGGACAGTAGAATAATAGGATGCTCCGATGAGCAGCGTAGAATAGAACCCAGCGTGGCTATACGGCATTTATGGCTGCCGGGCTCTTGCAGATGTTGTTGCTTTGTTGTTGTTGTTGCTTTTGTTGTTGGGGTTGCGGTTGTTGCTATTGTTGTTTTTTGTGGGTGTTGCTTTTTTTGTTGTAGTTGCTTTTTGTTGTTGTTGTTGTTGTTGTTGTTGTTGTTGTTGCTGCTGTTGTTGGTGTTGTGTCCCTCATATTGTTACGGCTGCCTCCGTTGCTACTGCTCTTGCTGCTGCTGCTGTTGATATCGTTGCGTGAGGTGAGGAAATTCAGGAGAAGAACATGGAACTCTTGCTGCTGCTGATGCTGATGCTTATAGTGATTGTCGTCGCGGTCGACGTCGTCACCCCGATGATGTAAAGAGAGACTGAGAGAGAGAGAGAGAGAGGGAAGAGAGGGGGGGGGAAAGGAGAGAACGTTGTGTGCGAGCTCCGAATGAACGAGCAAGAACGGACAACGCTGCTGTCATCCGGTTTACTGCTGCTGCTGCTGCTGTTGATGTTACTTGTTGTAGCTGTTGTTGTTGTTGTTCGTGCTGTTTTTGTTGTTGCTGTTGTTTTTGCTAATGCTGCTGTTGTTGCTATTGCTGCTGTTGTTGTTGTTGTTGTCGTCGTCGTTGTTGTCGGTTGGCGTCGCCCGCGACACAAGCGGGCCACCGGCCCCGCGTTCGTTTTCCCTTCATCATCCATTCAACTGCTGCTGCTGCTGCGGCGGCTGCTATCTGTTGTCCTTGCTATGAAGACTAGCAGGGCCACCAACCACTACGACTACGACTTACTTCTATTACAATCATACCCAGCAGCACCGCCAGCATCAAGACCCTGCCGTATCAGCATTGTAGACGGACAACAACAGCAACAACAGCAACAGCAACAACAACAACAACAGCAGCAACAGCAACAATAGCAGCAGCAGCAACAACAGCGGTGATGTCCGCTTCGCTCGCTTATGTCTCCTCTGTCCATCCATCCCCTCACTCTGCCTCACTACCTCATCCCTATCTGTCTGTCGACCCTATCCGCCGCCGCCACCGCGGCATCACCCAACCGCTACCCCAGCGCTCCCCTTAGTCCGTCCCCCAATTGAGTGAAGGAGCAAAGGCAGTTGTTGTTGTTGTTGTTGCTGTTTTTATTGTCCCCGTCGTCGTCGTTGTTGTTGTTGTTGCTATTTTTATTTTGTTGTTGTTGTTGCTGTTTTTATTTTGTTGTTGTTGTTGTTGCTGTTTTTTATTTTGTTGTTGTCGTCGTCTTTACCGTTGTTGTTATTGTCGTATTGTTTTGTTGCTGTTGTTGTAGTCATATTTATCGTTTGTTGTTGTTGTTGTTGCTTTTGTCATTCTTGTTGCTGTTGTCATTATTGTTGTCGCTGTTATTGTTGTTGTGTTGTTGTTGTTGTCGTCGTCGTCGTCGTCGCGTTGTTGTTGTTGCAGACAAAAACTTACGGACTCACAGATCGAGTTGCGCTGTCTGTCCACGGGACTTCCATCACCCGCGTCGTCAGAAATCGTTGTCGTCGCCGTCGTCGCCGTCGTCGTCATCGTCTTTTGCAGCGCTCAGCGCACTTAGTCTGGCAGCGAGCGACCGAGCGAGCGAACGAGCGAGCGAGGAAACAGTCAGTCAAACGGACGGACGGACGGACGCATGGTGAGTCAGTCAGTAAGTGCGTGCGTGCGTCACTCTGTCAGTTTGCTAGCAACGCGAACAACAACGACAGCGATGGCGGCTGCGTCAGCGACGACAACGACAACGACGACGACGACATTGCCGGCGGTGGTGATAAAAACATAGGCAGCAGAAACATACGTAAGAGCTTCATGCGTCCGGCGTCGGCCGGCCGGCCGGCCTCGACACCGGCCACTCGGCACCGGTGGTGGCCGGTCAGAATCCTATAGCAGCAGCAGCAGCAGCAGAAGCTATAGCAAAAGCAGCCAATGCCACAACTTGCGCCGAACCCCCCGCCGCCGCCACCACCCCCCCCCCCCTCCCACAGACCCTCGAGGCGCTGACGCAGACCCTCCGAGACTTCATCTTCCGACCACCATAATAATATAGCCCCCCCGCCCGGTCTCCTCTCTTGTTCATTCACGATAGCTACCTCTACCACTTACTACTGTGTTACAAATGCTACGGCGCCACTTAGGAACGTCAGCGAACAGCCATAATAATAGAAATGTTTTGGAATAAGGGTTTATTATTACAACTATTAGCTTGTACAGATCACATCGCAATTACGAATATATGCATTATATAATGTTAACAGTAATGCTTGTATTTTTTTATTGCTTGAGTGTCGGTGGCCACTCAACACAATAATATTAATTTTAATAATAATAATAATAATAATAATAATAATAATAATAATAATAATAATAATAATAATAATAATAATAATAATAATAATAATAATAATAATAACCGCGCCGTATTCTTAGCGGCACAAGATAACTTCAGTGGGGGTTGGCTTAAAGCCTTACCCTCGCCTCAGCTCGGCACCATGCTGGATCCCAACTCTTTCCGCATGATGTCAGCACTTAAAATCGGCGCTAGCGTCTGCGAGCCGTTTCAGTGCAAACTGTGTGGGGAGATGGTAGATTCCAGTGGCCTACACCCACTGAGTTGCCCGAAGAGCGCCGGTAGATCGTCCAGACATGCTGAACTAAACGGTGTGATCATAAGGTCCCTTAGGAAAGCCGGTATACCATCTACACTTGAACCGAGAGGTTAAGTGTCCGCTGGCGAAGAAAGACCTGATGGGGTGACCATTGCATTATGGTCACATGGAAAGTCCCTAGCTTGGAATGCAACGGTTTCGTGCACAACCGCGGCTTCCGCGGACGTCAGAAAACGGTTTAATATGCTGGACTGGAAACAAGATATATATTTGTGCCTATCGCCATGGAGACACTAGGACCAATCAGCAAGGGAACCGAAGCATTTCTCAAAGATTTAAGTAAGCGAATTCAGGAGGTCACGAACGACCGAAGAGAGGGTCAATTCTTGAGGCAAGCGTTGTCCTTGGCCGTTTGCAGAGGGAACGCGGCATTTATTTTAGGCGCCATGGAGTGAACTAATTATTTTAAAAAAACTTTGCAATAATACGTTCAGACCTCACAACTGTAACATTTTTTAACATGTAATAAATAATAATTATAATAATATTAAAAATAATAATAAACTTAGCATACTTCAGAAAGTACAACGGTTACATATTTTTCGCAAAATGGTCACTATTTAATTCAGTCGTGTTTGCTGCTGCTGCCGGTGCTACAGTATGGGACTATTCCCTCACTACTATTAGGATTGTTATAATCACCATTCATACTACTACATCATCGAGAGCAGAGACCACCATGGCAGAAAAAAAATCGCGCGGAGACAGACAGCAACGCAAGCAAAATTGCGCCGAGTCCTTTTCCGAATTGCAATCCGTAATCCGTAGCGAGAAAGAGAAAACAGAACATATGGCTCTGACAATGCATCATGCCTAAGCAGGCTCCATTCTAAACAGAGGCGCAACCGGCGCGCAAAATGAGATTGACGCAGTATTAAACAAACTTACAAATTCACCGTTAACAGAAATGAGCTAACAGAAACACTCGGTCCCACCAGAGAACTCGCGCATCACTGTATATGATCCATGGTGTCTGCAAATGCTTTTATTTGCGTTAAAAACAATAGTGTAATTAATGTCTAACTAAAGCAGGACGCAAGAGTTGAGGTGGCAGAACTTCGACCAGAGAGGACCTCTAAAAATAGCTCCCCCAACCAAAAAATATAGCAAGTAAAACGTAGTCCCTCGGAAACATGCAGAGCTCGTCGTTACCGTAATTGCGTAACATAATACATCTTACATCCTGCGGCTCCAACAATTTAGTAGCCGTTTAAAACAGAGGTGCAATAACTTCTAGACTAGGAAGGCTCAAAGAATAACATTACGAACCTCCCCCCCTCCACGTATTTGTTACATTTAGCTTAGTTTTTAATTCAGACTTGTAGACGCGATATATATATATATATATATATATATATAATGCCAATTGTAATGCTGCGATTACTCAAAACATGCCAAACACTAGTTTTTTTTATGACGACAATTAAACAAGCATGTTATGAGCATGCCGTAAGATCTTGCACCCTATATTTAATTGACAATTATTTTTTGCGTGCAGCAAATGTTTAGGATGATGAGAAGCATTTCGCTTACAAAAATCACAACCATTCTTGTAAGAGGGTGTACAGCGTGTACAGTGTTGTGAAAGATGAAGTCCAATATATATATATATATATATATATATATATATATACATATATATACTTACATACCAGAAAAGGTATTATTGCGCATCAAGGGCAGCTAGAAAAATAAACAGGTATAGTGCAAAGTCCAAGGTAGAACGACAAACGCAATGTAGCGATCGTTAGCTGAACGACTCGTTCGTAGACATAATAAATACGAGTTGTCTGGATACATCGAATCGGTTACACGGCGGTTCGGGCGGTAAAACGAGAGCTGCTGAGAGTTTACTTAAACGAAAGAAAACAACTCGATACGGATCTATCTATTCGCACAGCTCGATACAAACCTCCGAGGGTGACTGCGGCGAGACCGACTCACTGGATTGGCGTCGTTATTGAGCGCGCGCTACCCGCGAGCCCGGCTTGTTTCCTCAGCCGATCGATCGATCGATCGGCTGTTTGGCGGCTATTTTTACCGTTCACTGGTGAAATAATATTATTCTTACTATACGACTCGTCTATTCAATCTATCATATATTACTCGTTGTACTACTACTATTACGATCCTATATTAGTACGCCCTGGCGAGCCATCGGGACAAAAGCCAGTCGTCGAACTAGAGCAAAATCATCAAGTTAGCGGCCGCTCGGTGAGCTTTAACGTAGTCTGTATTAAGAACACTATATGCATAAATACTCTACTAGTTACACACTGTACTGTTATCTCATACATAGCGCCTCCGACAGGAGCTATGTGGTGGAGCTTAAAGGCGTTTGAAATTAACAACAGTACTGCAATACGTTTCGTATGCGTCAATAAAGTCAATAAACGAATGCATTCAAATGTATCCAATTCATCAAACTGTATTCCTGGTCAATTCATGCAGTTGTTTGTCGTGCTAAACCGGAACAGTGATGGTGATCTGCTCACTGGTTGGGCTGCGCCGGCAAACGGTGATCTTTTGCAAGCCAATGTTGACGAGAACGAGCAATCTGATTGAGGATCTGCGTTTGGTGTCCCCGAGTAACTACTAGCCATTCGGCTGACTGGATAGCTGAGTGGTTCGGTGAGGGACTGACGATCTCTCGATCTGTCTGTTTGTCTGTCTGTCCAGCCGACCGGCCTCACACAAATTGAAGACAATGGTTTTCGTTGACGTCAGTGTAATGCGTTCGCGTTTGCGTGAACCCCAAAACCGCCTTTGTTTGCGTGAACGAAAAAAGAAATGGCTGATTTGTTGAACGCGTGCGCACGATAGTCGAGCAGAGAATCAAACAACAACAACAACGGCAACAATAATAACAACAACCACCCAAACTCCGTTGACACGTTTCGTTTGTCTTTCCGTTCTCCCCGCCCGCACATGCCTGCGTGTCTTCCCTAAAGACACTCACCAACCGTCTGATCCCTCCTCCGGCACCCCCGTCACCTCCTGCCGTCACATACTCAGATGAAACTGAATTTTAAGAATGAATGAAACAATGATGATAATCACAGCAACAACGACAACAACAATAGCAGCATTAACAACAACCACAGCAACAACAACAACAATCACAGCAACAACAACAGCAGCCATTGCAACAACAACAACCGCAGCAATAGCAATAACGGTAGTGTTGATGCTGATGATGGTGGCAATGTTAAGAATGCTGATGACAATCATAATGATGACGCTCTCTCGCTGTTAAGAATCGCAGCTCGCAGCAGCGGGGGGGGGGGGGTTGGGGGCATCTAGTCAGACACGCTCTGTGCGTGCCCGTTGTTGTTAGGCCCGATGCTGAGGTCTGTCATTGATGCTGGCGGCTGCATGGCGGAACGCTCGCCGCGACCCCTCAGCCCAAGTCTGCCGGGCCGCCAGACCCCATGGAAGGCGCGCTCGCGTAGGACCGAATGTCCGTCCGTCCGTCCGTCCGTCCCTCCGTCCGAACGAACGAACGCTCACCAACCATGACCAGCCACCGTTGATCATCATGTCACCCGCTCGTCCATGACTCACTCAGACTTCGTGACAACGGTGACAACGACTCAGTACTTAACTGCTCGGTAAGCACTATGAAACGAATGAGTGAACGGGGAGAACATGAAATGAGACCTCAACTGGTTGATTGTTTGTTTCTGTCTGTTTGTCAGAGGGACCACACCGTCTGAGTCAGTCTTGGCAACAAGGACAGCGGTCAGCAATCTCGGAGCGAGCGTGGTAAACGAGCTTAATAGCCAAATAAGATGAGTCGTCCTTGCCAGCCCGATGATGAACATGTTGTTGGTGTTGGTGTTGTTGTTGGTGTTGGTGTTGCTGCTTTGTTGGTTTGCTGTGTTGTTGGTTTTGCTGTTGTTGTTGGTGTTATTGTTGCTTTTATCGTCGTCGTCTTTTGGGTTGTCCCCGCTGTCTTACAAGTAATAGTCAGCTGAAGTCACACACAATAAAATCTAGCACAAGGTAGCGTTCGGGCCGTTCCGTCGCCGCAGCATCCACCCCTACCAGACAAGAATTCGACGTGCATCCAACGGCAAAGTTACCGCGCTCTAGAGTTTCGTACGCTCATGCTTGCTTCCCCATCATGAAACTAGAGAGTGCATCTGCACGACGGAAAACGACTTTATTGCGTAAAGGATTTCGCTGCTAAGCAAAGGAGTATCTTTCTAACTAAGTGAGAAACATATTACAAGGCTAAGGTTTAAGTACACGTAAAGAAAAAAAATAGATATATTGCCTAGTGGATAGTGATAATCCGCATGGTAATTATGCTGAACCGGCGCTTCGTTTGCTACGTCGTTTATACAACGTGTTTGCAAACAGTTATACGTTAAATATTTACATCTCTGGTAGCACTGGTGATCTACACTTGGGTGATCAGTCAAGATCTGTAAACCCTTCTTCAAGTCACTATTAACCTGTAAACAACAAAGCGTATACTTTAAGTAGCGACACCTAATAATAATGTGAGCAAAAATGAGCTTATAAATAGGAAGTGTTTTCGACCCTGTTTGACAACTGTGTCTACAGCATTAAAATTGAATTTTCTACAACAAATAAAGTAGAACGAACAATAAAAATAGTTTATTGTCAATAAATATAAATAGTTATTATCTCGGCTCTAGCAACATCGTACAGTCAACCCAAACTCACAGTACCACAGCAGAAACGATGAAATAATTCGACTTTTATTACAATTGGTGTCGTGATCGATACGGCAGAGCCGTGGAACATCGATGATCTACCTTTATCTGACGTGATTCATTCAGGTACAACAATAAAAAAGCAACAACAGCAGCAACAACAACGACAACAACACAACACAACGACAGAAAGTGTCGGGGGGGGGGGGGAAATGGAGTGACAGCTGACAACAGTGGTTGACAGTGGGACATTGTCATACTTCCTGCGCGCGGAGTAGAAGGCGGGCCTTCTCCGCACAACAAAGACAGCAGACTGGCCACGATTGACTGACTGTACGTTATAGTAGTCCAAGTGTACAGGAACAACGCTGTATCCGCAGTACCCCCAGCTGCTGCAGCCTAGTTGCGTGCAGCAAAGTGCCCCCTCACCCCCCCCCCCCCGCCCGCCGTGTGAAGCTGGCCGTGCTCGCGAGCAGCCAGCCTTCCGTTGTAATGGCCCGTGTGGCGATCGCTCGCCTGTGGATGAATTGCCAGTCTGCCTGTCTCGCTAGCGACCCAACGACCGAACGAACGGGCGTTGGGTAGCATAGCATGGAGTTAGTTCCACAACCAACACACACACACTCCGCCTCCGCCAAACTGCACGTCTACCTAACAACAACAACAGCAGCAGCAGCAGCAGCAACGGCAGAAACGGCTAGATAGACGATACATGCATAGTCGTACGTCTATCTATACATGTATCTATCAAACTATCTATCTATAGAGTCCGTCCGTCGTCAGATATCCGTTATTCTATACCTCGTTTCACTGTTGCTGCCACGACTACTCCTACTACTACTACTACTACTACTACTACTACTGCTATTGTTGTTGCTGCGGCTCGTATTGGCTCGTAGTGGTGATCGTGGTGGAGGTGCTTTTGCTGCCGCCTGCTGCTGCTGCTAACACAGTCTAAATTCATACGAGCTAGCGAGCATCAAGTAGAGCGAGATGAAATAGGAGAAAAATAATGGTATCACTCATTTAGACAAAGGTTGTAGATGACTACTACTACTACTACTACTACTAGGCTGCAGCAATAATAGTGGGCGCGGTCGGCGAGCGCACAGTAATTTTCTTTCCAGTCCAACTGTTGTTGTTGCTGTTGCTGATGATGATGATGATAATGTTGTTGTTGTTGTTGTTGCTGATGATGTTGTTGTTGATGTTTGTATTATAGTTGTTCTGTTTTCCTCAACTCGACCCCACCCCCCTTCCCACTGCCCCCCGTTGATCAAGTCCTCCATCCTGCATCTTTCGCTAGTTGGGCTAGTCGTCATGATAAATCAAATTGATAGAACACGAATTGAAAATTACAATTATCGTCTCTCCACTTCTTGATCATCGTCGTCGTCGTCGTCGTAACTAATCCGTCGCTCCAACAGTCAACTGCTCGTTGCTCATTTGAACTTGCGCATCGCGCACGCTGACGGTTCATGGGGGGGGGGGGTTTGCGCGGAGAGCCGCGAACGGGGTTAAGCTGGGCACTGAGAGCTAGCTCGTAGAGATGCAGACGACGACAACAACGACGACGACCCGACCAACGCTGAACCCGAGAAAGACCACTAAATCGTGGCCATTATGTCGTGCCGCCACACGGCCATAGCTTCTGCCGCAGCAGCCACATCATCTGCCTGTTGTCGTCACCATGATCACCGCCGACGCGCGGGTTTGCGTCGGCGAATTCGCGCCAACGTCAACAACGGCCCATGATGGTGATTAGGACGATGATGCTGATGATGGGCTGCAACCAGTTGGTTGGGAAAAACCACATCAACAAAACATCATCGACGCATAACCGCCGCTATACGAAATCATCATCATCGACGGCAACATCACCTTCATCACCATCGACATCATGCCGAATACCGAGCAAGGTGGCTTAGTGGCAAAGCCTTTGCCTTGCATTCGGGAGGACTGGGTTCGAACCCCAGACCGGCCACTCTTAAATTGGTTTGCATGGTTTCCAATTTAAACGAGGTAAATGCCGGAGTGGAGTAAACTTAGCCATGACATGAAAAATCCGTACACGGGCAATTGCCTTACGGGAAATCTAAAAAAAAAAAACATCACCATCGGCATCATCGACATCGACATCATCATCATAACCATCGACATGATCATTATTATCATCAGCGACATCCTCATCATCACTAATCGCGTCCCTTTCGTTCAAGTCCCGCCAATTTCGCGTCTCTTCCTGTGCCTTGTCCTTCACCTACCCTACGCCATTAGTCGTTTGTTAGTTTATACCTTTCCCAGATTCTATCCTTCTATCCTTCTATCGCTTGGCGCTGCTGAATTAGCTACTGTTGCTGCTGCTGTTACAGCTGTCCACAGTCGCCAGCATTAGCAGGCCAGGCAACAACGATCACGTCAACGACCAGGCCATGAGGCCAGGTCGAGCCGTTAGCCGAGCCCGGCAAAGTGTCCCCTTGATGCCGCCGTACGGTTCGTTAAAGCCGTTGCAGTGGTGTCGTCGGCGATGCTACTAAATACGAACCGTCTCGTCGGAGAGTCGAGTAAAAGCGAGCAGCACAAAAACACACTAGCGTTGTACTCACGCCGCTGTCGTTGCCGTTGACTTACAGAGGGCGTTAGGTACTACCAGGCCGTCAAACAAGGATACCAGTTGCCTCAGTTGTAGCTACAGCCATGACCCCCCCCCCCCCAGCAAAGATAACAACAGCAATAACAACAACGCCACCAGCAACAACGAGAGCGATAATAACAGAAGCAACAGCAACAACAACAACAATAACCATAAACGCAATATCGGCTACAGTTGCTCCTACTAATGCCGTTGATGGCGTCCCTGCCGCCACGACAACCAAATCATAGTAGTAGTAGTGGTAGTAGTAGACGCTTGGCTGACGCTTCGTACGAACGACCGTGGCACGAAACCCCGCTCTCGTAGTAGGTGTTCGTTGAGAGTAGACGCGAATGTGACGCGACGCTCAGGCGTTGAGATCGTTGTGGGCGAGGCACGCGGGCGGCACGCAGACCCGCTCGAGCGCATCGAGTGGGTAGGCCACCGACGATTCTCGACGAAACTGCTGCGATCGGTCTCCAGTAGCCATCATGGACATATAGATAGATGGATGGATGAATGAATAGATAGATATATGGATGAATGAATGAATAAATGGATGAATATATGGATAAATGAATGAATAGATAATAAATGAATAGATAGTTGGATCGGTGGATGGATGGGCTGAGGTGAAGTCCTACTACTGAAGGAAAACTGAGCGGCACCTCACCCAGCAGCAACAACGACACCCAGTGCACGCACATATCCTAGTGCTGCTGCAGACAACAACGAGTCGGTTGGCTGCACCATGTGCAGTGCGTGTGTACGGGTGTGTCTCTATGTCTGTGTCGATTAACGAACATGTAACAATGACAATTGGCCAACTCATGATAGTAGACTCTGTGGTGCCTTAGTGGTGACTGGTGGTAGCGTGACCACAGATAGGAGCAGAAAAATGAACGAACAAGGCAGACGCAAAATGCAGGACATCGACAAACGTGTCCTGGAAGAAGGACGAAAAGTGACCGGCCACTCTACTCTAGCTCCTACTGCGACACCTACAGCAGCAGCGGCAGCAGTTGAAGCGCCTGCACTAACGTTGACCACAAAAAGCATAGCATCAGCGTAATATGTGTAATCATTGAAACGCAGTCGATCGACCCTCCCACAGCCTTCCATGGTTGATCTCCTCTTTTCGCGTTTTCCCCCTAACCCCCCTCCTCGCCTCGCTCGCTCACTCTCTCATTTATTTTCCCTTTCTCTACCTATATACCTATCTAGCTCTCGAGGTATTTGGGGTTCTCACGTTCTATTTCCCCGTTCGTCTTTTCTCGGGAGCGAAGTCTCCCGTCCTGTCCTTTGACTTTCCCCCCCACCCCTCCTGTTGTTCCCTGTCCGTGTTCCCTTTCTTGCGCCCTGCCCGCCGAGCTCCACAGAACAAAACTACAGAACTATTGAGCGCAGAATGAGTAAGCGTGCGTGCCTCTGACTGACTCAGTGCTGTTGACGAATGCGTTCCGATGCATGACAAACTCAAACGCTGGCTAGCCAACGCTCCGCACACCAGTCGATAACGACCAACGCGACAATCAACTCACTGAGTGGTCACTGAGACAACAACAACATAGACACAAAATAGAGACTGCTGCGCCCTGCGTTATATAGAACGCTAGTGTAGACAGCAGCGATGTAGGGAGATCTAAAAGGGAAGGATGACGATGATGACACTGACAACAACAACAGGCAGAAAGAGCAACGGGCGTTTCGGTGGGCCTGGGGCGGCGGTGACGGCGGCAGGGGTGGTACAGTTCAGACGGCCGAAGGGCGGGCCAGCAGCCCCCCAGGCCAGCTGGCTGGGTATTGATCCTGAGCCTACCTACACAGGTCGCTTTATTCCCTCCGCGTCACCGCCCCTTTCCTCTGCCCGTCCACCTCCGTCACCCCCTCCCCCTCATCTTCTCCGAGCTGCTCTCTATCGCGTTGTGTTGACAGCCGTCACCCGCTGGTAGACACGGAAAACACGGCCGTCTCGCTCAACAGGAAAAAGGCCAAAGGAAAGGCGAATAGAAAAAGAGAGAAATAAGCTAGCGGGCTGATCGAGGGCTGCATCATCAGGGCCTGCAACGAACGAAACCGCTAGGCACTGCATTATTACTATGATTATATTGGCGGTATCTGTTATACAAGGCGATTCTGTTTTTTGTGCTCTGGCAGGGGCAGAGGGACGGAAGAGGCTGCGTGACATCAAAGTTCGTCACGAAGCCAACACACAGTTCAACGTCATGCCATGTGGCTATTAAATATATATATATATATACATGTATATATATATATATATATATATATATATATATATATATATATATACATGTATATATATACATATATATATATATATATATATATATATAATATAGAGAGCTAGTCCACTGGCGTGAAGCCTGCATACACATAGAACAAAGAATCCTATAGCAACAAAATTTAAGGGACCCGAAGACGGTCCCTACTTTAACTTCACATCAAGACAAAGCGAGCATACGGTAACGTGATGGAATAGAAGAAGAATGGTACCACACATAGACAAAGGTTGTAGATGACTACAAATGAGGTGCTCCGTTGCATTGCTCGATCTTTGCATTGAGCTAGCGCAAACGTCCCTGTTGTGCGTCGGACTGAAGTATATATATATATATATATATGTATATACATTAGTGGCACTGAATGTGCATATCTTAGCTGGGTTTTCATGATCGACACGTGCGATACTCTCTACGTATTACTGATCCTACTTCCGACTACTATTAAGGGACTTTAGCTGGCGCTGCGCATTCCCGAAACTGTTGGGAGACACTTTAGCTGGCAACGTCGTGTGAATTAAGTATGAAACGGACCGTTATACCGAGTCTGGTTTGCTTACCTAAACACGGTCGACGCTCCACCCGGCTCCAAGCTCGGCTCAGACAATGACCCGTAGAAGGGGACAGCTAGCGTGTCAGCAGATTGAGTCCATCAAATAAACACACAGAGATGCGTACCACGATGTAAACGGTAATTTCGGCACAAAGTAGCAGCTACCCGAGATCCACTCGAGCGCTATTCTGCCGAATTCGACCACCTACCTATTCGACCAGCCAACGGTTCCCGAACATAGCATTCCGAGCACGCGACGGCCTAGATACGAATCACTAGACACGAAAAGAGAATATAGTTTATTTACCGACTAGAAAACGCTAGACAAGTGTTTGTGCCACGTGGTGTAAACGTAGGCGTCCTGATCCCGAACAGAGAATAATAACGGAATTGCTTCGCTAGAACTGTACGCCAGCCACAAACCAAAACCACCGCATCGTTCGTCGAGCGAGCATCGTTGAAACAGATACAAACAGATATTTGTCCGTTGTTTATTTAATCGATAAGCGATGTGCTAATCCCAGCTAAACGGCATGGGTACGGGTATTGTGTTCCGCCGTACGCGGCTGATGCGCGTTTTCAGCAGTCTAAGCAGAACCAAAGCTAGTTGCTTTTCCAAACGACTTCTCAGCCCAGTAGCCAGATCGCCAGCGCAGATGGCGCATTTTCGCTTTCGATTGTCGTCAAGCTGCAAAGTTCAACGAAAACACGATACGGTTTCGGATTCAGGAACACCAACTTGTAGAAGAACAACAACAACAACAACAAAGCGTCGACTTCGTGAAGCCGTTAGAAGAAGTCCACACCGGAACTGCCAACGAAACGCGTCCAAATATAGATAGATCCATTACATACAATCCACATATCATAAGAAACCCAATGATAGAACTGGGCTAACTACAGCGTAGTCGACGCACACAAAGTGCGGTGATCGTTCCTGTTCTATTAATTACACAGCTTGATTGGGCCGATTCCGTCGAGTCGTCAACATATTATATATATATATATATATATATATATATATAAATACATATATGTATGTATATATATATATATATATATATATATATATATATATATATATAAATGCATATAGATCTATTGTGCATGACATGCTGCCTGCTACGTATTGGAGACGACAGCAGCATTCATAATAACAATGCGCGGCAAGCGTTTGACAGTTACTACTTTCCACTACTACTGCTGCTGCTATTATTTGTTTAAGTAAACGACAAGTCTGGGAACGACGAAAGGCGGCAGTTCCTATTCAACGCCGGCACTTGGCTTGACTAGAGGAGGCTTAGAACAGACAGATCCAGGAGGAAACGGCGTCGCAGTGGCAAAATCGCAGACCTCGCTAGAACCCCTTCATCATTGGATGGATGGTCTGCCATTCGGACTTCTACACTGACGACGTTGCCGCATCAGCTGCGACATCGACGATGTCTTCGGCGAGTTGCCCAAGTTGCTGGTGCGACGACCTTTGAGAGACCTTCGGCGGCAACCCTACTTACTTCGGATCGATGTCCACTTATGGCGTCGAATGCTCACCGTGTCACTGCCTCTCTCACGTATGTCGGTCCGATGATGAAGTCTGATGATGAGTCCCAATAATGGCCTCCCGAAGACTCGATCCAATGTGACAATTTGATGGCACCGAGAAGAAAAAACTCTATCCTCACCATCTAGAGTTGTTTCCAAAGCGAACAACCGCCAAAGTCAAATGCCTGCGATGTTTTGTCCTTCCATTCACATTCGTAGCATAGGTGGACGACATCAACCCAACATCATCTAATGGCGTCCATTTTATTCAGCGTCCTGTCAAGCGTTCGTCGAGGTCTATCTTGTGCTTGTAGAATATATTTCGCAAAAAAAATGTATATATATATATATATATATCATCATCAAGCTGCGTAACTCTAGTAGCCGGTGTGAAAAGTTGACGCCGTTTCGCTTAGAGCTGAAGTTAAATGTTACCAATGCGCTCTGACACTTCTAAAAACGTATCTAGCCCAGCAAGCAAAGAAAATCTGTACTCGTCTCTTCATTTAAACGGTTGCAGACACGAACCGTGAACATGACTAAATGAAACGGCCAAAAAGGAAATGGTAGCGAAACAACAATAGGCGATGCAAAAAGAGAGGTATAGTTGCTTCCGCCGCAGTTACATAAAGTGAAAATACATCTTAGTAACCCGTATACAGAGAGAGAGAGGAGTCATCGGCAAAATAATTAACTAATAATAACTAATTTGTATATGAACAATCGATATATAGCCTACTAAACGAATAACTTACTATGACCTACAATTAAGTGCAACAGGCCGCCTTTAGCAGCAGACGCTCAATTGCACACTTCGCACTTAAGCCCAACATATGATCATATATGAACATACATGAATATATATATATATATATATATATATATATATATATATATATATATATATATATATATATATTCATATATATATATATATATTCATATATATATATATATATATATATACTGTATGGGTATGTCAAGCGGCGCTGGCACTATGCAGTAACGTCCATCGTGTGGACAAGCACTTCGTTGACAGTTTCAATCGATCGGCCGTTTGAGGGTCTGTCGTGTCTGTCAACACGATCTTTGTTGTGGTGGTGGTTGTTGTTGTTGTTGCTGTGATTGTTGATGATTATGTTTTTGTTGTTGTTGTTGTGATCGTGATGGTGGTAATGGCGGTGGTTGACACTTCGTGCCTCGCTGTAGGTGGTCGGCGTTATAGCTGTTGGCCCGCACAACTGTCAATTGACGCGTCGCTGTTGTTCTTCGTTTGCTGGTGCTCGTTCGAACAACGAGCTAAAAGACGTTGTTTCGTCCGTTCGTTCGTTCGTCCGTCCGTCCGTCACCACGAACCTTAACCTCAGCCTCACCACCTCGTCGTCGCTACCACCGACTGTCACCGCCGACAATAATAATCATACTTCAAATACTCGTGACGATGTCTCTGCCTCTCTCGCTCTCTCTCTCACTCTCTCCCCCACTGTGTGCCGCACCTTACTAACACTACTACGCCAAACTACCCCACCTACCGTTCTCAGTTTCACGCTTGGTCATGCTCACTGACAAACACAACCGATTATATATATATATATATATATATATATGGTGAGCATCTTACATGTGAACAGCGGGGGTAGATGAGGAATAGGCGCGGTTGATTTGTGCTAGAGGTTAGAGGTGGGTGACCGTGACGTCCAGCTGTCGAGATCGACTACTTATCGGCAGGCAGGCTAACACAGAGAAATATATATATATATATAGAGAGAGAGAGAGAGAGAGAGAGAGAAAAGGACGATGGAAGCTGGGGCTGGACGAGTGTCTAAGTGAACAGCGCGACTATTGACACACAGTAAGATCGGATTTGCTCTTTGATGATGATGATGATGATGATATCTCCCGCTCGGCAATGTGGTAACGGTACGGGCAATGGGTCTGCCTCGGAAACGGTCCGCTCGCCAGCAACATCAATTCAAAGCCATCCATGAAGCGTGTAATTGTTGACAACCGACGACGAAGACGACGACGACGACGACAATCGCACAGTCGCCACGCTGACGCCATAACATGATCAGCCTCGTTTAGCCTTATTACTATGATTATGATTATTTCTACTATCACAGTGGTGATAACTACCAGAGAAAATCAGCCTATTTCATCCAAACGCTCATGTTAAATATATATATATATATATATATATATATATACATATATAGTGTCCGAATAATCAACTGGCATCTTTTGAAAGTGCCCGCCCGCGCTCAGCTCAACTCGCTCCGCCATGTGCTCTATACGCAACATGAAACGCCCGTAGAGAGAGAGCCCGTAGAGATTACGCACATTTTGAAAAGACAAACTCTGTACGGGCGAAATGCTCGTAGCAATTTAGAGTCGACACAACCGGTCCTGAGAGAGCACCAATCGTGTGCAACGGTTGCACAGAGGATACCTGGCTTGTACATTATTCATGTTTATTCGAACTTAGAAAATGCCTACGATTAGCGTATTGATTAAATCCACTCGTCAAATTACAGTTTTCCGCTTTCTTTCTTACGATGTGCACATCTATGCTAACGGTATTGTCGAAAGCGACACTTCATATACATTATTTTGTCGAATTTACTACTATAATCAGCTGTCTCACATGCTCTTTTTCGCGGAGTATATGTGGGGTTTAAGTGGCCCTGGTTTAAGTGTGGGACGACTGAGAGTGACACCTGTAATCTTATAAACAATTATGTAGAGTGTTCTAATATAGACCATGGCCGTAAGGTACCAAGGTACCGACCCGCGCGGGATATCATTCTCAAATTAAAGCTAGCTAAAGCTACTTTGTGGGATGACGGATGCTTGAAGCAGATACGCCGAGCCTTAGTTTAAACAAGCATCGTAACAGTCGATGACGGATTATATCAACATGTGCGCGCCGTTCGATCAGACAGACGGCCAGGGTGTTTTAGGGCGGCAACGCCACTCGTCCACTTTCTTTCGGTGTTAAGAGGAGATCTGCCAAGCGTCATAATAGGTAACACATGCCACTGTAACGCCTTTTTTCATGCCGACTGAATGCCTCCGGATAGTACCGTAAGATACGGACAAACCTACTGGCTGCTCTTAAGCCATGCTCTAGAGCAGTACTCTAATAGCAATGGTCAATTGCTAATCAAGAAGAAAACAGACCAAGGCAATCAAGTTTCAGGGCGGCAGGCGGCATTCACACACAGAGAGACAGAGGTTGACACGTTGTAGTGGACAACATGGATTTCTTCTAGGTGTCTTCCACTTCAACTACCTGGAAATAATCACCCTATAATACCGAGAGATTGCTTGGTCCTACACATTGCTGGAAAAGTCTGCTGTGTGTTGGCTGGTACAACTACGGTTAGAATTCCTACGGAAATTTTCTTTCGCTCTCTCCCTCTCTCTCGCTCTCTACAGACGGTACTAAAACTGCTGGAACACAAGGTTACGTTTGTTGCAAGCTATGGTATTGATGTTGTGTACGAGCATTTGATTCATGTTGTATAGAAGCATTTGATTGATGTTGTATGGAAGCATTTGCTGGTACACCAACTACAATTACTGGATAAGGTGAAGCCTGAAGCGTTTGCCAAACAGAGTACTGTACCTGTCGAAAAACACAAAGATTCTCTCCATTTTCTTTCTATGCGCCCCTAACTTACTTACTCGACTCACTGATTATTACCAACTTGTCCAGCGCCTCACGTTATTTGTGATACCAGCGCTAACAATGTATAGGCAAAATTTTAGGTACAAGCCCTTTATCGATGTGCGAGTGAAGAGTACTTTGAGCAAAGCTTAGCGATGTCTTTATTCCTCACCTCGTTACCCGACATGACAAGCGATCACTGGAATAAGGTGGCCTTGCAATCCACGAG
This sequence comes from Dermanyssus gallinae, assembly GCA_003439945.1. NCBI lineage: Eukaryota > Metazoa > Arthropoda > Arachnida > Mesostigmata > Dermanyssidae > Dermanyssus > Dermanyssus gallinae. Next base: position 351,144 of record QVRM01005696.1, on the reverse strand, counting down.
GCAACTAATATCCCGCTAGTCAGTGGTACATGGGTTCCATCAACGTTCAATGAGATGAGATCTACCATCTGAACAACTAATGCGGACATCGTGTACCACATAGACACAGATGTGGCGTGACGGATCAGAACCTTCATTTTAGCTGCATGACAGTTAACGCCGGTGTGTATGGCTCATAAAATATACGCGCCGACTTTTTTGTGGAGGAGGTATTTAAAGCAGTTACGCACTATCGCTACGAGTCTCTCTCTCTCAAGCAGTTTGGGACTCGACCCCAACTGTTGGATGTTACTTCGTTGGGACCCGTACCCACTAAACGCACGTCCCCCCTTAAGCTTCACTCTCTGATACCCCAGATCTTCCCCAGATGGGACGACTTACATATCCTAAACTCGATCATATAAATATATAGATTACCATTGCAAATCTTTGAAATATTGTAAATACGAATATACTTTTGAAAGTAAAATAAATTATTTAGTGAAATGATTTGATGAAGACCAACCGTGGCAAGCCGCTGAGCTACTCATTATTGTCCAGTTTCGTGGCTGAAATTTGCCTATCCGTTTTCGAGGATATTGCTTGGCAGTTTCTCATCTTCGGATTGTCAACAGTTGGCGTACCAGAAAGGCACAACCCATACAGGTTGTGAGTTGTGCAACTATGCCGCCTGGGGGACGAACGCCACGCGGCCAGAGCAGCTCTAATAAAAATGGCACGCGTTTGTATTTAATATGTTCACAAAACAAAGAAAACAACAGCAGCAACTAGAATAGCAACAACAATAATACAGTAAGAGACACGCAGATGTAGAAGTACTTAAAACGGCGTCAATAATAGTACTACATTTGGCGACAACATCAGGCATTAGCAAACAACAATATTATCATCATCAACAACAACAGCAACAACAATCGGATAGCTAGCAACAGCAGCCTTGGCAATTTGGCGGCTACCGAACCTACTGAACAAAGCACATCGAGGAGTGAGTAAATAGGTGAATAAATGAGACTCAGCCCAGTCTAGCCATGAGTGTTACTAGCTTCATGCTAATGATGATGATGATGAAGTAACGCCATCCAACAGACATCAGTAGTCATCAGACTCGAATACGCACAACGCCGAATTCAACGACACATTTTGTCTCCTGGTCAACCAGCCGGTATAAGTGCTTCAGTATTTCGGCCTCGTGTCTTATCTGTCATTATCTGGCTGTGTGTGCGAGCATGTATGCTCGCGTATGTTGTTGTTGTTGTTGATTTGTATACATTTGTGTACATTTGCTTTTCTGTCTGTCTATTTGTCTGAGTGCCTGCCTGTTTGTTTGTTTAGTACTGCTACCACAGTATTTGTATATTATAAATTACTACCGCCTGTTCAGCTGCTGCTGTCACTACAACGGCAACAGCAGTAGCAGCAGCAGCAGCAACAACAACAATAGTAACAACAACAACAACAACAACAACAACAACAACAGCAACAACAACAACGGCAACGGCAACAACAACAGCCGAGCAAACGCCGACGACAGCTGCATGATTGCCCGAATCACAGACGAACCCACCAACTATTTACAGACAACAACAGATAGATCGATGAATCCACTGACGAATCAAACAACCAAATGGCCAACTAAACAACGTAGGCAGGCCGATAGGCAGGCAGGTAAGCAAACAACGAAACAGACTACTGACAAGGAGACAGCGAGAAACACGCTGGGCTATTGGTACTGTTGCTTCTGCTGCTGCTACTGCTGATAGAAAGTGGTGGGTGACGTTGCTGTACTTATTGTTCAACCTGTACGTAAATGTACAACAACAACTACAACAACAATACCAACACCAACAACAACAACAACAGCAGCAACGACAACAACAACAACGGGAGAAACGCAAAGGAAGGAACGAAGGACAAACAACAACAGTAGCAGCTGCAGCAACAGCAGAAGCCGAAGCAGAAGCCGAAGCAGAAGTAACAACATCCCCACAGCCAGAATGTGTCCAGCAACAGTCGCCACTGTATCCGTTGTTGGTACGGAGCGGCCGGGGGCGACGCGATGGCGCCGGCCGCCGCATCGCCGACGGAAATGATGATAACGACACGGCTCGTGAAGCAGAAGCTGATGCCGAAAGAGCGGCGGCGGCGGTAGCGGCAGCAGCAACAGCAAATGTGCCTGGCTCATTCTGAAGAAGCAGCAGAATCGCCGTCGTCACCAACACCAACGTCATCATCGTCATCATCATTATCATCATCATCTTCATCGTCATTATCATCAACATCCGTAGCATCAGCATCGCCATCATCTCTGACCGACCCTCCTCATCATCGTCATCATCATTTACAACATCATCATCATCATCATCGCCATCATCATTTATAACAGCAACAGAAGCAGCAGCAGCAGTGTCGTCGTCGTCGTTGTTGTTGTTGTTGTTGTTGGAGTTGTTGTTGTTGTTGTTGGAGGACGCCAACGACGACGACGATTCCCAGTGAGTGAGTGAAGGGGAGCGGGTGAGCCGCCCGACCCCCCCCCCGACCCCCCGCCCCCCTTTCCCTTCCCCCGCCTCCCCGCTCTTCCCCTTGAAAAGCGAATAGGGCCCAGCCAGCCAGCCAGTCAATTCTGCGCCCGCCATCCAGATGACGATGATCCAAATTGGTCCAGTGTCCACGAGATGCTGACGGTGGTGATGGTGGTGGTGACGGTGACGATGATGATGATGATGATGATGATGACGATGATACTCGAGCAATCAAGCAAACTAACCAAGCGACCGACCAATGGACCAACGGACAGACAGACGAGCCAACGGGCGGGCGGCCGGGCGGCTGGACGCTTCACGTCAGAACAGAAGAAGAAGAAGAAGAAGAAGAGGAAGAAAAAGATGCCGCCGGCGACAATGACTACATTGGCGGCGGCAGCAACAACAACAACAACTACAACAACAGCAACAACAACAACAGAACAACAACAACTACAACGTCGCGCATAGCCACCGCTACCGCTGTAGCAACAACAACAACCGCTGTTATTCTGCTGGCCGCCTGTAAGCAGCCGGTCCGGCGGCGGCGGCGGCCTATCTCGACCGCCGGTAACAGTCACAACGACCACGGGCCACGTTGTCCTCAACATGATTATCCTCATCAGATCAACATCATCATCATCATCATCATCAGCAGCAGCAGATAAACTTCATCATCAGATCATCATCAACTTCATCATTAGACCCACATCATCATCAACTTCATCATCAGATCCACATCATCATCAACTTCATCATCAGACCCACATCATCATCAACTTCATCATCAGATCCACATCATCATCAACTTCATCATCAGATCCACATCAACATCAACTTCATCATCAGATCCACATCATCATCAACTTCATCATCAGATCCACATCATCATCATCATCATCATCGTCAACTTTATCATCAGATCCACATCATCATCAGATTCACATCATCATCAACTTCATCATCAGATCCACATCATCATCATCATCAACAATAGCAACAGATCATTGTCATCATCAACAGCAGCAGCAGCAACAGATTATTGTCATCATGATCATCAGATCCACATCATCATCAGCAGCAGCAGCAAATCATCGTTGTCATCATAATCGTCATCATCATCATCATCGGAGGAGGAGGAGGATCGTTGTCAGCTCTCTCTGGCCACCAGAGCTCTCCACCTTCCGCCAGCAATAAACACGTAAAACTGCCGCAGGCGGCGGGCGACGACCGGCTCAACCAGCTCCTTCACCACCAGCGCCAGAAACAGCCGCAGCAGCAGCCACAGCCACAGCAACAGCAACAGCAGCAATAACAGCAGCAGCAGCATTACTGTCAAGATCGTTGTCATGAATGTCGCTTATTGTTGTCGCTGCTGCTGCTGCTGCTGTTGTTGTTGTTGCTGCTGTCGTTGTTGTTGTTGCTGCTGTCGCTGCTGTTGTTGTTGCTGCTGTCGCTGCTGTTGTTGTTGCTGTCCTCTTCGCCGACGCCACCAAAAAGCAGCGCCATCCAACTAAAGAAGCCCCGGCAGCCAGTGATGAGTGCTAGCAACAGCAGCAGCAGCATTATCACCACCACCACCACCACCACCACAGTCATCATGCACCCACCCATAGAGAGCAACAGCAACAGCAGCAGCAGCAATAGCACCCATGAGGAGGGTGTAATTCGAAATATCAACTTCTCTCAACGTCAATGATGATCGCGTCTCTCGCCGTCGCTCGCTCGCTCGTCTGCCTGTTTGCCAGCCAGCGTGCTTTTAGCCTTGCTTCATGGGTCCTCGGCGTTCGTCCGACTCCGACGACGCTGAACGTTGAACGTTGAACGAACAGCAACAAAGAACACAACAACGACAGCAACAGCAGCAGCAGCACCCAGCTGCTGTCTCCCGCATATCCCGTACATGTAAATGTACATTCATGCAGCTATTTCTGTACATACACGCACGTGTATATATATATATATATGTATATACATATGTATATATAGCATGACATGCTTGATGTGTCCAGTAAACGAATCACAGCAACAACAGAAAGAAATAGAAGCCATTCACACCGGTCAGTTCTAATTCGAAACCGAGAGGAAAGGCATGTGAGAGCAGGACGACAGACAGGGCGATGGCGGTGGCAGCGGCAGGCGGAATAAGGAAAAGACAACCCTGTTTCTGCTAACGCATGATTAATGGTTTAAACTAATCAAATCAACTAATGATTGGATATGCGTGACCTCCTCTTTCTCTCTCTCTCTCTCTTTCTCTTTCTCTGCTTCTCTTTGCTTTTTCTCTCCTTTCGTTGAGTTGTTCATTCGTGTTGTTCGTTAGTTAGCTTAATGAGCCGACACGACACTGCAGTGTCCACAACCGACGACATCACCCTTCGTGCAGCATTCATCCAAACGTTGCAAATGCTGCGACGCTCAGCTAAACGCTTTGACATAGAGCCAAATGACGGGGCCATCAAACGGAGCCAAAAGTGTTGACGTTGGCAAGTTGTTGACGTTCACCCCCGAATGAATGACCGCAAAACGATTTATAACACTGCTAGCGCACATGCCGTACCTTATTGCCACATGCACAACGGTACAATATATACATATATATATATATATATATATATATATATATATATATATATAAATATATCGAGCAAGATGGCTTACTGGCAAAGCCTTTACCTTGCATTCGGGAGGACTGGGTTCGAGACCCAGACTCTTAAATTGGTTTGCATGGTTTCCAATTTAGACAAGGTAAATGCCGGAGTGGATTAAAAATGAACCATGACATGAAAAAACCGTACACGGACCTTACGGATAATCTAAAAAAAAAAAGAAAAAAAATATATATATAGTTAAACCACCTCTATAATATTCGATGTAACCACAGTGATAGTTCAATTTCCTCTTGTGTTGTTGTTGTTGTTGTTGTTGCCGCCGCCGCCTCTGTTGCAGAAACGGTTGCGTAAAGCAGGCAGTGCTTTTTTTCTAGATATATATAGAACAGTTTAAAAGGCGTGGACATGTAGATTATTATGGTCTGGTGCCGATGGCGCGATGATGTTCGGGCCTGCTTGCTTGACGATGATTTGGTAACGCCCACGTTGCATTGCCGCCGTGAGACTCAAGGCTAAACCGAGGCTGAGATCAGCCGCGCTCTCGGAGCACAGGCGCCACCACCACCACAACAACAACAACATTAACAACAACAATAACATCAACATCTGCAACACTGACAACAATATCTAAGACGACAGCACCTGCTAACGACCTCCAGCTGCGGAGGACGCTACTACTTCCAAAGCTACAGCAGCAGCGCCAGCCGCCCATAGTGGCAACAGACAGTTGCAAGAGACCATGACACTGCCGTCGAGTACAGCAATAGGCCACAGCCGAACGGTGGGGAGTGGGGGTTGAGCAAAACGAATGAACACCCCACATAGACACAAGCCACGAAACGAGGACGACGACGAAAACGACGACGAAAGAACACCATACAAAGTGCGAAGCAATGCCGATCTATATTTGGCCGTTGAAGCTTAACGCAGCAGCCACAATTACCGCCCCCCCCCCCCCTGAAGGCACGGCTGCCCGTGCCATCATTGCCGCCATCCCCAGCCTTCCAACCTCCTCCGTTCCCCGCCCGCAGGCGCCCCTTAGAGTGGTGGGGCACTCGAAAGTGGGGCGTGAGCAAGACCGCCCGACGGCGAAAGAGAGACAGAGTTGAGAGCAGCAGGAAAAGAAGCAGCAAATAAGAGCTGAGAGGGGTATTTATATACATATATATATCGAGAGAGAGAGAGAGGATCATGAGCAGATAAACCGGCAAACATTCACACAAACAGCAGCAGCAGCATTAACAGCGCGATGATGTATTCAATCACAAATCATGCACTCACTCACTTACCTACTTAGCTATATGTTGTTTGTCTTTCGCTAAAAATAGGCTTCTAAGGGCGAAGCTACTGCGGTGTGAATATTCAAAGCAATACCAACTACAACGATGACGACTATAATGATGGCTAACTAGAACTATAGTGATCTGCAGACGTTTGTCCCGCCGGCTAAAGTTGGGCCGGGTGAGACCTCCTTCATCCTTCGCTTCATTTCAACCTCATCGTTTCCTCCGTGACCGTTGGAGGCCCGCGCGCGACAACCAACGTTCATCTAGAAGACTCAGGAGCAAGGAGACCCGGAGACTGGCAGAGCAAGGCAAGGCTGGGCGACTGGTATAAATAGTCCTCATTCTCATCAGCTGCCACCATTGCTGCGGTGCCAGCCACCACATCAGCAGCAGCAGCAGCAGCGCAGCAAAGCTAGTGAACATGCCACTTCACTCTAACACGACGTCCATGAACAACACTCGGCTAGGTCGATGCGTCAGTGTTCCGTCATTGTGCGAGTGACGAGTTGAGTCTTGTTGTTGACCCAGCCGCTACAGTGGTTCTAGCAGCAATGTTATGATGACAGAATACCCACGATTAGAGAGGTCACCACCACCACCACCACCACCACCGTATGAATTCGTCGTAGGTAGCAAATCGTACAGTTTGTAACGCAAACACACAGATAGATTAGATGCATACATGCAGGCAGGCAGGCAGGCAAACAAATGGATTCGCTACGTGTTCTAAGCAAATAAACGTCCGTGTTCACCTCCCATCCAGCCAGCGTATCTGAGCAAGCATTCGTACCTCAGCAACGCAGGCAGCCGTCAAATCACCTACTAACTACTGAGTTGGATGAATCATAAATGGCAGAATTTGCGCAGCAGCAGCAGCACGAAAGAAGAAACAGAAGAGTTCTTTAACAGGATGCGTGTTTAAAGTGTCGCTTTTGTGTCCATATAGATTTGAAAAAGAAAGGAACGCACTTACCACTTAACAAGACTAAAACAAATACTGCAAACCGCTATTGCAACTACCGCTTGTAACGCAAACCGATTTGATACGAGGTCGCATGTAAGGTATGCCTTAAAGGCACATATTCTACTTTGTTAAATCGTTGTTGTTGGTGTTGTTTTCGTACTTCTCTTATAACAGACTACTGAGTTGAATGGGAATAATCCTTGTAGCAAGCACATATCTTGAGCTTATTAGCGCAAACAAATCTTTCTGCTGCGTCATACAATTCGTCCTTATTGTATGCTGAGACAGTTTCGAGCGCCACAAGCGACCCACAATAAATACAATTCCCTAGGGATTCATATCTAAGTATAAGTAATAATTCACTAGACAAGACGCTCTGAGAGTACCGCAGCACGAACATGGGTGGGAGCCGAAAAACACTTTATCGCAGCGGATTGCAGTAATTGAAATGGAGACGTTTTGCCCAATGTATTGCTGTTGCTTGGCTTTACGGCGAACACCGACCACAGACCCGTCTGGAGTGTGACGCTCTTTAAAGAATAACGCTCTAATCGACCACACGATAAGCGATATTTAGCAAATAATCCACAATAGACTCAATGAGCCAATGGGTAGATAAAGCTTGTAAAAATACACAAACGTGCACACCACCAAACAAGAGTTCTATTCCGAGGCCACCAGCAGCAGGACCTCAGGACGAGAATTAGGCTGACACCTGTTCGAACAGCGAATGCCGTGCTTACTCTGTGGCAAGAACATTGCTCGAGCCCTTTCGAGCCTTGTCATCGTCACCGTTAGGAGTGAGGCTAATGTGACAACGGTGCATAGATAAGAGTAAGGACATATTATGTATTGCATTTTTTTTTGTACAGTACTTTGTACTATTATTATTTATTATTATTGGCGGTGGCTGACGACGACAACCAACATCATCATCATCATCATTACCACGATGCAAATGTTGATGACTGTGGTTAGTTACAACACGCCCGACATAGAGCCAGCCAACACACCAAGCAAGACGAAGCGCCCACGGGGTGCCCCCGTTCTCTATTGGGCACACATGTCGTAGTTACCGCGCTCCGCTGACACCGCCGCCCCTGGCTCCCGCTCCGCCTCTATTCGCCTCAAGAGTCGCCCTCGTGTACATAGCAAAAAGTCGTGTACCTCGGTGTACACTAAACTGGGGTACCTGGGTGTACACTGAAGTGTACACCTAGCGACCGACCGACCGATCGACCGCCCTAACACACCTCTCTGAACGCTTGGCAAGAGAGACGCAAGGCTTCAGGAGGGCGTGAAGCGCGCCTAGTAACCCTGCCAAGAGGGCGTAAGTAGGACGCACCACCACCCAGCCTATCCAGAGTCAGCAAGCGTCTGACGAGATCGGTGCCTCTCTGAGCGCTCTCTGCGAGCTCTCTCTCTCTCTCGCGCTCTCTCTCTCTCAACTCCTTGCCGTGATCTCGTGTATCTAGGTACGGCAGTGGTAGAACGGTGCAGGTAGTATGCAGGATGCTGGATTCTGCTTGTGCTGCGGCTGGCCTTGCTGCAGCAGATCTTACCGTTGCTCTTCAACTGCTGCTGCCGCTGTTGTAGGTAGCGCTGTGCCGGAGCACCTGAACAAAAATAGAACTTCTCGAGTTGGTGGCGAGCTGCACGAAGGGCGGCGATAACAACAACATCCACAACAACAAGAACAACAACAACAGCGGCAGCAGCAGCAGCGGTAGCGGCGGCTACTACAACAACAACAACAACAACAACAGTAGCAGCAGCAGCGACAACAACAGCAGCGACCACCGAAGCAACAGGCAGAACGCGACAGTGTAGATCGAATGGGACAGTCTGGGTAGCAAACTTCTTTGATAACAACCAGCCGCGATATCGAAATACTAGTTCCTGCTCTATTGCGGAGGACTCTTCGTTCACACCCAATCGAAGTAACTAGAATGCAATATATTTAGCTACTGCCGCTGTTTTTATTACTGCTACAGCATTCTTTTCAACGTCCATCAATGTTGTTGACAGCAAACATCGGAAACATGTTTAGGATATATCTAGAGGAGAATTTGTTTGTGTTTACATGAAATTTGATTTAACAATCGAACAATACCGACAAAATACACATTAACAAACAAACGAAAACAAAAGTAAGAATCAAATAGAGGACGGGAGACAGAGAAGAAGAAGAAGAAGAGAATCAAAAAGGAAAACAAGTAAAAAACGACATACAAGACAGTTCTCTTAGTAGGACGGACGTCGAGAATCGTCAAAACGCCGACTCTGCTACGCGCACAGATGTCGGATGCCTGTTAATGTGGCAACATTCTAACAGAAGATTACCAGCGTTTTACCACTTTATACGACAGCTTCTCGACGACAAATAGGAGTACAAGAACTACTTTTGTGTGACATGTTAAAGCAATAACAGGTACTATTCTTCGACAATGGTGCTCGACTCTACTGATTGCTGGCTGATTCCATGCCAGCCACGAAGCATTATTTCGGCGTCAATCAATCAATCAATCAAATCGAACACACCACTCACTACATGTCTGGCAAGACGCAATTCGCAATCACATCGATGACTCAATAGTTCGATACACTTCTTCAGATTCAATTGACAGCACTAGTGACAGCAATTATTTTATCTGTGAGTATGAATTTATTTTTCAGACAGTAGATGTATTTCCTATTCTCTCTGTCTCACTATTCTGCTATTACGGGAGGAGCAGCTAATTATGAGTCAAAGTCAAAGTCTATTCGACGGAACGAATGTAGCGCACGCGTATTTTAAATCAAGGCAACGCGGACAACGAGGTCGTGGTCGACGCACATGTACGGGATGAGCAACGGACGCTCTGTAACGTTGAACGAGAGCCCCGCTACTACCAGGCTATCAACGAAAAGCCAATAATGGTTCGACGGCAGACTTAACGTTAATTGCTGCTGCTGCTGCGGCCGCTATTATTTACTGCCTTTAGTGGTGAGAGCTGATTAAAGTTTGGCGGTTACACGGACAGCGGGAGCAGGAGGGAACAGCGGAAGAGGAGCGAGAAGCAAACAAGAACAAATGGGTATAGAAGAGAATTGGCGAGAAATGATCGGTGGTGGCCGGGCTTAATGATGACAGCCGGTCGAACGCTCGGCAACGAGCGGGGGTCACTCACTGCAAACTCACCGAACGGTTATTTCTGTGTAATCAGCGTTCAACAGGGGCTGTAGGTTGTTGTTGTTTTTTTTTTTTTTTGTCGTTCAGTTCGCCGATATTTTATTCGTACGATTCTTAGTCGCCGAGGATTGTTTTCATAACTGGATTTAAGCATAAGCCGTCGGCAAGCGTCTGTGGGAAGTGGAATGGAGCAACGAGAACTCGAAGAGGAGTCTTCCAGTAGAAGACCACACCCGAGTGATGGTGATGAACTTGAGCAAGAAGAAGTAGAGTTTTGACGAGACATTTTCTTTTGTAATCGGCTACTCGCGCTGCATATCTTTGTTTCCTTTACTTTCTCTCGCTCCCTATTTTACTATATCTTACACCTCTTCTTTAACCCCCTCGTGGTTAGTGAGTTAGATACATACGTACGTAAGCATGTATGTTTTCATGCGTGTTCCGAAAAAACACGCCCGATCACGCACGTAACGCTATTGTACCGCCGCCGCCGCCTCTCTATCGATGACGCCCAGCGAACGTGGAGCGGACAAAAGCAACGGTTAAGGCTGATCTCCCGCTGTCTTCCGGTAGCCTTCAGACAAACCAAACCTAACTTAGGCGGTAAAAATCGGCAGCGGATCAGCACAAGTGTTTTTCGTACTTTATATCCCATATAGTGCATATTCATACACCGATCCCGCGTCGCCCCCTAGCGTAGTTCTTCCACCTATCCTATCCAAGTCGCCTACAACCACACACCCACACAACCAATCCGCCCAGTCACCTGCCTACTGTGGGTCTATCCACTGTCTCATGCTGAGCGAGAAAAAAAGCTCAGCTTTTATCGGCGTTTATTCTAAGACTTCTTCAGAGAGTGTGGGAGCACAGACTGTAACTCTAGCTAGATCGTCGTCGAAAAAACCGTCGTGAGAGCCAAGGTAAAGGCCAAAACAGGCAGGCATGCGCGGCGTTCCCGTCGGTTCTTCCGCCCGCACACGGAAACAGCGGACAAAAAACGCAAAGTGAGACACAAATCGGCAATAGGCGATGCGAAGACGAGCGAAATGTCCCACGGTCCATCCAATGATGTCTATCCTTCTTTCTCGCTTGTTCGTTCGTTCGTTAGTTAATTAGCTAGTAAATGAGGTGGTTGGGTACTAGTGAATTTAGAAAGTCTGTGCGCTTGTCAGTCCGCCAGTTTGTGCATCACTCCGTCGACGAGATGCGAAGACCTATGATGGCACGTAGGACTGATGCTGACTCCACATACATAGATATACACCTATAATATTGTATATGTAATCTTCACCAGAGAGTGGTTTAAACGTGTGCGCCTCGCCTCGACGCACGTCGTAGGTGGCACGGCGATCAGGAAGCGGACAATTAGACGTAGAGCATGATTACGACCATCAAAATCATCATCGTCATAATTAGCAACACTTTCATCATCACAATCGCCTTCATCATTATCATCACGTTCATCATCGCCTTCATCGACACCATCAGACATTATCGTTGTCATTTCAGTACGGCCACGTCAGTAGAGTGTGTGAGCTGGACTGAGTGACGCCATACACCCTTCGTGTGCCGTCGCCATCAATAATAGTAATAATAATAATGATAATAATAATAGTAATAATAATAATGATAATAATAATAATAGTAATAATAATAATAAAAGCCACCGTTAGTGAGAGTGGTTGGTGGTCGCAGCCCGACGCGCTACTCAAACAAGTAAGTACCACGTAGTACTGATACAGTAGACAGTAATTGTTCTAGTCGCCATTGTCATCGTCGTGGCGTACTCGTCATGCTAGAAGTACTCGTGGTGATGGAGGTGGCCGTCGCCGACGCCGCCGCAGTACCAAGTATAAATACGATTGTCAGTGATAATGACGCCAGTTGGCGTGGCGAAACCGGCAGACGCAACCTGTTGCTGTTGTTGTTATTGCTGTTGTTGCTGTTGCTGCATTAAGAGAGAGGCCTCCTAATTGCCTCCATCATACCTTTCATTCAGTCGTTTGCTAGCCCGCTAACACAATATTTCTCTTCCTCGCCATATCTTTCTCCTTCTCACGCTCTCGCTAGTGTTCCTTCTCGATCTCTCTCGCTCCCAACATGTCTCGTCTGTCTCTTAGTGTTTCTTTGTCCCCCGAACCTTTTCCTGGGGTCCTCCGTCTGCTCTTTCTTCTTCTTCTTCTTCTCTGATTCAACAAGCTTTCTCCTCGCCGCTAGCGTGTTTAGTTAGCCGCCTGGTCTGGTCTGACCTGGCTGGCCAGGCCGACGGGCGGGCAAACGGCCCCGCTCAACGACAACAGCAACAACAATAGCAGCCGTCAATCTACTCTTCATTGGTTCTGTTATTCTTTGCTTCGTCGGTCAATACGTCATAAGAGAGCCCCGAGAGACAACGTTACGCCGGACTGAGTCGTCACCAACCGCCGCCACTTGCTGGCATCCTGAGCGCCTGAGCGCGGCGGCAAAATACAAAATACGGAGAGAGAAGACAAATATATATATATATATATATATATATATAAAGAGAAAGAGGAGGGAGGGCAAAGGGCAACACCGTAGGGGCTCATCTTTTGGTGTTCTCGTTGTTGTTATTATTGCTGTTCTCGACGTGTCCTCCCTCGTACGTGGAGAGTCCGTATAACGATACGGACCTACGCACAGTTAGTCAGTCAGTCACGCGTACATAATTCGAGCCCCCCGGAAAGTCCAAAGGAAACAACCAACCACTGCAAGTTGGTGGTATCCTCCGCCCAATGCCGTCGCCAAGGCCACCACCACAAACACCAATTTGAGTCTTTTAGAGCATAGTAAGAAGTCTTCTATTAACTTCGTCACGCCCACGAAGTTCGTTATTATATAGGTTACCTATTTTCACCGTACAGAAGGATATATACGTATTTTATCATACACAGGAACGATTTTTAGATATAAAACTTTAAGCCGCTAAAATTTAGCATCGGACTCGACGTGCACAGTAGTTAGGCTTTTTCCATCGTTCCTGTGTATGAAAAAAATACGTATATATGCTTCTGTACGATGAAAATAGGTAACCTATATAATAACGAACTTCGTGGGCGTGACGAAGTTGATAGAAGATATATATGTATGTATATATATATATATATATATATATATATATATATTCAACAGATATATCTGCATCAGTGCATTTTAAACTGGATATATATTTGTAGAATAAGTAAACTCGTGATTTGCACTCTATATATATATATATATATATATTTAAATATATATATATATACATATATATATATATATATATATATATATATATATATATATTTAACAGATGTATCTGCATCAGTGCATTTTAAACTGAATATATATTTGTAGAATAAGTAAACTCGTGATTTGCACTCTCAGTTTTATACGAGCCACCATCAATCGTTCAGCTACGTCTACTTCCTCGTCGTCGATTTGTTTATGGTACATTATGATATACGTATATATGTATATACATATACCTAGAGTGTATAGTAAATAGAAATCTGTGACGCGGTGCATTTATTTATATATATATATTTATATATACATAAAACAAATGTATAAATATATGTAGATTCCATCAACGAGCATGTTGATGGTCAATACGACACAAATATATGCAGACGTTTGTTAGCTACGGTCGTCATGATGAGCTGGCCGGACTTTATATCTGCATCTTGGTTCGAGCAAGCAAATGCACTGCAACCGTGAATCTGAATAGAGGCTCTGTCGGCAAAACCCGACGTTGCCACGTCAGTCGTAAGAAAGTTTGTCCGACAGATACCATCAGACTCAGCAGCGCACTTAGAGCCCAAAGACTCCGTTCCTATATACGCCACGATGCCGCGGTAACATTAGCGCTAAACGCCTGTCGCGACCCAACTGCAGCTCGGCGACTCTCATCAACTCGACGTTTGGACACAATTGCTTTCTCCTGGCCGCGCCTTCTCCCTAGACTTCTCCTTGATGCCAGTGAATTTCTTTAAATTTTCAGTGCCTCTACCAAGCTAAGGACACGGCGTCCTAGATGAGCACTGTGCACACATATATATGTATATATATATATATATATATATATATATATACATATACATATATATATATATATATATATATATATATATATATATATATATATATATATATATATATACATACATGCATGCGCTTCTCGACTCTTTTACTCGATGTGTTGCTGCTCGTAAGACACGTTCTCCTCGGAATTCATTCACGCGGCGAAAACTATGCAAATAGAAATACATTGAATAGCATTTACGACTTCTCACGGGGTTTAGATGGCGTTAGTCAGCCGATTGCTGTGCGAGAGAAGAGACGCCCGAATATTCGTACTCAGTCGACAGTTGACGTAATAATAATAATAAGAAAAATATTCACATATTCCGAAACACTATTGCACTGGGGAAACCGGCGGAAACTCCTTTTGGTCATACTTGAAAAAACAAATGTGCCATACACATTTTCTCGACACAAATAGCGACTAATATTTTTGCTCCTTCTCTCTCTCTCTCGCTTGTGTGAAATCCGAGAATCTCGCGGTAGGGAGCTAATCCTTGTCATTTTACATTTTCAAAAGAATATATTACTGTAGAACAAGCGTTTAGATTCGTCAATTCGGACGAGTTTCGAAGTTATGTGTCGTTAGATTGACGTTCAGCTGTTCGGCATATTCAGTTTGGAGATTTTGCATCGAGCAGGCAAAAATCAGAAGTATTAATTCTAACGGGGTCACAAATACCGAAATGTTTGGGAAACGTTCTTTCTCACATATTCCCTAACACGGAAAATAGTATACGTTGAGCAAGTGTTTAGCAGCAATATACATATATATATATATATATATATATATATATATACGTTTGTACTGTGGACACTGAAACGCACAATTATAACGCATGCGAGGAGTCTATTGAGTCAATTGACCAGTGGCGGCAGTGGCGCAAAGGAATGTTGCTTGTTCGCCTAACATATGGACACAGAGATACACAGCGTAACGACTACCTACGGTCAGCCGAGAAAATACTCAGTGGTCGAAAACGTTTATAAAAAGATTCACGGCGAACGTTTTGTCAAGCAGTCATCGGAACGTTTCATATATATATGTATATATATATATATATATATATGTACGTGAATACGTATGGTGCTGCCAGCAGCGTATATAATATACGTTGCCTTTCAGTACAGTCGTGTTCGGGGTATGGCGGTTTGGGTGGTCAACTGGCGGGCAAACGGAGAAGAAACGAGGGAGACTCGAACGCCCGTAGAGCCCTCGCTTGTCTCTTGTAGTGGCTGCAGCGTGGTCGGGCCCTGTTCTTCGGGCCCCGATCGCCGATCCTCACCAACAAACAGAAAGACAGTGGCTGCAGCATCTGTCATGTAGACCGAGAGCGGCGTTGACGTCGTTCGTCGCCGCTGGAGCCGCCCGCACCGATTTAAATTGGCCCGTGCTGTCGCTGCCGCCAACAAACCCGTCATCGCCACCGTTCGAATATATTCGCCTTCTTTTTCAAAATCCTTTCTTTAAATATATATATATATATATATATATATATATATATATTCATATTTTAATCAGTCAGGACCAGTTAATTTTTTGTGCAGGTAGCAAATCACTTTCGACAACAGTGCGTAAGGTTCTGTTACGTGAGAGGAAGGTACTCTAGTTTGGCAGAACTTAGATCTAACGTCCTACAATAAATACTATGAAACCTATTCAGCATGACCTGCGCACTCAGAAGCGGTTGGAAACGCGCAAAAGGTAAAAGGTAACATATATATATATATATATATATATATATATATATATATATATATATATATATAATCCTTTGACCCAAATATGCATTCCTTAAAGAAAAAATAATATATATATATATATATATATATCCGATAAACAAGCAAGAAAATGGCGTGTGCTAAAGTTAGCAACATGCGAGAAAAAAGCAATTGTCAAAAGTGTTTAAGGAAATCCCGTTTTGAGGCGCAAAAGACGACAGCAGCAGCAGGAAGAATAGCGTGACAACACCGACGATGAAAACAACTGACCGCGCTAAAAACGGAATTACGTCGCCATAATCGGCACCGCCTCCACTTCTGCCGCCGCTGTTCCCGCTGCTGGCGGCATTTGGTGACCACATTGCAATTTGTGCATCACGACGAACGCAAACGAAACGAAACGAAAAATGCACACGGCGGGCTAATGAAGTCTAACACTTACGGAAGAGAAGAAAATGGCTAAATATTTTGGTCGTCTTCTTAGGTAGGCTTTCCTTCCCCCCTCTCCCCCCCCCCCATCCCTCTTTCTGCTTCCCGCTGCTCCCTGTACCCTGCCTGGTTCTTCGCTTTTCAGTTTGTTTTTCTCTTCCATTTCTTCATTCGAACGCTTTCCGGGCGTCCTTTCTCGTGCGCGGTGTCACCACCACGACTGTTCATTGCTGGTGACTGCGTTCACTGCACCAATGCAAGCCGGGTTAGACGGACACTTCTCGTAGCCGCCGAGAAGTTGCTTGCTAGCGAAGCAGGAAGAGCCGACCGACGGACAACATAGCTGGGAAAGCGGTCAGCGCGTGGCGACATCTTCATGGTTCATTGGCATTCAGTTTTCTATACCGAAGCCACTCTCTTCCTACCACTATTTGCTTACTAGGTACTCCCAACCTATATCCCTTACCCGCCAACCTGTATCCCTTACCATCAACCTACATCCCTAACCCCCAATCTTCATCTCTGACCACCCCCCCCCCCCGCCCACCTGCGTGCCTCAACACCAAGTTACATGTTTACCTAAACATCGTCCAATCCGCTTTGCGTTCTACCTTGTTCGTTGCCATATATACGCCTCTGTTTTTTTTTATCTGTCGACGAGATCCCCCCCCCCCTCAGTCGTCTCTATCTATATAGTAGGTGTGCCACGCTATTCCGTTATTCCGTTTCGGACCCGACCACAGAGTCGATAAAGGTGCAAATGATGATGATGATGCAGAATATGATGATCATGAGAAAGATGATGATGATGGTGATGGCGATGAAGACGACAATGATGATGATTATGATGGTGGTGAAGACGACAATGATGATGAGCCTGTGCGGTGCGCATCGAAGCTTTGCCGCTGTCCGAGAGGTTCAACCTCCATAACACTTCGGTGTGACTCGACGAACCGTTTTGACATCATTTGGCCAGGTTATCCGCTCGCTTTCTTTCTATCTCCCGTGCCGCACTACGGCGTGCAGCCTCGTGCGGCCGCAATTCCGTCGAGTCGTGCCTGCCAATAATGACTGAGCGCGAATGGACATTAATGATGATGATTGTATTCGGGGATTGCCGAGGCGGCCGACGGCAGGGAACGCGGAAAAGAGAGATCGCGGATGACGAGAAGATAATTTGACAACAACAACAACAACAATCCAGCGTCATCGTCGCCGCCGTCATCGAAACAGCCACGACGAATCAACACCTCTCACTACCAGCGTCACTATTCATTGCCACGAAAAAACCATAAACCACATTTTCAGCCTCGCATCCGCGAAATGAGGTGGAAAATTGCGGCAGTGAATCCGACAACACCTTCGTTGCGCATTTTAGCAACAAATACACAAATCTTAATCGTATATATATCACGTGAGGGGACTTTTTATATATATATATATATATATATATATATCTATGAAGGCACCTCACGTGATATATATCGCATGAGGTGCGCTCTTAGAGCACTTAATACAATTGCAGATGAAATGAGCACTCATTTACGCGTACTTTGCCTGGTTTATACAAACAGATTCAGCAGCAGGTATCTTTGATGATGAGCAACTCTCATCAGTTTCATGCAATGGCTTCCCTCCCGTCGGTATGCAGTAGTCGGTTGCGTTAGCTAAGCGAGAAAAAAAGAAGCCCATCAGAAGAAAAAGAAACATTTTATACCTTGCTGAAGCCATTCAGCCTCTGCCCCGGTATAACTCCCCTTGGCCCCACGGCCGTGGTAATCAATCTTCTCAAGGTTCGTCAAGGAGGGGGGATATATATTCTTTTCGCCTCTATCTTTAGTTAGGCTGTACCGTGCTCATGCGTATGTGAGCATTCTACATCAGGTGAATGAAGCAGAATAACAATGCTCAGCCAAATGGGTTACACAATTGAGGGAGAAGAAATCATTTCGCCCGAGTTGAATTCGATCTTACGGATGGTGACGCCTCGTTTTTTTTTTTAAATGATGAGTTTGCCGCTCAATCCGCCGTACAAACGCCGCTACGTATCATCAAAATCAATCTTATATATTACCTGATTTGTATATCAAATAAGTAAGCCAGCTATAAAAAAAAACGCAACGGTGATGATAGGTTGGTTGCAAAAGTTGATAACACAATTTGCAAACCTTATATATATAAACATATAAACTCGGTCTTAAACTCCACGCTAAACGAAAAGGTTAGCGTGAAGAAAATGAACGGAACACGGAAAGCGCGGAACAACAAGAAGTCACGGTTGACGGAAGGCGGAGATCTGCTTGTGTCAACAAAGCCGATCTACGACAGCGCCACCGGAGAGAACGGCAAGAGCAGTCTCTACGGTGCCAAGCGCAGTGCTACAGCAGCTGGTCTTAACAGCAGCGGTAGCAGTAGCGGCGGCGGCAACAACAACACCGCCACTACCCTCGAAGCAAATGAGCCGATGGATGACAACACACCAACGGCAAGGGAAGCGGCAGCGGCCGCAACGTCGCCAACGGAGACTGCGGCAGAGAAAAGAAAAGACGAGGAAGACAACGATGGATTTGTCACCGTCCAACGGAGGAGGAGCGGCAAAACAAAGCATCGTATGCAGAAAGGCAGTGCAGCTGATGGAGTAGGAGATCTTGAAGTGTATGCTGGGCCAGGCAGGTTCAGCGCGCTGAGAGTAGCACGGCTGGCGGCGAAAACGTCAGCTGTCAACCTACACACATGGCTCGCTAACAGGAGCATTTCTGTAAAGGCAGTATTTAAAATGCGGACGCAGGGGAATGATGCCGTGTTCTGTGTAGTGCTGGGTGACGGCGAGTACGCAAAGTGCAGCAAGAGTGAATTCTGGCCTAAAGGTATCCTATTTCGTCGTTGGGCTGGTGGTGCTCCCTACGAGAAAATGGTCATGGAAAGCTTTATCGCGCCTGGCGGTCCGGCTCTTCGCAAGTGACTGCACAGACCTAGAGATGCTAACGTGGAGACTACTAGGTCTCTACGGCTACTTCTCTGGAACTGTGAGGGACTAAGAGGAGCAATAGACCTAGCGCCAGTTGACATGTTTACGTCGGTGGACATTGCACTCCTTACGGAGACCTACCAGCGGGAGGAACTGCATATCAATAATATGCGAGGGTTCCACCAGCTGGCAGTTCTACCTGCTGGAGGTCGTGGTAGACCAGTGGGTGGATTATCAATCTACCTACATAAATGTTTACCGCCGGCGCAATGTGTGAGGAAGAACGATTTCTGTGTAGGCCTCTCGTCTATGAGGGTGAACATAGCCGTCTTCTACCTCCCCCCACAACTTGACTCGGCAGAGGTCGCTGACACGGTGAGTTCTGGTATATCAGGTTTCGACCTGTCTATGCCAACCATCGTCGGTGGCGACTTCAATGCCCGAATTGATGGTGGGGCTACTAACGATAAAGGAGAGGTGCTGCTCCAGTTGATGGAATACTTTGGTCTGAGATGTGCAAATGCACGTGAAGACCACACGTATATAAGTCATAACGGAAGCAGCACCATTGACCTACTGTTTCACAACCTTGTCGATGGCGAAGTAAAAAGCTTCGATGTTCTCGAGGTGGCTGCAAGGAAGCACCTACCGGTGTCAGTAGTCGCGAATATTCCAGATATTTGGTTCAGACAGCGAGGGGATCCACACCTGGTTGCCACGAGGCATGTTGACCTTTCACTTTTAGAGGTTGATAGCCTCGAGGTGGGCTGTGATGTGGATACTTGCTGTGAACTGCTAGAGAGAACCATGAGAAGTGCAGTCAAGTGGAAGAGACCGGGGCAGAGGAAATCACGACAGTGGTTTTCTCAAGCTTGCTATCTCGCCCACCGTGGGGTGCTCGAGCTCTTGCGCCAAGCGAGGGTAGAGGCACCACCGCAGCTGCTAGCCAGACGCAGGCTTGACTACTTCAACAGTAGAAAAGCTTATATAAAGCTATGCCTTGAGCACAAGCGTGAATACGCTAGGCGGGAGGAAATTCGACTGCTTGAAAGAGCAGAACGCAAGCCCTCAGCCTACGTTGTACGACCTCGTAGGGGGGCGAACCACCTGCTCAGCGACGAACAGGTAACGAGTCACCTGACCGGTCTTCTATATAACTGCGAGACGGTACGCCTGGCTCCAATGATTGAGCACCCGCTAACATTGGAGCAGGAGACTATGAACCTGCCCTTTGAGGTAGAAGAAGTAAGTCAGGTTCTGCACTCTCTTCCGAGAGGAAAGAGTGCGGGACCAGACCAGGTGTACTATGAACACTGGGTGCAGTCTGAGCCACTCTTGGCAAACCATCTTTGTGATTTCTTCAACGAGATCATGAAGACGGGACAAATGCCACGAGTCTGGCATATATCCAGGCTTTCTCTTTTACTTAAGGGCAAGCATGGCGATGACAGACGAGACCCCAACTTATACCGCGGTATAGCGTCTGAAAGGACGCTGAAGAAGATCTTCTGTAAATTGGTTATAAAACGGATCGAGTACGTTGTCGACCAGACCCTTCCACCGGAGCAATTCGGTTTTCGAAGAGGTCGAGGAACGCGTGATGCAATCCATGTGCTTCAGTCAGAGATAGAGCGAGCTGTGGCAAAACCCGGAGGTCATTTGTATGCAGTCTTTATAGACTGCGTCAAAGCCTTCGACAAAGCACCTCGAGATCTCCTGGTGAAGTCATTCCGATACGCAGGGGTTGGTGGCTCTCTTCTGAGCGTAATTTCGAGCTTCTTTGATGAGGACACCTTACTGGTGCAAGGTGAGCAGGAAGTGTTGCAGGTAAGGCAAAATGTGGGAACCCCGCAAGGCGACCCATTGAGCTGCGTCTCCTTCACTCTACTGCTTGCCGATTTTGTCGATCATATTCGACGGGAGTTCCAGAAGGCCACAGTTGTGATGTACGCAGATGACATAGTGGTCGCCCATCACGACCTGGGTGCCATCAAGCGCATCACTTCTCTGGCGGAGGTGTTCCTTGTCTCAAGGGGGCTCGAGATAAACGCCATGAAGACCAAGGCTATGAAATTCAGAAGAGGAGGTCGATTGGCTGCTAAAGACGTTATACGTTGCGGCGGCCAATCCTTAGAATTCGTCAACTCTTTCCGGTATTTGGGGCTTCGGCTTCATTATACTGGGACGACCTTCACTGCTCACATCGTCGAAACAGTGCGCACAGCTCTAATCTCTCTTTATGGAGAGGTAGGCGACGTCCGGCGACTGTCGGTCCCGACGGCAGTGGCACTTTTCTACCTCAAGATTGTTCCAACGCTGATGTATGGTCTTGACAGAATATGGGAACACCTCACCCGGGCAAACTTTGGTTTGCTTGAAAGGTGTTTCACAATGTACATGAAGCGGGTACTTTGCCTGTCAATGCGGGCAAGGAGCCGCTTTGTGTACCTTATGTCTGGCTGTGCACCGGTTGTTGGGATAATTCGATTGAGATTGAAGACGCCGCGTACAGTACCATTCGAGAGCTTTATCTCAGAATGGGAAAATAAAGTTGAACAAGCCCGACGAGAGGTTGGAGACCTGGATATTTTCAGTGCCTCTCACCTCTGGTCTGGTCTTGCATGTGACAATCGCCATGTCTATACCAGATATATAGTTCATGGCTATCATCACCTGGTCTGTTCGAATACGAGCTTCCACGAGGAGTACACGGAGTGCATCTGTCGACTGTGCTCTCAGGCGTGTACGAAGTTTCATGCGTCTGCCTGCCTGGCCCTTGCGAAGAGATCGCTGCACTGCCTCTCTCGAATAACATGCCGCGAGCAGCTGACTATATAATTGTATAATCTATATAATTATCTATGTTATATGCATACTCAATACGAGTGAAATAAATAAGATGAGATGAGATATATATAAACATATATTCAAGACAATCGTTTTTATGCCGTAATACATATCAAACCATCGCAAAACGATTATCGGCTGGCTTGATTAAAAAAGAGCTGAAAATATTTACCATACATATATTGTTGTGTATTTTATTTGTCCTTCGGAATAGCATATAAAATGATCGCGCAGATCCCGAATCTGCATGGACAACAACTAAATGCTCACGTAAAAATGGTAAACATTATCACTCAAAATACCGTTCTACTGTTTATTAGTAGTGGTAGGTATTTTATTAGAACATTCACTATTATCGGCTGCTGTGAAGTTGTCTGCTCGTTGTTGCACGTCGTTGTTTCCGGCGCCACTCTGAGTCAAGCTTGATTCGACCAAATTCGTCACAAAACAGAGTCGCGTCGATGTGTGCGGGTTAAATGACGACGATGATGATGATGATGATGATGACGAGGACGATTCTCGATTCGAGGTCGCACTTCTCGAGGTCTCCCGCAGCAATGGCAGCTGTTCGATCGTCGAGGAGAATGAGGAGGGTCGAGACGTCTTCGTCATTGTCATCATCTCACCGCAGCAGCAGCAGCAGCAGGAGCAGCAATAGCAGTACATGAGCGACAATCTAACCAACCAACTGACCAAAGCCAACGGTGAATCAAACGCTGCTGGCAAACCACCCGCTAGCACGCCGGGAGACGGCCAATATCTTCCGCCAGCCATTTGGCTAGCCTTTTTACCCTCTCTCTTTCTTATATATATATATAACTCTATACGAGATAGAGTAATATCCTAGTGCACACGTTTGCGGGAGACAATTGTAGCTCTATTTGCATACTTAATAAAATGTATAGTCTCTTAGAAAAAAAAAAATATATATATATATATATATATATATATATATATATACATATATATATTCCCTAACTAGCATACTATATCTCTCTTACTGTCCGTCAGTCTCTCTATGTGTCTGCCTGTCTCTGTCTGCACGTCCACCACCCACCAGGTCCTCGTTCTCGAGCTCCACCGACGGCTCCACCTTTTGATCAGCCTCCAACGGAGACAACGACGACTCAGACAGCGAGAACAGCGGCGTGACTCACCCGAAGAGGACTCGGGCGAACACCCACCCACTCAGCCACTCACAGTTTGTTTACTCATCCAATCAATCAATCAATCCATCAATAATGACGACCGACATCTTCATCATCATCGTCGGAAGAGGAAGAAGAAGAGGCAGCAGCCGCATCGTTCATTATGCCCTCTCTAACAAGCATACTTGGATAAACGCTGTTACAAATAATAATAATAATAATAATAATAATAATAATAATAATAATAATAATAATAACCATTATCGTGCTAGTAGTCGTCCATTGCTCCACACACGGAGTAGCAGCAAAGACGGAACATGCTCTGAATCGCCAATGACCGTGACTGACATTGCGCTTGTTCTCTCACGAGGTGCGAGTGGGCTAAGTTTTTTTTTATTGTTGATGTTGTCTGGAGGAGTTTCGATGTGTGCGAGTATTTGTGTCTCAAACAATTTGTCCTTCACAACTAATATCACCGGTCCTCTCTGTTTGTCGTTGGACTCTTGTGTCTGTGTATGTCTGGAGGTCTGTGGCCAGCCCTCTCGCTCGGAGCTCTCCTACAAGATGCACCACCACCACCACATACAACCCCAGCTCGCGTAACGCGAAAGGACGGCAACCTGCTTAGGTAGAGAATGTTTGCTTCGGTTTTTCGTCTGTCGTCGTCGTCGTCGTCATTTCACGTGAGGTCTTGAACTCGCCAACAATAACAACAACAGCAACAACAACAACAAATTACCCCTTCTTTTTTTTCCCCCGTAAGGCAATTGCCCGTGTACGGATTTTTCATGTCATGGCTAAGTTTATTCCACTCCGGCATTTACCTTGTCTAAATTGGAAACCATGCAAACCAATTTAGGAGTGGCCGGTCTGGGTCTCGAACCCAGTCCTCCCGAATGCAAGGCAAAGGCTTTGCCACTAAGCCACCTTGCTCTTCCCTCCCCGTTCTCGCTTCGAGCTGCATATCAAGCCGGACTACAGTGATTTGGTGGTAAACTTGCTCGACCAACATCGCCAACTGGAGCACTCTGCACCTTATCTAGGCAGGATATAGGAGAGGAAAGGATTCGTTACGGTGCTCCTAATAAATTTCCGAGATCTTTTCGCCAATTAAGTCTCGCTCTCGTCAGTCGTTCTATCGTGTGGCTCGAGGGCGCCTGCTGTTTCTATCTTCACTGACGGCATCGCCTGACTCCGTTTGCCATAACAAGACTACTCCTACAACTGGCAACTGTTGCTAGAGTAGCAAACAAGCATAAAGGCCCAATGGGTGCAGATAACGTTTAACTCTTTTATTACATGATTTAGCGCATACTAATCCGATGTACGACGCAATGGTAAAGCCAAACAACAAGCAGTATTTGATACGGGTTCTATATAGCTTGACCAATATATATATATATATATAGGGCTACAAACAGTTTTTTCGGTTTTGCCTGTAGATAACCATTAAAAAAACCGAAAACACTTTTTTGTAGACCCAATATATATATATACATATATATATATATATATATATATATATATATATATATATACATATATTAAAACATCTATTTATCTATGCATCCATCATCTACGACTCTATGGGCGGTTCTTAACATACCATAGCAAACAAGCAGTACAGTACTGCAGAAAGAACGAGGCAATACTACGTGCATGTTGCACACAACAGGCACACAAAATTAGGCCGATTAATTTGAAGTATAACAGCATATCATGACAAAATGTGATTTAGTTTAGATTGCACAATGCGGTCGAAAATATCGTCTGTTTAGCAACGTATCAGAATTGTACCTAGACTAAGTAAGCCTCGCCTTTTACCGTTTGTGCGAGAGCAATGTAACAGAAGACGCACAACGAAACAATACGACTGTCGGGCTGGCTAAAAATAAGCCGCGTCAATATGCCGCGGTGTACGTCGGACACCGCGTTTTCTACAATAAATGACGTGAGCTATGGATAAAATGCTCAATGAATGAATGAATGAATGAGTGAAAGGATCAATGAATGGGCATCATCAACAATGCAGCTACTAAGCAGTAAACGAAAAACATTTGTGCTACCCGTGGACAAGGACGTCCTACCGAAAGAATGGTACCGACACGCTGCCACAGACAATAGTCGCACAACAAGCGACATCAAAATCAGCAGTACCAACACCAACAACAGCAGCAACAACAACACATTAGTAAATAACACATACACTGACCGTCCACAGTTAGGTAGTTGCCGGGCCAACCCTGTCTTTCCGCACTTTACCACCGGCCTTACAAAAGCGGTACGCTTATAATGCAGATAACAATTCCTTCTGGCAAACGCGTTGGAAATGCGTCTCTCGCTCTGAGCTTTGCTTGTTGCAAAATATTCCTTTTCATCATCTAGCGGCCGGCTGTCCCTTGATTTGGCCTTCAGGAAAGGCGGCGGCGGCGATCGAAGGAAAAATAACAAAGCGTTTCAAGCTATTCGAGCAGACATTTGCTGATGATCGACACGTCCTGCCCAGTCCGAAGCGTTAGTTCGTGCCGCCGGGCGGGCGTATTCGGACGATATGCCTGCATACTACTTCTTAGCTGACCAATGCATACATGCTGTTTTTATTTCCCTCTCTCTCTCTCTCTCTCTCTATATATATATATATATATATATATATCCAAACGTAACTATAAATTTTTTTTCAAAATTTTACACCCAAACTACCAACCTCTCAGCCTCTGCCCCTGTGTGACTACCCCCCGGTTATTTCAACAAGGTTCGATGGGCGGGGGTCTATACACCATCGAACCCATTTCTGCCGAGTGCTGACTCATAGAAAACTACTATATTCTAATACTTAATGTATATCTTTATCGCGTGCATACTACATTTTTCTGGGCTTTCTCCAGCAGATAAATGAAGGAGTAGACGAACGCTCAACCTAATTCATATCTAGGGCGAAGCAGAAGTATTTTATTATCACGAGCAAGATTCAACTCATCGCCTGTATGATGGCAGCCGGTTTTTGTCGAACATAATATGAATCTAGTCATATTGAACGAATAATTGCAAGAATAAAACATTCATTCGGCCTGTGACGGCTTGTGATGGGCGCACGTATTTAGATAAGCGTGCAATGTTTGTTCGGATGTAGATTTGTAATAAAAATTGCAACCTTATCTAACATATATCTATCAAAGGAACAGGGCCAAATGTTTGCACATACATACTCCACCATGTGACCTACGATAGATGTTGCGCTGAAACCTATCAAGCTATCTACATATCAATCGAACACACGGGACATAAAAAGCGTTTAAAGTCAATACTTTCTGTGCAGTTCCCTACAAACATATATCGTCACGCCAGCTCTTGGTGAAACCCAAACACATTTTCAATACGCCGACAACATATGAAAGGCCACGTAGTAGCACTACAAATGTTTTGCTACAGCGCGATGCTGCTATGTCTCTGTAGGTAGGAACATTTCGCCGTTCTGACCGGTTGCTTCCATTGGCTCGTTCATGGTTGGTGCGCTTCGATTTTTTTCGAACCAGCGGAAATGTAGCCAGAAATGTGCCTGTGAATATGACACACGAGCTGAGTCGGCTCGTTTTTCAGCTACAAGAGTTAAATAATGTTATTGCTAGTCGCGTATTTGCCAGAACGTGCTTTACTTACATAAAAAAAAACGTATCATTACTCGATTGATTCGGCAGACATGCGTTCATTGTACGAGTATATGCACTTCTAATATAAACTGGCCTAATTCTAGACAAGTACATCAAAGCCAACAAACACTCGTGGAGAGCGGCAGAAACTTGAATATGTCTGTTCATGAAACGTAAACAAACAACCACTATTAAAACACGAGTAAAAAGATCAATAACATTCGTCAAGTGCTATTTGATACCTTTAGCTCTTTCTGTCTGTAAAACAGAAAGAGCCTCCAGAAGGGCAAGCTCGAGCAACAGCGTCGAGATAGAAGGAATAGGGAAAACACTCTGTCACTATCCACCGAAATTAGCCATACGCAAAAACGTTCATTAGACGCCGACAAGGGCAGTTAACAATGATGGTGATATTAGTATATGGTACAAGAGGAAGAAGTACGGCGCGGGGCACAAGGCAGCTGACTTCAACTATTATTGAAGGAATGGTGGTTGGTGACTAGGGCCGGTGCTATCGAAGACCAGCAGCTCGAAGGTTAGGTAACGGAAATCGGCGGCCCGATCAATCAGTTCACAGAGTATCGGTGGCAGGACGGTAGTCTATCAGATAGCCCATTGACTGACCCACATCATCTGAGCCAGCCGGTCCTGTCAGAAGGCCATCCGGTGTAGGATTTCCAAGCCCGAAAGCCCAAGATTGGCCGACCTCGTCCTGACATGAGAAGACGGACAACTCAAGCCAAACGAAACGAATCCACAGCCAAAAAACGAATGCCGCGTTCTTCAGTCTCATGTCGGTCGTCAACGGAAGTCGACTGGTCCTAAAGTCAGGTTGTATGACACTGTAGAGGTTTCTTCTTTTTGCTCCTCCGTTGTCAGGATGCACCACCCAATTTCCTTACTGGGCTTCCCGCCAACGCTGCATACAATGCTCCTTCACACCTCTCACAGGCGATGAGCCACACATATATATATATATATATATATATATGACAAAAGAAATATATTTGCGAGTGGCACTGGGCATTTGCGGATCTTGGCGGTCGAACCAACAAGAGTTGATCTGGATTGCGTCAAGAATATACAAAGTTGTTAGTGAGTGAGCTAAGTGGCAACATGCGAATCGACCGGTCGACAGACAGACGGACAGAGGAACGAATGAACGGGCAAACCCAAAACACGTAGCGAACCAGAAGCGACAGCTCCGAAAGAAGACGAGGCGACGACGAAAGGAGAAATTGGAAGAGGAGAAACGCCTGACAAAGAACGCAAAGAATAGAACGTTTAAGCTCCGACATCTGTTGCCGCTGCGGCTGCTATTTCTGCTGTTTCTGGCGCAGTCGCCGTTGTTGGTCGCCGCTTTTCGTGAAGCCAATTTGACGAAAACCGGTCCGCTTCTTTGCCTTAGATTACAGCTGCCTGTCGAGACGTAATTAGCGGGGACAGCCAGTGATAATGACATATTGTCTTCCTCTCTCCCCTCTATCTCGTACACACACCATCTCCCTCTCTCAACGCGCTCTCTCTCCCTCTCTCTCTCTTATGCTATAGCCTCTTTTCTTGCCGCTTTTCCCTCGGTATTTTCCCCTCCGGGAAACCACCACCACCACCACCATCACCACTACCACCACCACCACGACCACCACAAGAAGCCAGGCTGGCACCACAAGAGCTGGCCATCGACCACGACCACGCCAACATGATCGCCAACATGCTAGCCACAGAAGCGACATACACCACCGCCACAGCGTCTACAATGACAGCAGGTTCACGATTGCGTATCGAGAGCAAAAGGTATATGACGCACACAGATAAGTGTCGAGTCTGATTGTGACGACAGTCGTCGAAACAGCGTGACCTAGCGGCACGGCGGCGTCAGCAGCAGCAGCAACGGTAATAATAGCAGCAGCAGCAACGACGCTAGCACGATTTGTCGTCCCACGTCGCCACACACGAGCGAGCGAAGCACGCGTGCTGACCTAACGGTCATCGGTCGCGTATAGTGCTGTTTGCCGCCAATTCGTCCGTTCAGTAAAAAGCAAGATAAATTGATTGACGGCGTTCGTTTAGAAACTAGAACGCGATCCAAAAAACGGCACATGCTCGCAATACTCTATGCGCATCAGTAGCTGCTAGAAAGTCACTCTATTAAACTTCAATACGTATAAAGGTTTTTTTGGGGGTTTTTGCTTTTGAATGTGACTGACAGAGGCCATTTTGATTTATCAGGTCGCTCTCGCTATTAGCATCATACCTGCCAGAGGAAGATCAGAGAGAAACTATGAAAAGTCAAGGCTATTCGCGAATGATCTCTTTGGAAATTAACATTGTCTGGAGGTTCCTTAGTTAGACTGCTCTAATTGGAGATGGACATATATATATATATATATATATATATATATATATATATATATATATAAATCACAATGACAACTAACTAGTGTCCCATGAACATACGAAAACGCCTTGAGCTCATTAAATACTGCTTAACTAGTACCGTGGTGAGACCTCTAATATGATACAGACTTAAGCCGCGTAACCTCTTACTTGACCAAAAAAACTCTTCGAAGAAACTTCGATAGCTTATCGCGAAAGCAGCGAAAAATACAAATGCCAATTATGGTTATACGTTTGATGCAATGCCACAAATACAGCAACAATCATAACAACAACCTTAACAAGAATAACAACGACAGTTGCAGCAACAAGGAAGAGTGTCAGTGGTACAATACGAACACAAAAATAACAACAGTAATAGAAATAACAGCGACAGCAACAGCAGCAGCAGCAGAAGTGCAATCGCACCTTGACTAGTAGTGGAACCGTAAAAAAAAAGAATCATCTGAAGACGAGTGCGTTAGATCTGCGTGTCGCTGCTGCTCACGTGCTCAACATACGACATATATCCCCCTTTATCTCTATATATCTATCTATCTGTCTATCTGTGTTGCTGGGGTAGCTGGGTGAGTGGGTGGCCAGTTACGATTCGTGCGGCCGGTCAAGCAGGCGATGGGGCATGGGGCGCGACAACAGACGATCAACAACAGCTAAATCGTCATCAGCGTGCTCGTTGTCACTGCTGACACCCCCCACAGCCAATTGTTACCCTCCCCTTCCGCGCCTGGACCAGAGGGGTCTATTCGGGTCAGAAAACCACAACATCAACAGCAACAGCAGTAGCCATAACAAAAACAGCAATAGCAACAATAGCAACAATAATAAAGACTCATGGCGTCCGGTCGACCGGCGGCTGTAACACTGACAGAACAAAACAGTGCCATTGTTCCACCGCCACTAGCTCTGCTGAGGCCGCGACGTTGGCCAGCGTCTATCTAGCCATCTCGTCGACGTAGCTGCAGTAGTTGAGTAACAGAGTCGCGTACGAAAAGTTGATGAAGCCGGCATTCCAACAAGCTATCTATCGGCCGCCGGCAACAGAAAAGACCCGACACGTATATTTATGTATATATATATATATATATACATAAGCGTTTAACTTTACAAATTCTCTGACCCTTATGTATGTGTATGAAGTACATGTATATATATATATATATATATATATATACTATCAGACGTTATATACATGTGTTGGAAAAGTACACTTTTGGAAACTAAACAACTCTTCACAATTTGAAAAATCCAACAGTTCGAGTAAGGAGAACGGCACTCGAACTACCATACGCTTCGTACCACCATATATTGTATATATGTATATATATATATATATATATATATATATATAACGCGCACACATACGGATGTGCAGCGTGTCGATCATAAAGCAGCGTTGATCTAGTCGACCATTTTGTCATAAAGAAGTTGAGTCGCCTGCTGGTTTAGCCTGCAATGCACAGCCAAAGAGTCTCGTTCTGCGGCAAAGTTGTGGAGCGGGCGCAGATGGTGGAGACACTATTCGAACTACAAGGCACGTTTCGCCTGCAGCAGCAGCAGCAACAGGAAGAAGAAGTCTAGCATGGCCTGGCCTGGCCTAGAGGGGGTATCGCTCCACGGAAGCACGACTTACGCTGACCAGATGTGTTGGTAGACTACCCCCCCCCCCAACGCTACCCTATTCCACAGCAAGCAGCACTCGGGGGTGCCGACTGGTCTCCTCCCGGCCGGCCTCGATGCCGCTCGCTTCCCGGATGGCCACACCAGCGCGCTGGGTGGGAAGAGTCGCTGTTACGACAGCCTCTCGTCGGCAACCACTCCGGTCCACCCGAGGACGCGGCCAACAGGAATCTGACTGGGTGGTGGTGTCTCACGAACGATACAAGAAGCCAATTAATCGCGTATGCCTTATTCGCTCCCTTCGATGCTATTCGAAGCTTTCCGATGCCGCAATGCAAACAGACCTTACAAGCGACGCAGTTCGGACGACAGACAACCCGCAGGAAACTTCACCCCCGTGCGCGAACCTATTTCAACTGCCACCCTAGCCTGTGAGAAATGACGCGCAACGTATCTCGAAAACTAGCCAATTCGGCATATGCAAGTGTTGTTGTAGTAGTGCATTGAGCGAATCAAATCATTCACTGTGTATAAATAGCGAGAGTTTGCACCCAAAAAAATGGCGTAACGGGACAAACAATAAATGCGCACACACTGCGCGTCTGAAAACATAGCTATAATGGTCTTACACTGGGTGGGGGGACGGCTACAGTTTGTCGCCATCTCGCGTTTCGTTTTTGATCGTTTTTGATGCGGGGGAACACCTCCATAGAGACGGCTTCAGGGCGACATAGTTCCTTAAAACAGGGAACATTTTTGCGGCAGGAACACTCACTGAGGAATATGCCAAATAAATAAGAAAAATCGTAAGAATAAAAAATCACTAAATTATCCAGGAGCCATAGATCACTTAGCAACGTATTAACTTACGATTGAGAGCTCGTTTTCTCGCGAGATCGCTGCCAAGATGCCATCGTCCGACCGAACCTCGGCCGCCAGAGCGATTACGCCCACCGCCAGGGCCGCATGCCACGTTCTCATCTGCAACGAAACATAACGACAAAGATGCAATCATGTTTAGCAACAACGACGAACACCAACAACGATACGAATCACGAAACAGATGCACGAAATACCACTGTGACGGAAAATGATTTCGTGTACCACGCAAAAGGCAAAGTAAAGCAAGAGCTTGAAAAGCATTCGACGTTCAAAAGCGGGGCCACGCAATACACTGGTAGGCGCTTTGCAATCTACTACCAGCTACGACGGGGGTACACACAGAGTCGTCTATTTTCATCATATCACCTCTAAAAACGAAATATAGCAACATGTGACGAGACTTAGAAAGGAAGTCTTATATGAAATGCATGCGTAGAGTCTATCCCTAGAGAGTCGACCAAGGAAGAAACGATTTCGAATTTCACAAATCTACGAATCTGTGGTGGCTGTTGGTCGTCACAGACGTATGCAAATAACAGAGAATCGTGTGTGGACAGCTTGTCTCTTAGCGTCCCGGCAAAGACGTCTTTGCCAACGAGCTTACTTAGTCCTAAAGCAAAATGGGTCGGTCTTCTTTTTCAGGCCAGAAAGGCCAGACGTAATGAGCGTCAGTTTTGCATACATATTGCATGCTAACAAGTAACAAGTGGCCAAAGGTTATACTTGGGACGATGGATTACATCCATGGTCATCACCACGTGCACACGCACAACGTGAACAGGTCCTGTTCCCGAAATTTAAATGCGATAACACTAGACGGAGGTAATCGGCTTACGTGTTAGTAAACAGAGCGCTCCATTCTATCGCCGAAGAAGAAAATCTTATAATACATCTCGGTCTGGTCGACAAAGTAGATCAGGCCAGGATTACACTCTGTGAAGATAGTCCGCTAGTTCTAATAGCTCGTAAGCTTAGAAAGATATTTTGCTGATGAGGCTACAGAGGTTGTTTCCTCATCGTGTTCCACAGGGTGACGCTATTTACTGTTCATCTTGTGCTGCACACAGCACCATCCAGCCGGAAAGGAAGCCCACGCGCAGTCTCTTAAACGGTGTACGTGAAAGAAACTTCATGCTGGTGAGAATTGCTAGCTCAAAGAATAAAAAAAATCTGTAATGATGCGTGGTTAAGAGAGCAACAAAAAATTAAACAATACACTATGTATGTAAATAGCCTTTTTTGGAAGAGAGGTTTCGGGAATACATGATGCACACGCGTTGCTAGCAGCCTCCTGCGTGTGGGACCCACAAATCCACTAAACCCGGATTCCTCCCCAATCTCCCAGGCTCGGTATGTCTTTACGGCATTACTTCAAAGCCGTGGGAGAGACGTCGTCTGCCGTTCTCCTTCACTCAGCTTTATCCCTGTCTATCATTCCGCACGTTTATCTGCGGTTGGATAGGAAGATTCTGCCATTTTGTAAGCCGTCCTGTGAGAGTGCGTTGAGATTATGAGGGTTCGGTGGCCCTCTACCTTGAATTAAAGAGCCTAACGTTTTCGTAAGTTCCTAACCATGTGCATTAAGATATATATATATATATATATATATATATATATATATATATATATATATATATATATACATATATATGTATATATAATCATTTATTCATGTGTATAAGATATACAATTGTGATGTAAGAACATGTGCACAGCCCGCTTGGGGCATAACTCAAAGCATTAGGTCCTATATATATATATATATATATATATATATATATTTGTATATATATATATATATATATATATATATATATATAAAGTTTCATATATATATTGTGGATGAGGTGACAAATTCGCGATGCTTATAATTGTATTAAAGCTATTCGTACAAATGTACTAAAGTAGTAGCATAGGAAGCATTCTGCGTGATCAACTGTTCGGCTGGTGAGCTTGTCAAACAGTAAAGGCCATTTTAATTTAGCGGGTACCTTTTGTTGTTACTGATCAACGATATTTTCAAGGAACATTTGCGCGTGGTACGCCGTCATGAAATATATGTACCTTTACAACGGTAATTAACTTCGAATATACCGTATAGAAGACGAACTATACCAAGGGATAAGATGATAAAAGCAGATAAAGATAATCTAATATGCCGCCATTGTTGTGCCGTTCCTATCAAATAAGTAGACAAAGGTGCGTTGTGTTCCGGTCTATGAAATCCAAATGCTTATGTAAGCTTAGAATAAGACTGACTGAGTCATCATCGAGTAGGCTTACATAAGAGCATTCTCATAGCCGATTTACAATTTCATTTCATAATGTTCGTACATCTCACGTGGTGAGTTTTGTGAGTTCCGCGTTTATATAACTAGCAGCGGGGTATTGAAGCGGCTGCATTTTCCGTATGCGACACTGTAAACGTTACGAGAGAGAGAGAGAGAGATTTTCCATATCGTGTCATGTATTGTGGCTAGTTTAGGTGGCACAGCAAGCTTACACCGCACATGATGCGGCTTCATCTTACTTCATCGGCTCGATCGATGTACCAAATACAAATTTCAGCTCACGTATCACGTCTCTGTCAAATCACGATGAAAAGTACACCCCCGAGTACGAGAGAGCGCACACAAAAATCCTATCAAACAAACGGTTTAGTGACCCCACACATCGACACACCAAGCCATATTGTCAGAGGCATAACAAAATGAGTCGATGAACGAACTTCACGTGCGCGTGCACGCCAGAAAGCAACTGAGCGAGGAGAAAAAAATATTCATACATGTATGCATGCATATGAATGTCGAATACATGTGCACCGTAGTACAGCAGTAGTAGTAGTAGTAGTAGTAATAGTCGAAAATTAACACTAATGTTAGTAAACCTAGTAAGAATGATGATGGTTGTCGTCATCGTCGTCGCCATTTGTGCTCACCCTCAAAAAGCGGCATTTTTGTTGGTTGGGAAATGAACGCCGCATCCCTTTTCTTCCCCATCCTTCACCCAGTCCTCCCGACGAGTTCCACCATCCTACTGCCGCTGCTGCTGCTGTTACCGCCTTATGCTCTTAACTCACTCCCCGACTCCCTGTATCTTTGTTTCTCTCTGCCTGGATCTTTGCTCTCATCCTGCCTCCTATCTGTCTGTATGTCAGTCTGTCTCTCACAATGGGCCGTGTATATCTGTGCGTGTGTGTGTGTGTGTGTCAGCGAATACCGCAATGAGGGAATGGCGCAGTGACGCGGAAAATGATCTCTCAAAAATCTCCGCCTGAGCAATCTCTCCCTCTGTTCTCTGCACCCCCTCTTTCTGTCTATGTGCACCTCCATCTGTCTGTGTGTCCTTCATCCCGTCGTGCCCATCAGTGCAGGGCCATCCCATTAGTGCAGGACGAGGTGCAGCTTCTCGCGTGTTCAAGCTGCCGCCTTCCCGACGCCGCATGGTATGTCATGAGCAAGCAAGTCAGTCATGTACCATGTCATGCATGTAGTCGTCGTCGTCGTCGACTCGGCCCGACCCCCAACAATACACGCATGCATGTCCTTGTTGCGCTACCACTACCACGACGACGACAACAACAACAACAACTACTACTACTACTACTACTGAGACCACGACATGTTCGACCCGTTCGAAGCTTCGCACCGCATCATGCAGCCCGCCACGTCGCCAGACACAACCTCGGTCAACTACAACAACCCACGGACTCTGCTCTCTAGCTCCTGTGACGACCTCTGTGACAACCATTATTGATGACGGTATGGCCGTTAAATTTCGTTGCACTGCGTGTGCAAAAATAAGTGGTTTTCACTCGTCTTTCACCAGTCCTACCATCGTTCTCTCTTTCGTGCTCTTTCGATATTCGCCGAGAGATTGAAGTCGAAGCTAAACATCACCACATTCATCATGTGAGATCGTCGTCAGCAGCACCGGCCGCAAGTCGCCAATGAAGGCTAATAAGTGACATGTACACATTTTTTTGGGGTGATTCTGTTTGCGATTCAGCCAGCCACAAACGAGGATCTGGTTCATTCACCAGCCAACCAGTTCAGAGCGGTTTCGTATGGAAAGGAGAAACTGCTTTTGTCACTTAAATTAGCTTAATGATCGACCAGTCGCAGTGTTATAATGCACGATGACGAGGCAGAGCGACCTGGTACGCCCTCTGCCGCTTCAAGGCCGTAATGAGACTGCGAATGCGCGTTTAGATTGAAGACTCAACGTGTGACAAATCGTGCATTGTAGCGAACTTCATTTTCGGCCCTATTTCGGACTTTCGGAACACCTTGAAGTTCGGCCAGCGCTAGTTAGAATGTTGCACTGCTGCTTCAAAGTTCGTAGAGTGTCAACACGTTTATCGAATCGCTCCGTCTACATAGCTGGCAAACTACTGAGAGAACCCAACCCTATTCCAATTAACGGGTTAACAGACAACAGAAAACGAGAGAAGGCACCAGAAAGCATTTGCTTGCTGAATTTGTTTGTACACTGACCCCCACCTGATCTGTAATGACCCGTAATCGCTTAGACAGTCCTTGTGGATGGATAGATGGATTTAGTATTTGTCTGCCATGTATACCTAAGTACACATGTTACCCTTTTATATCAGGGGCGCCTAGAGCAGCAGCAACAGCATAAGCGAACATAGTGAGATATCTAGGGTTTCTCCAGCAGTCCTTGTGGCAGCGACGGCATGGTAGTCTACGCTCACCGGCAGATGGTTTATTATCTATTCTCAATGAGCATCGCTCAAAGCAAGTAACGATCAGCAACTGAGTCGATCGAACTGCGAGCGACACTCCGGTAGATGACAACCATGACTAGCGCCCTAGACCTTTAGACCACGGCGCCACAAATGGGCTTAACCATGTGTATGCCGAAGGTGACTCGCTACCTGTAGTTACCTGCTTGCGTTGGCCTGTCATTGCTCTAGCTATGGCCGTAGCGGTAACATGGACATTGCTGCTGTATCAACAGCAGCGGCAGAAAAACTGGTATGAGTAATGATGCATGCTAGCAGGTATGGTAGTTTTTCACACTTTAGTATTTCGTTTCCGTTTACGCCAATCAGTCAACTTAATTGAGTTGTGCCGGATTAAACTCGTGACGTTTTGTTTGAGAACTCAATAATAATAATAATAATAATAATAATTTGTTTGCATCCTAACTCCATACCATTACCTGTCTGAAGCGGAATTGCAAAACTAACAAATCCCCACGCTAATGCCTATAGACAAGGATACGCATTTAGAGAGTGGATTTTGTCATCATGTAACAATAGGACAGTAGGCAATTCCTTGCTTGATATTAATTAAACCATCAAGGCGCGCATTTTGCTTTCAATTAACGCTTTCCTCTATTGCTTACCTCCAGCGCAAGCTAGTACCGAAATGGGCGCTCATCCATCATACTCCATTTGCGGCCCATTACGACACCGTCACCATCAATCAATGGCGAAATTGACTAAACAAAACAGCCGGCGGCCAATCAGTCATGTGTTGTAGCTTAACGTCCGTTCACTTAAGTACACGCCGTCGGTAGCATTTTTAGCACTTCACCGGTTCAGCTCATACGTCGACCCTTGTTTCACTAGCGTTGGACGAGTAGCAGACACATATGCTCACGGTGGGCTCACTTCTTTGAAACGAACATATTCAGAACTACTCGCCAAGGGTACAAGTTGTTAATAGCTGAAGTAGGTGCGACACATTTTGTTTAAACTGAGGGTCTAAACCAAAGTTGATTTCGTACAATTTTGTAGAAAGAAGTGGCATTTCCTAATCCGTCGTCTAAAAGTAATACAATATATCCTTAAATGAAGATCTAAAATTGTTGGGGGTCAATTCATTCTGTATCGACTCCTCACGCAGCCTGCTACTTCGTAAGTAGACGAAACGTCGTCTGACTTTCCCAGACATTGCAGAAACGTTGTGGCACCATATCACAGAGCAGTATATCATTTTCGGAATAATGAGTGTATTTTGCAAACATAATTATATTACAAACACATAATACTATGCATCCATAACAGCCTGACCGCTGTAGTACAAACGAACGACTTCCTACTTGAGTGAAGAACAGCCAATTCCGAAGATAGACCTCACACCATCAGCCTTTCATACTCTCACGAATTTCCAGAAAATTATGAGTTGTTTCGACAGGAGAAAGCAGTGATTGATTCACCAGAGAGTGCCGAAGACCTATTAGAGGTCGCCATAAATACAATTAATTTTATCGCGTAAGAAGGGGGGGCGATTGTCGCCAAGCTGAGCTGAGTTTTTGAACACAAACGACGATTTCTCATGCCCGCATGATTCAATAGTACGAATACTATACAGATATTCATAGTAGCAATAGCTGAACAAAAGCAGCTGGGCCACGCAAGCGTATGCGTGTTATGTGTGTTGAGGCCATCGAGTTGCGGAAACAGTCTCTTCAAAGAAAGAGATTTTAAGCTGACTAAGGCAACTTTGATAAGGCAACAACAACAACAACAAAATAGAACACAGCTAAATATAAGCTACAGCACGCGTATCTCAACCGCTGATCTCTCTTGCAACAGAATCTCTGCTGTACATACCGCCGCCACGGTAGTGATTTCTTAGCAACAGGACGCGATAACGCGTGGCTATAACAGCGGTCCAACCACCAATTGAACCCACCACTGTCTGAAACAATGTGTGGCAGACCGCCACGTTAATGATGAATTGATGATCTGGACAAGCTAAGCCGGTCTTAAGGCAAGTGGGATCAAACGGGATCCTCCTGGCGACACTACTCGCTTCTATAAGACAAATCCTAGAAAAAAAATGCAGGTGCTTCAAATCGTTTGGCCGATGCGATTTAAGTGCGAGTCCACCTAAGTACGTTCAATATTTTCACGTTGAGACGCAGTACGTTATAGTAAGATGGGTCTCCGGACTGAGGCCTCCCAAATCACTAGTGTGGCATTAGCGGTAATGTCCTTGCCGACCACACTCACGCCACCGCTAGATAGTAAAACGAAAATAAAGCGTTGGGCGGCCAATCTATTGCTACACCAAATACCAAGACTTCACTCGACGACCATAAATAGCTGAATATGTTGCTTATTGTTAAAAACCAAACAAGAATTGTAATTTGTTTACTCTGTGATCTACATTCTATAGGCGGACAGGCAGCCAAGAAATATCCGGCATCATCAAGCACAAATGGAAAATGGAGCATAGCAAAGAGTTTAGTGCACCGCTGCATATAACATGACGCATTCATGACAATAACTTAAACCGCTTGGATGTGCCTGATGTCGTATACGAAAAAATGACACGCTATAAATATATATATATATATATATATATATATATGTATGTATACGTATCCACTACACCACCCTAAACGGTGCACAAGTTGACCAGGCTGGCCGACGTGCATTCTACACCAAAAGCAAGTATTGCGGTCTATTTACCAATCGGAACATATTCGAAAGGGTAAACCTCCAACCACTATTGCTGGCATGGCCGCAGTTCCGTTAACAACGGTAGCCGATCACTCGCCGCGTTGATCGTCAACAGGTATCGGCCGGTTTCGGATTCGACAACAATGTCGTCGTGGGTTTTGCTAGTTGGTCGTTTGTTCCTAGCAGAGAGAAGACGATTGTCGCATGGAATCGCATCGGTCGTCTGTTGTGAGTTCGAGCCACTGCGGCGAGAGGCAGGGAGGCAGGGAGGGAGCGAGGGAGCGAGGGAGGAAGAAAGGAAGAGGTGGTTCGTGTTTCGGGTGGCAAATCGCTACGTGTGCGGCTTGGCGATATGGCGGTGCTTCTCGTGGGTGGTCAGACGTAGTCATTTCCTAACGAGGAAGCAAAGGATCATCGGGCGGGTGGTTGGGTGAGTTGTGCTGGTGCGGCCATCCGTCTGTCTGTCTGTCTGTATGTCTGCCAGCTTGTCTATCCGCCTCCCTGCATTTGGGTCGTCTTCAAGCAGACAACACACAGGCCACAA
This sequence comes from Dermanyssus gallinae, assembly GCA_003439945.1. Lineage (NCBI taxonomy): Eukaryota > Metazoa > Arthropoda > Arachnida > Mesostigmata > Dermanyssidae > Dermanyssus > Dermanyssus gallinae. Next base: position 310,872 of record QVRM01005696.1, on the reverse strand, counting down.
ACCGGCGCCATGATCAGCGCGCTGTCACAGCAGCACAACCAGTAAGTACGGTGAGACAAAACAACAACGTCGCCCGCCGTAGCAAGAACAACAACAACAACAATAATAACAACAACAACAAAAGCAACAACAACAACAACAACAACAACAGCAAGAGCAATAGCAACAGTGGCAGCAACAACAACAACAACAACAACAACAACAGCGAATGATAGCGCGACCCGATGTCGAGACAATCAGCTCGAATTGCGTCTAGCAGTGCTTCTGGCTTGAGCCGGCGGCCTGCGACGAGACATCATTACATATGTTCACATCGCATTTCGCAACAGCCTCCGTCCACGTCAGTTTATCGTCGCATTCCATGTTCCACATGAGACTCGCTGCACTCCCAGCATCGTCGCCTTCTTCGTTCTAGCTTCTAGCTTGCCACCGCCAACACCTCGTGGTGAATTGTGGTTTCCCGATTCTGGACACCACAATTCACCACGACAGCTACAAAACTGGCAGCAACCTTGGCCTAAAAGGCGGCAATCGTCAGGCGGCGTTGTTGCTTATCAGCGCTGCTTAACGACGTCGTTCACCTCCTATAAGTTGCCGGATCAAAGGCAGCTATTTTGCGATCGGCACTGCATAGACGACGTGCATTACATAGACCGTGCAATGATAGTTGGCCCGATTGTCTGTCCCGAAGCCGCCTTTTCGTCTGTAGCCCCAGCATACTGCAAGGAGAATTCCCATCAGGATCGCAATAGCCCAATAGCGGACAGCCCAAACACGTGTACGATTGCCGACGATGACGGCAGCTAATAGTCTGTAGCGGCGTTATCGACAGCCGTCGATGAAATGACCTCTCGCTGAGTCCTTCCCGCTGTTGCCGCTAAGCAAGACGCAGCGACGAGAGGAAACTCAGCGAGAGGTTTCTTACTCTAACGTAACGATATACGCATAGCGTTCTGTGCAATGTACGAAAGCACATTATGAAAACTATAAGTTGCGCAGGGTGTTAGCAGCAATGATGCTGACGTGGCCGTGTTGAGCCCCCGTGGAATGAAAGGGTTCTTCGTGGAATTCATAGGATTCGCGTACACTGCAGAAGTGGCATTTAACGTCCCGCAGTACAGCCAGTAGGCAGAAACAGCCGAAGAAAAGAAGCATTCCAGCAATGAGGCTCTCTTATACATCGATCGAGGCGGCTAGCAGCCGGAGTCCGGGTATTCGGCTAACAACAACAACAACTTACGTGAGCACATCTACTCATTACATTTAGTAAACGCTTTAATCACCAGCTGCTGGTAGCCATAGACGCAGATCGTAAAGTAGTGGACTAACAAGTTCTGTCTTTGCCTTCAGAAACAGAACAAATAACTATCCCAAGCATATATGTAGCCTGCCGACTACTTCCCAATCGCTAGACGGTGCTGGTGACGGCGGCGAAGGCGACTGCAGTGCCGATCGGATTTCGCCAAGTGGCACGTGGTAATTGGTGCTGCTGATTTCTTGTCTTCGACGACTGCCGATGTGGAACGAGATCGAATAGCATAGGCAACAACAGCAGCAGCAGCAACAACAACACTGTTGTCAGCACTACCAGCAGAAGCACCACCGTCACCACTACTATAGCAATCACCCGGCACCCGCTTCCGAAAAAGTCGCTCCGAGCGAAGCGTCTTCGCTAATGTCATGACCATGACGACACACCCGGGACAGGCAACGGCGTCGCAATGACGCCTAGCATCTCTCAACGGGGGCTAGGAACAAACAGGAACTATAAAAAAAGGACGCACGTTAAGTCGTGCACAGCCGGTTGACAGCGACGACGAATACGCGAACAACAACAACAACAACAACAAAACCAACAGCAGCAACAACAACAACAACAATAATAACAACGATAGCAGCAGCAGCAGAAGCAACAACATATTATTTGATTTCTTGTTGGCAAAGCGAGCGGACGTTCTGTGTGATTGCTCGACGCCTGTTGAGTGTTTTTTTTTAGGAAGGCATCATGTTGCTACGCATGACTTTTGCGTGTCGGAGGAGGATTGAGGTGGATGACACTACTTAAACAACGAAGTCTCTCACCAGCTACAGCACTAAACGTTAGAGTACGGCAGTGCGGACTATTTATTGTGGCACGACGCGAGGTCAATGCCGCGATGAGATGTTACGGCGTGTAGGGGCCATATTCGTTTTGCCAATTGTGCAGGATGCTGCCGGCCAATTGAGCATACGCTTGGGCGCGTGGCAGACTTAACGTCACCAACATGAGAGTTACAGTCAGACACACAATTGGCTCGAAGATATAGACCTGGCAGCTCCTAACCGGGTCACGCACATTCGTGTCTTTATGAGGACACAAATACGTAAGCACGGCAACTCAACGCACAGCACTACCATCGAAAGCGTCAGTCAAATAAAAATCAAAAACAACATCATTAGAAAGAGCGCGTCATTTTTTTGTGTTGTGTGCGATTGTCATCGAAGTGGGCAACACCGCAGCTCTTGGTGGAACTTTTTCTCCTTTTTTGCTTGTTGTTTAGTCTTGTTTGGGCTATCTTTCTCCTAGGCATTCGAACAACAATAATAATAATGCTTTTGATAGGAGTCATCATAAAGTTGAATTACAATTAAAGCTTTTCGTAATCTAGAGGAATAAGCAACATAGGCTAAATATGCCCAATTACTCACACTGTCTATCGAGAGCAAGGGTGCTAGGTCAAAAGGATGAGAGTCACTGCACGAAGCATTTGCGTAGGTGAACATTTCTCTCAACGAGGTATTCGAATACTGAAATAATAAACATTACGAATCAATCTGCGCGGTATGCGGGTTACGTATGAGCGTGCAGAAATTAACAATCGCTTCTTTCTGCTGTCATTCCTGTCATACTTTGACGCGTCTGTACGAAGAAATTGATGGAAAAGCGGACCTAACATGCTACAAACGATCATGCTGTACCACGTACAGTTAGCAAAATGGACTCTTCTTGTTCAAAAGAACTGTCGTTGTTCTGACCTTCTGAATTCTGACTTCGTTCGAACTGATTGAGCCCTGTACTAGGAAGTGAACAGACCGAACAGATGGGAAGATGTAACAATGGGACACACGCGAATAGAAGATTGAAAAGGAACCACGCGGACACGCATGTACAACACCCGTGTGAATATATATTTGTATATATATATATATATATATATATATATATATATAAGTTGATCGAGATGCTAATTACGGAGAGTATTAGCAACGATTGCGCCACTCCGCTGGATCGACCCAATATATAAGCAAAGAATGTCCCTTTACTTTCCCTTGGTCCATTCGATGGACGGGCCTGTTCAGCATTCTTTCATTTGAAAGGGGAACAACTTCGCTCGCGGTTGATTTTGAATTAGTGTCAACCGCCTAAGAGTAATTCTGAAAACAACAACGTTTTGTATAAAACGTTTGCCTCGGCGGCGGCGATAAGCAGCTCAGGTTGATTTACGTCTTTCTGCCTTGAATAGCAGCCATCTAGAGACAGACAGTTACGTAAGCTTGTTGATGTATTAAGATAGAAGGCCATTGATTTCACCAAAATAGCCTTAAAAAAGCATACGTGTACTAACAATCTGTACCAGCTTAATTGGGAATTCAATACTTGAATGCAGAGTATAAATTATTTCTATTAAAATACACAGTCAACAAAACGACTGGCATCCTTCGATTTTTTACTAATCACAGAATACGACTAACCTCTAACCACGCATTTATTGGCTCGGTTACAAGACAATATGTTACGCGTTTCAAATAAATGGCCGGCAAAAATCTACCTATTTTTCTTATTACACGATCGTATCCTATACTAAACTCCGTATAACTGCCAACGATTTAATAGCATCTCAGCTGGACTACGGTGGGGTTTGCAGACAAGTTTCATAGCGCACTGTGTGTGTGTTGGGTAACAGCGGCCGTTGAAGACAACGAGCTAGCGCTTCTTAAGCAAATGTCGACCGATCTGTTTAAAATTAGTCTAAGCCTGATCACATTGCTTACACATCTAAAGGCATTCCATTGATTTGGGCTAAAATATGAATATTAAACAGTAGTACAATAAACCTATACATTAAGTAATGCATCTCCACATACGTACGCCGCGAGTCTGTGCGTATGTGTCGATATGCCTATAGAGACATTTCAAGACTATGTAGAGCTAACTGGAGTCGAATCAAGGCGACCGCACATCATTACGATGAAGAGACGCTGGTAAAAACTACGTCCGGATCTTTTCCGTGATACGACCCGCTCAATAAGGGCAACAACGGCGTTTGTAAAAGGAATGATATTTATGTGTCGTCATTCCCGCCAAATTGCCCTGCTTTATATAATAATATATATATATATATATATATATATATATATATATATATATATATATATATATATATATATATATATATATATATATATATATATATATATATATATATATATATGTACATTTAATCAATGCCATATTTAGTGTCACCCTGCTGACACACACACATGTCGATCAGAATAATAACTACGTTCCAAACAAGGTTGCAAAAGGAAGCGAAGTATCAATACTGCAATTTTATTAGTAAGTTATCTTTGATAAATGAAAAAACGACAGAAAAACAAACTAGTATCAATAGAGCTTTGAATGTGATCGTAACGAAAAAGTACAGTTTGTACATTCATTGCATACCTAAGTGTGGCGTTTGTTGGCGTATGTTTTCCAAGTATTAGCTATACTAGACGTGTCGCTAAAAACGTTGGGCGATAAACGCGTAAGCCTTTTTGACCACTGACACACACGAAACCTGGCAGCGAAGAAGGATTGAAGACGAATACGGATTGAATCGTGAAGCTTTTAATTCGGTCCCGACGTAACGACGGTAACGCTGATGCATGCATGCCAGGTCCGGTCGATGAGATCAGGGCAACGGTAGCGGCGGAGGTAAGTTATGGTTGAGTAAGTTATGGCGAAGTAAGAGTTATGCATTCGCCCATGTACTGTTCGTATCGACACCGCACGTCCCACAGCGTACGTGCAGGTCTTCATCAACGCGTTTGTCGTGATCATTATTAGTATCACTATTATTAATAATTTACTTGAACAGCCATTATTTATCGATCCATCCATCCGACCGTCCGGCGGGTCATCACCATCATCATCATTGTCGGCCGCTAGTAACAACGGGCAGGCAGTGGACAATTGTCTTCAGCAATATATACCCTTATATACACAGGCCATACAGTCAAACAGCCCACAGCGAAACACACACACGGAGACGGAAGAGAGAGAGAGCAAGAATTACAGAGGGGGGTGCGGAGAGAGAGAGAGGAATAGGGAAGGAGGAGGCGAGAAACAAGGGCAGATGGGCGCGGCATCTCCTAGCATCTCCTCTGTACCGCGGTTCAAGCTTCTTCGGTGACTACCGCTGCTGCTGCTGCCGCTGCTGATGATAGCGTTGCTGATGCTGAAGTTGCTAATGCTGTCACAGCCGCTGCGGGTGTGTGTGTGGCTGTTTGTCGCTGAAGTGCCGAAGTAGGCGAAGTCGCAGAAGTAGGCGAACAGCACGATCGAGCGAACAAACGACGGCGACGACGACAACGAATAATGAAGGACCAATGCTGTTGCCGAAGTCAACTGACACACTCTCACACATGCACCATAGCCGCCACCACCAACAACAACAACAACAAAACACAAGGAAGCTCTTAAACGAGAGAGGAAACAAGGGTATAGCAGTGCTGATAGTTGTTCTGCTGCTGCTGTTGATGATGCTGGGCTGCGCGGGGGGGGGGGGGATGGGGTGGCATAGGGAAGGACTACTGGGGGTTCGTTGGGGATGGGGGTGGTAGTGGGGTGCAGAAGAGAAGGGTAGAATAGACGAAAACGAAGCCTCTTCGGTTCGTCTTCGGTTGGTCGATTCGGTTGGTCGTCGTTGGCTAGCGACAATGGCGTGCGCCATCGGTTAATGGGAGGCAGCAGCAGCAGCACTGGCTGAAGCAACAACAACAATAACAATAACAACGCTAATAACGACAATAACAACAACAATGCCAACAACAACAACGTCAACAACAACGACAATAAAAACAACAACGTCAACAACAACAATAACAACGCCAACAACAATAACAACCAAAACAGCAAAACAGGAGGATCGGCTGGCGACAAATTGTCGAGTCGCAACTCAACCGCCACGCCAAGTCGGTCGGTGGCGGCTATGACGCTCGATGTTGTTGTTGCTCTTGCTCTCATCTTGCTGCTGGACGGTGTTCGTGGTCGGCGTGGTCGCCCGTTCGTCCGTTCGTCCTTCAGTCTTTCTCGTCGTCATGCTGGCCGTCGTGGCCTTTTGTCCGCCTTTTTTTCATCATGATCGCCGTCATCGTCGCCGTCCAGCCGAAGAAGCTTTAGCCAGCTATTCGGTCGTTGTCGTCCGGCGTTCCGGCGTTGTTGCCTCGTTCGCTTGCTTGTTAACTACGGTAGCGGCCGACGAATTGTCGACGACGACGACGATGATGATGATGATGATGACGGCGACAACAACAACAACAATAAGAACGACAGCGCCGCCAACAGACAAAACAACAGCGACACAACAACACCAATAGCAACAGCGCACTAACAAAAACAGCACCAACACAACAACAACAACAACAACAACAATAACACCAACACAACAACAGCAACCAACAACAACAACTTTTACTGCTACTACTACGCCAATAACAACAAAGACAATAGCAACACAACAACAACAACACAACAACAAAAACTGCTACTACTACTACTACTACTACTACAACGCGAACAACAACAACAACAATAGCGGCGGCGGCAGGATCCCGCCCCACGTCGTTTACGAGAACTATCTCTAATGGCGATTATTCGGACGATTATTAGTATTATTATTATTATTATTACGATGATAATTATTATTGCTACAACCAACCGCCACTGCTATTGCGTGGTGCGGCTGATGCTGGCAGGAGAGGAATAGGGCAGCAGGAGGAGACGACTACAGCAGACATCGTCGGTGTGGCACCAACGGCACACCACGACAACTTTGGCGTTTAGGTTGGTCACATTTTGACACAGACACACACACACGCGGGCGGGCGTTAAAATCGACTAGCGAGATTAAAGTGCGCTCGTTCGCTGCTTTCGTTCGTTGCTTCACGTTCCTACGGCAGGCTATTGATTGAGCCGAGCGCCTGATTCTTCACACTAATCTTCGCACGTTTCGTACGCACGCTACGAAATGATTTCTGCTAATTCCAAAGTGAAGACGTAGACGTTGTATGCACAATAGGTTTGCCTAATATGCCGTGAACGTGATTTTTGGACAACAACAACAACAGCAACAGCAACAACAACGAAAAAGTAACTAACCGAAAAGTTCGCTTACGTGTTTCTACTAAAATATAACAAAGAAAAGAAAATGAAATGCACGTGCCTCTAGCCTCTCCACAAACGCATATGAGTCGATAACCTACTAGTATATATATATATATATATATATATATATATCGTAAACAAAATAAACTGGAACTAGCGGCAGTTTACCTCGCAGCGTATAGACACTATTTACTTTTCGGGCTGGCAATATTGGCAGTGGAAAAGCCTGATCGGTGGTGGCACGCGCACTTTCTGACGCTGGCGGATGGCCTCTGTCATTGATTCGAGTCATGATTGAAGCGGAGATAAAAAGCGGAGAAACAGTGCATGCAATAAAACGCAAATCACGTAAACAGTTGGCCAACGGGCTGGCAACTCCAGCCAGCCATGACTGCACGAAAAACAGATAAGAAGACCTCGCGTCGTACTTAATTTAGCCCATTCACTAACAACACAGCTTCGCTCGTCAGTAAAATCGACTCCGTTTTTCCCAAACTAGTAGCAAACAAATACACTCCGCGTTATTGCGACTAATTCTAGTAGTTCTACTCGTAAACATTACCATACTAGCTTCGTCGACGACAGCTCTTCTTAAGATTGTGGGACACCGTTAAGCATGCAGTCCCAAAAACGTATTGAGAAACGCCAAAGTTGTTTTCGTGTAGCTCGAAATGAGCTCTTGCCAACCTCAGGGTGTAAGGCAGCCAGCCATATGCCAGAAAAAAAAGACTCGGATATTTGGCATAGGGCTCAGCTACACATGCGTATCTAACGTAGTTCCATATAGGTCTGGTTACGTACATAAAATCCTACATCTTCAACAGCCTGAAACTGAGAACGCAAACTGGAAGCCAGAGCCATCTGGCTTCTTTCTCTAAATCGCGGTGATTTGCTACCTGCAGGGTTTCGACGACGACGATGTTGTGATCATTATCATCATCACCATCATCTTTGTCCAGAGGAATCTCGACGCATATTTGCGTTTTCCCCCTACGGACGGCGTCAGCAGATGCTACTGTGACGCATCAGCTGCACCACACAGCCAAAACACACACCACGTAAGTGGCAGCTTACTTAGAGCATGGGTGACCCTCATGAAGGTCCAACCGTTGCTTAGGTTAGCCACAGGTTATCTGCATTGTTCCACTCAATCACTCAACGCCTCACCCGATCACCTCACCCGGGGGTGAGGAGCGTTGGAGCTCTCGGGGCTCTTAGCATGGTCTTCGCCGTCGCGCCCCCCCATCATCATCGTCGTCATCAGACCAGCCGATTGGTTCCCTAACGTCCCTTATCTCTTATCCCCCCCCACAGCCCTCCCTTCCGCCCCCCCTCCCCCCCCCGCCTGAAGTCCCGGAGAGGCCAAAAAGCAAAGTGTATAAAAATAACGCAGCAGATAACGACGATCGCACCACCGTTATATCGTACATTCTATTCCTATAGCCACCACCACCACCACCGCTGCCATGGGTTCGGGTGATCATGCATGGTTGTATGGTTGCTGGTGTCTGTCTGTATGTGCGTCTCTGCCTGCGCATGGGCCATCGCCGAAATCGCCCAAATGCATCTTCGGTCTTGGATCTCTTGGATCAGCAGCCAGCAGCCTCATACTGCGGCCAGTGCTACCAATGCTGCTACTGCTACAGTGGTAGCTCTGGTATCGAGCTGGTGGAGCTACTTACTACTTACTACTCGAAGCGATTTGTGTCGTCCCCGGGCGGCTCGTCGTTAAGCAGAGGCTTGACGGCGGCAAGCCGATAGATTTTCGTTGGCCTTCTCTCTCTCTCGAAGAAGAAGAACATCCCGATAGCAGGGCCGAAAACGTTCGATCGACCAAGCAACCAAGCAACCAACCAACCAACCGGCCGATCGATCGATCGATCGAACGGCTGGTCGACCGAACCGTGATGATAAGAGCCAAACAACGGAAGAGTGAAGATAGCTATAGTGCGGTACGCCGTCAAGCATTGTGACGACGAAAACAACAGCAGCAGCAGGAGCACCACCAGTGTCTGTGGGCCGGCCTGTTGATGCCACGAAGCGCAACGTCACCTCAACTCAGCCTCCTGTGGCCACGCTCAGCGGTTTTCAAGCAGTTACTTTCTGCGATACACACAGATATATATATGTATATATATATATATATATATATATATGTTTTTCAAAATAGGGCAAAACTGGTTAGCCTATATATATATATATATATATATATATATCATATCTGTGTTTCTCGAATTAGGATAAAAACTGGTCAAGCATATATATATATATATATATATATATATATATATATATATATATATATATATATATATATCTATATATCTACCCAATCCGCCCTACCCGATCCGCCCACGTCAAAGCAATTTTGTGTGTACGTCAGCCTACAAAGGAAGAGATCGCACAAGCGTACATCGGAACGCTTGGCTAGCACGAAGACAGATCACTTAATAAATAAACATGTACAAGATACACACGCACACACACACAGCTATCTAGATGTATACTCGTATATTTAACTTATAATGGGGTGTAACAATCTGCTGATGTATATGAAATCAATATCCACACAGCAACATTTACGAAAATGCTTGTTTACATTTCTGCATTACCCGTTGTATTGCAATTACAGTTGCGGCTGAAAAAAAGAACGTGCGACAAACAAGTTTTCATTAAGCGTATTTACGATGCTTTGCAGCGATATGTTTACGCGGAATATGAGCACATACGTCTTCGTTTTTAACGGTTTGAAAGACAAAATAAACAAAAAAATCAGAAAACATATCAAAATAAACAATAACAGGAAATCAACCGTTGTTTATAAGTGTTACTTCGCAACTAGCCCAGCCGAGGACAGAAACGTGATAGGTTTAACTAACAGTCATATCTAGTGAATGGCTTTGTAAAAAACATTTACGAAATATATTACCACAGCCAACACATAGCTGAAAAGTGTTGATAGCATACGAAATATGTTCTAACGGAAATTGTATATATATTTATATATTTTTAGAAAGATCGCGCTCCGCCAACAGTCTTTTTAGACTGAACGGGCACAAGAAATACTGAATTGTTGAAAAGACGTTGCGTCTCGCGGTCGTTTCAGAACTGCTTTAAACGAACACGTTGTTTATTTGAAGCTTTTATCTTATAAATCGTGCAGGCCAGTATCTTTTTTCAGTTGAAGTGCAAATCACGACGTACCACTCGGGTTGTTGATTCAATAAAGAAAGTCAACTCAAGGTGACCGCGATCGTTACAGAAGAGTTCAGCCTGCCTCGTTTTCCTTGATTATTTTCTTTTTATTATTCGTCTCACGTTCCAAAACTTAAAGCCACGCTTGATTTTTCACTCAAGCTCAATGAGTGGCTAACAGTAAAATCAGTGCTACACATAGCGGCGCGGAAAATTACAAAATTATGTTCGATTAAAATACTACTACGAGACTAGCTCGTGCTAAAATTAAATTCGAATTCGAATTAATATAAATAAAAGTACTACTAGTTTTTTATTATTATATAATATTAAATAATAAAAAGCTACTAGGGTCCATTTCGGACTCATCACCACGCAAGAGAATCTTTCCCTTAAGGAGGCAAAATCACACTGTACTGCCACGAAACTGTCCCGTGATTGTACCCTGAAACGAACGCCGTTTTTTTCAAACATAAACAATTGATCTACTGATTTTTTTCTTCTACCTGCTCCGATTATCCTGATCTAACCTGCTGCTCCTTTAGCGACACACTGAACAGAGCTTTTCAGTCAGAAATCCGACAGATTAAATCGATTCAGCCGAGAGTTGGCCAAGAGTACCACCTTCTGCCGTCATACAGAAAGATACTGTAGGAGGACAATACCCATAAGACTACCCGGTGCTAGCGTACCGTAACAGTCTTCGTCAACACAACAAAGACCGACATGGCAAATACAACGTGAGAGATGTCGACATCTTTGTCAGATAGATATGCACGCCGTCCGTATGGCGTCGTCCGTTGTACGCTCGAACTTGCTGGGACGTGGCGACCCTGTCACGGCGACGAGTCTAATGGTGCTAATCCACAGTAACACCGTCTGCCACAACACGTCAGTCGGTGGATCGTTGGTTCTTCTGGCTCGCTCGTACGGGGGTGACGAGATCTGTATCAGGGAGCATATATCTATCTATCTATCTATTTACCTAATCTACGTGAGGATCGTATTTTCGTTTGATGTTTGTGACAGCCACACTTTTTTCGCTGGATAGATACTTTTACGTTTCGCGATAAGACCGGCACAGATAAGGCCAATCATGTGCAAATACAGAACATGGAGGAGGCGAAGAAGAAACCGCACAGAAACCGCGCTATGCGCCAACAGGGCACAGCCAACGCCTTATGGCTGCCGTTTTTCTTTCGCCGCGAAATGAGCCACGTCGGTCCAGAAAGAGTCCAGCAGAGCATGCGCGCGGATAGCTCCTACACGCGGCGGCCGTCTTTCAGCGGGTTGCTTCAAAGAAGCAGTTCGTTGAGCAGTTGACCGTCGTCAATTCATTACAGTTCGGTCCGTTGTTGGCCATCTGTCGTCATTGCGGCCACTGATGATGCTCTCCTCCCGACACTGAAACCACGCACCACTTCAAACCCACTCGTGTCATTTTCCCTTTTCCTTTTCTTTCCGATCTTTCTTCCATCTTAACTGTCTGCATCTCGTCGTCGGTGTCAACTTCTTCCATTTTCTTCGAAGCATCCTCCCACTTGTCCAGAGCAGTAGAAGCCATTTCGCCCAGAGTCACATCGACACTTTGAACATCGCAGAGCGCCTGAGACGCCTAAGACGACGACAACGCCGTGGAGCTAAGAGCCACGTTTGTGAAGCTTTTCAATCGGCCGCTCGCACGGCTTGCTCATGGTTGGCAATTCGAAGCGGAAAAGACGGCGGCGACAGTCATTTCTGCTACTGCTTTGCTACAGTAGTTGTGCCGAATTCCGCTTACGTTACGGCAAAGCCGATCTAGACGGCCCATTCGGGTAGTTCAAACGGTATATTACCTGGCCACGATTAAGGCAATTGTCTTCTAAAACGCACAGCGAGTAATACTGTCCTGTTGGATCAACTACGTCTCTTTGAGACCCACACCATTCAATAGAGGGATCAATGGCTGCTGGGTTATCATTTTCCAATACCGTTGGCTTGCCATTGGCTTCTCTGCGTTTCTTCGGGCAGCGTCTGTAAAGAAACATGATCCAGTACTACCTTCAGCCCAAATGGCCGCATATAGCAGTCACACGCTTGAGATGAATTTTCTGCTCATAAAGCTCATAGTGTGATCGTCACTCTAAATGTGGCAATTTTGCTTGTTCACGAAGCCATCTACATGCAAATGCGCGAATTTAGCAAACAGCCAACAGATGCTTTCTGTTGAACGGCCTGTGCATGTGTTAGTGGTTTGGCATACACGGCCGTCTTAGTCACCTCAAACTTTTCGATTATTCTCTTCAGAGTTAATGCATCTGGATAAACTACACATTTTGTCTACCGCCAAACATCCGACACAATTTGAGAATTGTGGCAGTTAAAGTTTCACCACTGATGATAATATGTAACGATAGGATTGCACTGTTGCGTCAAATAGCGATTCGTTTTCTTTTCTGGTTATGTATAGGCGCATTATTTACGATCTAACTGCTCAAGGATTTGACTGTCAAAGCAATAGCAAAAATGACGCTGTTCGTTTCCGCTCCGAAATGTTCCGGGTTACGTTGGGACGCCTGCCGTTGTCTGTAGAATAATCGACTCGACTTGTTAACCCAATCCTCAACAAAAATGACGCTATCAGCTAGTGGATTCTATTCGTAGCTTACTGCCGGCTACGCCGCAAAATGCACCAATCTTCCAGGTCCCTTTTCGGAGAAAGGAATATGGGGAATAGGTATATAGGGAACAAACGCACGAACGTACATATATTCCCCATTGCTGCCTGTAGCATATATGATCTCAACGAGCATAATTGATTTGGTACGTCTATTTGATACGTACATTATGATGATGATGATGATTACAGTCGGTGCAGCCAGAACCTGTTCTTCACATCCACTCGAATTTCTCATATCGTTCTTCAACAAATGTGTCAAATATGCAAATTCAGAAGCCTCCAGTTGTGTAGTTCTCAGTGTACCCTTGACAGTAGTGAGGTGGGCTACAGCGGGCATATTTCAGTGAAACTTACGAGAGCCCTTTTGCATTTGCTGAAAGATTGATCGGGCAACACCCGGCCTTGTCCCATCCGAAATCTACATAGGTATGCAGGCGTGCCACCAAAGATGTTTTTGCTCTAGGTGGCCACCGTGTTTACCCAAGAAAATTTACAAAATCCCTTGAGGCGTTCTGTGGAAACGATCGTCGATGGTGATGCAACGTTATTCACCTTGAGGACACGTTCTAGTCATGACGCTTTCTCAAGCACAGCCGCTTTTCTAGTAGTTGTAAAAGCAAAAACAGCAGCAACAGCAGTATTAGGGGTGCCATTCGCAATAATAATAATAATAATCGTTGAGATGAGTAAGTGATTCTAGTCCTGGTGGACACTAAACCACCCATCGGTCGCTTTGCTTAGTCTCGAGAGAGAGAGAGAGAATATCGGCTACCCTTTGAGACTTGCGCGCTTCGGGGCCGTTGTCAAGGCTTCTATCTCTTTATCCCTCCCTGTCTCTATCTGCGCGTTTCTCTAGCGTAGCAAGCGGCTTGCCCGCTGCTTTCTCCGATCTTCCTCCGTGTAGTGTAGACATTACAGGCAAATGACATTCGTCCATCATTCGGGTCGGCTGCCAAAAAGAGCTAACTAAGTAGGTGGCAAACGGGCCTGCCTGCCGGGACTGTCCGCTGTTTGTTTGGTTAGCCATAGCTTAGCTACTACTATATCTGTACGCGGACGTATATACGTCGTCGTATAGACAGATAGCTGCTGGCTATGTGAATGTCACTCGGCCCGGTCGAGACCACCACAGCGGGCGGCGTCTGCTCAGATGTCGTCGACGAAGCAGCAGCGACAGCGACAGCAACAACAACAACAACAACAACAAGAGGAACAACAACAATAATAACAACACAGCAACAACAACAACAACGATTGACTGTCGTTTAAAGGTCGTTACTGTTAGTTAGTAGCGAACACTGGTGGGAAGACGAAGAGAAAAAGACGAGAAGAGGAAGACGATAAAAGGAAGAGAAGGCATTTAGGCAGAAGGAAACAGAAGAAGGACGCCGCCAAAGGGAAGCCCTTTTTGACAGAAGGCCAGAAGCCCGCCACCCGCCGTGCTGTTGCCGCTGCAGTGCTTGCTAGCCGTGGTGGCGTCGTGCGACCGACACACGCTTACGTTCTACAGTGACGGCACCCCGGAGCGTCCACGCTCCATCGAGACATTCAATCGGAGTGGGAATGGGAACAGTTGTTGTTGTTGTTGTAGAAACAGGAGTGGTTCGTGTAGTGGTTAGGAGTAGGTACCTGTGGAAGAACGAGTAGCCATTGTTGTTGTTGTTGCCGCTGTTATTATTATTTTTGTTGTTGTTGTTGTTGTTGACAAAGACGAAGACCACAACGTGGGGTAGCTGATACAGCCGGTAGAAAGCTATCGCTGCAGTGTTCTCGGTTACTCTGGTTCGGCGCTAAAACAGCGCCGACCGTATTCGAAACGCTCGCCCACCCACCAGGGGCATATAATAAATAAAGAGGGCTCAGTACCAACAAAATATTAGGCAAGCCATTCGTGACGAACACCGCGCTCGAACGTAGACGCAGCTTGTTGGATTTGTCCAGATTAATGTACATACTCCGAACAGTATAAACAATAGCAGTAACAACGGTACGCGAAGTAATACGCTAATGATAATAAATGCTCATTTGAGACCCGTCTTCAAAGTATAGAAATGCAGGTTCCCGTTTCTCAACGGGAAAACCGAAAAAAACACACGAGGATAACTACATCGACGCGTACAGTTTGCAACAAAACACGTTGGTGCATTAAAGCGTTAAAACTCCGTTAAACATTGCGACAGAACAAAACTTGTACGTAATGCAAACTATGTACGAACTCACGCGCTGCTATGGCCAGCAACTCTATCTGTGCAGCCGAGCCACCGCCTAAGCCACTTCGTACACTAAGCTACAACCAACTGCGACATTGAGCATTCACACAGCAAATCGCCAGCAAACGGCCTACCTGCAAAGGTACCTTCGCTTTTCGTATCTAGTGCACATTGATGAATGAGATAGATTGGAAAAGCTTCTCTCTCTCTCTCTCTCTCGCTCTTTTTCTCTCTCTCTCTCTTGCTCTCGCACTGTATCTCGGTACGGCATGATAAACGGTACTGACCGAGACCCCAGCATCGGCAGGGGCGGCGACGATCTCGTTTTGGCGGCAGATGTATGAATGGTGTGTGTTCGGGGGTGTTCGGGTGTATGTACATGTCTTCGATCGCATGCGAAAGACGTTCCATTTCGAAAACCTGCGCCAACGCCTAGACAGACGCCTATGAGCGAGAGAGCTTCATTCATGACCGATTGGAGTTCGCTTGAGCTGAGTGTCGTAAACACCGTCGGTATGATGGTGGTGGTAGTGGTAGTGGTGGTAGTGGTGTCAAGCCCGGTGGCGTCGTGGATTAAGTCTCCGCCTCGCAACCGGAGGAGACACATAGGTGCGCGGGTTCGAGCCCCACCGTTGCACATTTGTATTTATGGGGGTCCGTCTATGAAGCAATGTGAAAAACAGTTCCGTGGACGTTAAATCTTGGCTGAGGGCCAGCCCGAAAACTTTAGTGGTGGTAGTGGTAGTGGTGGTGGTGGTGGTGGTGGTGGTGGTAGGTGCCAGCAGTAACCCTGATAGCAGTCGCAATTGAAGAAGCATTGTATATACTTGGCAGAACTGTTTATTACTTTCATTCAGAGAAACGCATTACAACACAGAAAAAAAACAATGGTGATAGACAAAGTTCGAGCCCTACGTTGGACAAGCCACAGTCGTCTAATTGCGATATAACTACAATGCAATATCTGCTATTATAGCTTTTACTACTACTACTACTACTACTACTACTACCACTGTTTGGGGACTTTTTGACGCAATTTTTTTGTCACGCCGTGATACCTTGATACTAGATAGCTGATCGGATGTGACAACAAAAAAAACCTCACACTCTTTGCAACAGAAAATGTAGACCGTCGTCCAAACGCGAGCATTCTATTGCTTAGCAGCTGTCTCAATAATTATAGAATGGACGCCTGCAAAGAAAATTTCCGTTTTAGCCTACAGCGTCCCATCTTTGGAGTGATTGGATCCAATGCGACATCTGTACGAATCGCTTTACAATACATGAGATATACACTCTTCAGACACTTCAGTTGCCACACCTCGGTCTTCGGTTGTCAAAGGAGCTGCGCAGCTGCAATGAAGCCACGCTTCACTCGGTCCGAGCATCGACCGCCAGCCATTCAAATTGGCCTTTCGGTTCGCTAGACGACAGTAGATGAGAGAATGTCAAACTTACGTAACAGATACGGACACCCACTGAAAGTGACCCCGGTTCAAACGCACTTCAAACTTATGGCTGTAGACCATCGGCACAGTGGAATGACCCGCTCGTGAGTGAAGGCGGAAGGATCGGGCCGTGTATTTATTATGCTTGATTACCATATAATCAATGATACAGAGTGACAAATAATTAACACAGCCAATTATGATTACCTATCGTTACGGCTGTCAATATTAAATTTTTACATATAATATTATATGTCATTATAGGGTTGTTGCTGCTGCAGCGACTGGTGCTTCTGCTGTTGTGATTGAGGCCATCGTCATCTTTGTTGTGTAGGCATAACGCAACAACATGGCGACTCGCTTAACATGAAGGCACAAATATAACTGGAGTCGTCAACGAGTGGAATTATTCATATTCGATACAAAAGTAGTGCATGAAGTAAGTTTGTGATGACACCATGTCAACATGAGGACCATGATCCCCGCCAAATCTATCGTATGTCTCTAATCTGCGAGTTGTAGCGATTGCCGGGGTCATAACTCTGCCCATGGCGTCGATTACGTCATGCTGATGACAATGATGCCGATCTCGGTTAGCTTGACCCGGCGTCGTTAACGGTGAGCAAAAGCAACCTCAATCGGCGGGTAGCCCGCACGATCGCGGCCAAAACAATGCATGCTGTCGTCCTTCGGTAAGCTGTGTTGCTATAGCCGAAGCTCCAGCAGACACCGCCGTTTCTGATCTGGTGAAGTGCGAACGAACGGAGTGGGAAGCGCGAAGAGCCGGCATTCGGCAATTGGCTCAGGGCACCTTAACTCTCTGACGTCTCTGATCCCCGATCTGCTGCTCGCCGCGTGAGCAAAGGTTTCGTGCATAGCACACAGCATACCGACGCTTCGCTACACCGACCTGCATCGACCTCGATCCATCGATGTACTAACGATATCACGTAGCTTAGCAATAATGTCAACCTCACGATCGACGAGACGAGATCGTCTACGTCGGATCGTCCGACAAACAGTGTGCTTCGTTCTCTGTTGAGTCGCGCCACAGCGCATCGCATTCCGTCGAGAGCATGGCAGCTCGCCGTCTATGTACATTTCGATACACAAACGAGATAACATGTTTCGACATGCCTTTTCCGACTGTTCGGCGGTTTTATTCTGCGCCGCGGATATGAACACTGGAAGAAAACGTGGAGTATGTTTATGCGTTAACCAGGTATAACGTCTTTCGAAGTACAACTGCTGCTGACACCAATGAAGTCTTTCGATCAGTGATAGTAGCGTGATGTTTTTCTCTTTTTCGTTCGTCGATACACACGTTCGCGTGCTGCTTTGGCCGAAGAGCGATCAATGCGATGATACCTCGATGACAGGGGCAAACTTGTCTCTCCCATCGAACTCAGCGCGTTTTTGGTGTGTTCGGCTTGCCAATCGGCTTGTCCAAACACTTGTAACGAATGCCTCTTCGTTGTCATGCGAAACGTATTCGCCTACCTCCTTCGTCTTCTTCTGACCTCTGGGGGTTGTTCATCATGGCCCGCGTCGTCATTGCCTCAGTCGAGGATTGGCGAAGCGAGCAAACAATGGAACAAACAAGACTCACAAATAGACGTCAGCCATCCTCTTACCCCGGGCCCGTGAATGCTCGCCTAAAGGAAACACCACCACGCAACAACACTGCACCTCAGTAACAACAACAGCAACAACCGACGCCATCGGCGCACCAAGCCCCAGAGCTTAAACGGCACCAACAGAAGCATTAAGAACCTGGCCGCACAAATCAAGTACTTTGTTCGGCGCTGTCCACATTTCTTCTGTTCACTGTTTCTTCTTCATTTTGAATTAGCGTACGTCGAGCCAGTGATATCAGTCATGCGATCGTAATGAATCGCCTGTCTGTGAGTAAGGCAGACGAAAGGGCAACTCCACGAGACTTAACGGACAAAATCGCATCGAATATGGCATAGATGATATATATATATATATATATATATATATACGTTCAGCAGTGAAATAATGCATGTAATGCTCAAACTTAAGGTTATCTTGGCGTTCAAAAAGCCAATAGATAACGTTAAGTTTATACATATACCTAGATCCACAAATAACAGCATGAGCAAAACATCGTTGCACATTTTAGCAAAGTGCCGCGTATACAATTGACGTCATGGAAACAATACAACTGAATGAAACTCCGGGAGGCGAGGCAACACGTCAAATCTGTTCAATCAATGTCAACTGCAATCAAACAATCATAGTGGTAATAAGAAACAGCGATCATTCTCTAGAATGCATTCCAAACAACGACCCTGCAGACGAACGTTATAATTCTAGCAAACAGGTAAGTTGCGGTCACGTAATTATTATTATTATTATTATTATTATTATTATTATATTTTCTTCCAACTATGCGTTATAATCGATGCTTAGAAAATTGGGCTTTTCAAAATGACAAAAAGGGTGGCAATCCCAGCAGTCTAGTAGCACTACTGCTATTCGTGCGGCTAGCATCCAAATGTTAATCTCTTAAATACGAGATATAGAAAGTTCTACCAGACCGCACGTGATGATGGTCGCCTGAGTTTGATCCACATCAAGCACAGGTCGCTTGCTCGGCGTGTGTGACGTGCACCAATCAATAGACATGGTTATAATGATGCCGCCGGAATCAGGTCGGCAGGCTACACACAGCCCACCGCTCCACACGTAATTGACGTTTGACGTCACTCATGAACGGACGACGTCATGCGTTCTTCTTCTTCTCATCATCATTGGGAGTCACTTTCGCCCGCCCGTACGCCGAAATCCGCCGCTGCGACGTTGAGAGGAAGAGAAGCCGCAGCGTCGTAATTCGTCAAAGGCTCAAAAAAAAAAAACATGATTCGATCGTCAGCCACGAGGCGCTTAGACAAAAATGCGGGTCGGTAAGCTAACCCAGAACGCAGTCAGTCGCTGCTGAAACTCGATTACTCTCACCGCTAGCCGAGCACTGGTGCTGACAATAGCACAACAAGTTTTGACGAGTATCTATCTATCTGACCTTTTGCCATTAACGCACAAAAGTATCGTCTTGTCTCGAGCGCTCAGTAAGCGCTTGTTGCGAAACCTGGTCTAGGTCATTGCTAGACACAAGAAACGTCAAGGCAAGATATAGCACCGAAAGGCAATATTGGAATCCACCTTAGCGCTTGGCTCAGCATAGAACGGTCGTCAGGTAAAAACAATCAATCACAATAACTTGTTTATAATTTACCCAATCCGGATGTTAATAATAATAATAATCATCATCATCGTCATCATCATCACAATTAAGACCTACGCATATTTTAATAAGCTCCCTACATGCACTGAAGTAACACCACAAATATCCCGGTCATGTAGGTTAGGGGGTCACCAAGTTTTTAGTGGGTTTGAGAGTCCCAGACTACCCAGACCGTCGAGCCCGGTGGCGTGGTGGCATGCGTCTGCGCCTCGCGACCGGAGGAGACACATAGGTGCGCGGGTTCGAGCCCCACCGTTGCACATTTGTATTTGTGGGGGTCCGTCTATGAAGCAATGCGAAAAGCAGTCCAATGGACGTCAAATCTTGGCTGAGAGTCAGCCCGGAAAGGATTACATTTAAGACTACCCAGACCAAAGGGTGTGCGTTATGCAGTTTTGTTCCTGGCCCCTGTAAAAAAAAGTAAAACGAATATTTTAATAAGCGGGACCTTCCCAGGACGAGCCATATCTAGCAACCATGGAAGAATCAAATTTCTTTAATGGAACTTTACAAAGAACAAAGAGCAAAATAAGGACAATGCGTGCCAACAGATGAAACCTGTCGACCTGCGACGATTGCTAAAAAATGGTTGTGCTTCTTCCCTTGCTGCTACTGCTGCTGCTGCTTCGGTTGATTAAAAAGGAAGAAAAGTGCGCGTTACACTCTTCAAACTAAGGACAGCACGACGTCGCCATATTTACACACGTTAATTCCTGCACCGTGATAGCAATAGAAACAACAACGACAATCATGACTCGAGCGACGACGACGACAACAATAACAACAACAACAGCACCAACCACAGTAACAACAACGGCAATAGGAACAACAGCAATGTCTGCTAGACTGTAACGGCAACAAAAACGACAACAACAACAACAACAAGAGTAACAACAACTGGTCTGGGCAGCAACGTGGGCATTCAATAAGCAACATCAGCAGCTGTAACGACGAAGACGACGACGACGACGATGATGATGGTGATGATAATGATAAGATACATCGACAAGAAAAAAACATAAAATAGAGAAGGAAAATCTAGAGATAGGGAAATAGAGATAGAAAGGGCGAGAGAGAGAAAGGTGGTGAACAAGTCAGCAAGGAAAAGCTAGGAAAACGAGTCCAAAAAGTAGAGAGAAAGATGAGAGAAAAGGTGTCCGAAAGGCAAAAAAAGGGCAGAAAGGTACCAAGGACCAGGTGGCGTCACCGCTGCCGTTGCCAAGTTGGCGATGCGCCTCTGGCTGTCGTCGTCATCATCGTCGTCTTTGTTTTCGTCGACTTTTTTCGTTTTCGTCCGTTGCTAGGAAAACTCAAGTAAGAAGTTGCCCTGTCCTGTTCGTGCTGCTGTTGGCGGCGATGTCGTTGTTGTCAATATTGTTGTCGACAATGTGGTGTCGGCCTGATCCGCCGGTCAGCAGCATGAAATCGCATCATCGGACAACGAAGAACGAGTGAGCAGGCGGGCACGGAAAGAAACAAAATAAGGTTGACAAGCAGGCGGCGTTGATGATTGTTATAGTGGTGATGGTAATGGTGGTGGTGGCAATGGTTATGATGGTGGTAGTGATGGTTATGATGGTGGCGGTAGTGATGGTTATCATGATGGTGGCCATGGTTATGATGGTGGTGGCTATGGTTATGGTGTGGTGGCGATGGTTATGATGGTGGCGTAATGATGGTTATGATGGTGGTGGTGGTGGTGGTTATGGTGGTGGTGGTGGTGGTTATGGTGGTGGTGGTTATGGTGGTGGTGGTGGTGGTGGTTATGGTGGTTGGTGGTGGTTATGGTGGTGTTATGGTGGTGGTGGTTATGGTGGTTGGTGGTGTTGGTGGTTATGGTGGTGTTGGTGGTGGTTATGGTGGTTTATGGTGGTGTTGGTGGTGGTTATGGTGGTGGTGGTGGTGGTCACGGTTATGATGGTGGTGATCACGATAGTGGCGGTGATGGCTATGATGGTGGGGCTGAGGATGATGGTTACGATGGTGGTAATGATGGTTATGATGATGATGCTCCTTTTGCTGCTGCTGCTGCTGATCGTCAACCTCGGCGGTGAGAACAGAACCAACCGACGAGTGTCGATGAAGGGCCGTTGACGGCTCTCTCGAACACGATCACACTGCCTCAGAGTTATTCACTTCTTCTCTCATGTATTCACACTGTCCCTCATTCATTCATCCATTCATTTATTTATTACCTCAGTCATTCATTCATTCATTCATTCATTGACCCTACCACCACCACGACCAGCAACTGCAAGCAGCAGCAGCAGCAGAAGCAGCAACAACAGCAAGGCTATCCGTTTGTTGGTCGGTTGCGGGGCCAGTCGTTGGTCCTTAATTCGCATAGTGAGTCAGTGAGCCAGACAGACATACAGAGAGAGTCAGTCTGTTAACCAGGTAGCCAGGTAGCAGACAGCGGCTGCACGCAGGCAGGCAGACACACCGGCCGGCAAACGGGTGGCGGCGGCGGAGGCGGCGGCGGAGGCGGCGGCCATCGACGTCAACAAGACAACGTCACCACGACAACGACAATGCAACCACAAACCACCACCAGCACCGTCGTCGGCGATCGTGGGCCGTGAGTGGGCCGATCCGCCTACCACCAGCTTGATTAAGCGACTCACTCACTCATTCACTTACTCTCTAGTCGACCTACAAACCAAGATACGAATGGACGAACAATTGAAACACCTCACTGCAGTGAATGACTCTGCACTCAACACAACCACAGCAACAACAACAACAACAACAATAACAGTAGGAACAAAATAGCAACAAAAAAACACAAACAACACCAACAATACCAACAAGCACAACAACAATAACAGCAAGAAATAAAATAGCAACAAAAAAAACACAAACAACAACAACAATACCAGCAACAACAACAACAACAACAGCAAGAACAAAAATAGCAGCCAAATAAAAACACAAACAACAACAATACTAGCAAGAACAACAACAGCAGCAGCAACAACAACAACAGCAGCACCAGCAACAACAACAACAACAGCACCAGCAACAACAACACCGCCCAGCAGCAGCCTTCTGGTCGAGCTTAGCTCACGAGCATCGGCAAACACCGTCCGTTACACCGCCTCCTCAGCTGTACAGCCGTTGTACAGCAACGCAATTTTCATTGCCGATAACGGCGTAGAACTCCTGCTGCTGCTGTTGTTGTTGATGTCGTAAATGCTATCACTAGTGGTTTAAAACGCATGTAAAGATATAGCTTGTTGGCTAAACACGAAAGCACACCACTGATACGCCTTGAAATAAACAACCAACATCAATCAATACCTGGCTTCCTGATAGTCTCTCTCTCTCTCTACATTTTTTGTTCCATCTCTTTGACAGGCCTACGCGCAAGGCGATGTCATTACATTAATACGAGTCGTCATATAAAAACAAGAGCTCATTTGAGATCGGCAGAAAGAATGGTTTACTTGGCACGTCATGCCTAATTTATAACTTAGAAGTAAAATCAATACATAAGCGTCTAGGGTGTTTAAAACTAGTCTGAGAAATCCTAAAAGTAACATACAAAAAAGAATGTTTAAGATGGTTTGGTCCAAAATAGTACTATGGTTTATTTGGAACCAGAAGTCGCACCGGACACGCTTATATATGTCACATGTAAAGACATGTCGTGAATCATGTGAGAGTTCTTGGTTGTCCAGAGGCAGCCATTTCGTTCATTCACACCTCCACTTATATAGCAATGGCACTCGCCGGAAGACATCATTTTCCTCATAAATCATCGGCCATCACGCTGCACGGCACCATCTCGGAAGCCCCATTTGCGAACTTTAGCTGCTCTTGGTGTTCCATAGGCTTGAACTCTTACGTCAGTTGAATCCTATATAGATACATCGCTAGATCTGACCTCAAAATACACCGTGCGGTTGAGGTGCGCAAAAGAACTAGTTATTGGACACGCTGTTGAGCCGATGTTTCCCGACATTATTTCATATATATATATATATATATATATATATATATATATATATATATATATATACAGCAAGGCTTCGATGTCAAGGTTCTTTTGTATCACGCTGATCAAAGATCCCCAATTCATAAAACTTGTATAACTTAGTGGCAGCTAAGAACGACTAAAAGCGGAAACGAAAAAGGCATGGTGATGTTTATTCTGCTGAAAAGTGAGAATTGTCATGAAGTATTAGACCCCTCTGGACTCCCTAAAAGTACACGCCCCACTTGGGGCCAATTTGATGTTCAGAGATACCTAGCCAGGATTATATGACATTCGAGTCTAGCAGGCATCGTTATACTACGCATACAAGGACAGTCTGTCATATAACTTGTCATAAACCTTAATCAGTTTCAATAAATCGCCATCTGCCAGCTCCACGTGGTCACCAGATATCGGCATGATGCGGCGCCAAGTCACCGTCATGGTACTGTCAGTCATGGCAAATCAATATGCAATATGCGCACAAGCGATCCGACATGCCTCGCTGCATATCTCTGTCAGCGCCACGCCACGGCCATGATCTGTAACATCTCGACAATACGGCAGACGTGTGACACTTGATGATAATCACCACACTACCACCTAGCGCTAACTCCCCAGCCAACGTCCTCATCCTAAAGGTTGCGAGGAGAAGATGATTACACTTACTCGCATTTATGGGACTCGGGGGCCCAAACGGGCCCAGCCCACACGTGCGTGCCGCGCGCGCTAAACCTAGGTGAAACTCGTCGTACCAGCACGCTATGAGTCCAGTTATGAGCCGAGCCCAGCTAGCGCCTTTGTTCGGAGTTCGCGGAGTTTGGGAACGCGTGTGGGAGTAACGGGGGTAGGTAGCGGGAATAGCGATAACAGTGGGACTAGCGCTGGTGACGCTCCATGGTGCGTGTCGGCCAGCGTCGTCGTCGCTGTGGCCGCCGTTGTTGTTGTTGCTGCTATTGTTGTTGTTGTTGCTTTTGCTGTTGTTATTGTGTTGTTGCTTTTGTTATTGTCGTGGTTGCTGAGAGAGGCACTACTAGTGGTGAGAAATACTGTCCCTGCTAAAATTGCTGATGCTGGCAGCGTTAGCAGTTACGGCTAGGCTGAGATCACCAACTAACGTCTGCCCCGCCGCCGCTTCCACAGCTGCTGTTGCTGGTGTTGCCGGTGCTGCTGTTATCATGGTCAATGTCGAAACAGGGCCCACAGGGCGAATGCCAGCAGCTTGACTCAGCTCCCCCCGCGACGACGACTCCACCCATTGAAAAAAAAACCTGAACAACACGACAGCCCACATGAACGTACTGTTCACTTCTCTCTGTTCTTCTTCGTGTACAACTGTCGTTTGTTCGACTTCCTCTCGCGCGCTAATTCGTCTCATAGAAAGGGCCTTCCCGCGCGAAACCTCCTCCGGTGACCGGATACTACTTCAGACCCCCGCCCGGCCCCCGGCCCCCGCCGGCCGAACTCAAAGTGGGGGAACTAAAAAACGAATAGAAATTGTCTGCACCCCACCGCCTCCCTTCGTCGCCCTGCTGCTGCTGCTGCTGGCCCCCCACCACCATGTAAGAATGATGAAGCAACAATGACTATGACTGACTGGCGAACGCGCCTCCGCCAAGGGCAGGGAGAAGTGGCGTTCGAGGCAGCTGATCGTCGGCGGCGTGGCATCATCGTCATCGCACTGCACTAGGTTGGGCGGTTCACTTCCCATCAGGCTGCTCAATGACTCTAATATACCTACGCACCTACGAACGAGCATACCTATCGACCCTACGGTCTATATATATATATATATATATATATATATACCCTACAATCTATATATATATATATATATATATATATATCTAACTACGTAGCCAACTACAAAGGTCGGGCGGCTTCTCGCCAAAGTTACTCGGCCATGACATGTCTCTGCTGCTCCAACGACAACACGATGCCTGAGGTAGATGAGGGATCTGGGAGTTTGTGGCCCGGAGACACGGCAGACATGTACCAAAATGCCGCCACTGCGACAGCCTGACTTGTCCAAGTCAGTTCGAGCACCTACAAGACCGATAGAGATGCAGAGTGCCCAAACAGAGAATTCAGTGCTCCATACTGGCAACATAGAACGAATTTGGTACTATCTGAATTATCGGAATTAATAGTCGCTCATTTAATAGCATACTATATATATATATATATATATATATATATATATATATATAAATCTTGGCTAAGGTTATGAGCTAATCGTTCCCCTTTCAAGCACCATACCTAAGCGTCTAAAGGCCTCGTGTTTAGTGACTCTCCGCTGCTACAAGAAAATAAAGGGTGACAATGCACTACCGTCCAACTACAACTACTTCTACTACTACTACAACTGTCCAATATCCCTAGTCGATTATATGTTTAAGGAATTTGAGAAGCTTGCGCACGTATGTCCGTGTATTGTGTGAGAACGCAGTCGAAACGCCGAAAACCCCAGTCTGGAAGTCCCTTTGACGTAGCCGCGGCTTTTAATTTAGGCGAGGACTTGTTGTCAACCTTGTTTAGTAGGACGAAGCAGATTTAATTTGAATCTCTTTAGATGAAGCTTCACCTCAATGGCGAACTGCTTCCTTGCAGACAAAAAAGGTGGATCTCGTGGAGGTCACGAGGCATCTCGGCCGTCTACTCTAATAATATATGAAGTGGCATTCGCACTTAGACTATATGAGGCTCAGATGCTATGCCATGATATGTCCCTGCGACTGTGATATGTGTTCCTATTGAAGGCTTTATTTGTGTTTATAGAATTTTATTCTTACCAGTTCATCTGGGGAGGTGGATACGAGTCCATTCTTCGTAGGGTCAATTTAACTCCGAATGAAGCGTTGTGAGCCGTGTTCACCAGAATACGTACGTAAAGATCCAGCAATCTCTGCGTTTCGTACAAGCTTCTCCAAATCAATTCGTTCTATACACTTTGAAAAGCAATCCTATCCTATATAATGGTTATATATATATATATATACACTTTTGGTGCACACAGTGCACGCATACATTATAATAGTTGAAATGGTGTAGAGCCCGAGCCAGCAGATAAAAATGCATCGTCTGTGCAGCGTGTTCTATTCAACAGCTAGACTTACGTGAAGCACTGACGAATAGACACCACCCTAGGTCATCACGAGGTCGCCCTCGAGCGCGTAAACAACGAATGCGAGACGGCAATCGAATGTCGGTTAGCCCCGCCGAGAGACTTATTCGGGTCAACCAAAAATGAGGCTAAATGTACGACGGATATTAGAAAATGCCTCTGCATTCGTCGTCGACTTATAGCCATCAGCGGGTCTTCATAGAGTCCAAGGCAGAGCGGAGATCGACAGCTTAGGTATGTGGCAGCGAAATAAAACGCTCGAGCAAGTCAAACTGCTGGCCAACAAGACAATGAGCGTGTTATATTGTACATCATCTACATGAAATAATTCAAAACTTTAAAAGCTAGCACAAAGGGGTAAGATAGTATACAATATAATGGACATTTTGCCGCAATGATATGAATTAAGCCGGACATCGACAAACAAATCTGTCCACAGGTTTAAGAAAAACGTACAGATGTTTATGACCGACGGGCTGCTACCGATGGCTTCCGCGAAAAGGGAAGGTTTTATCTACAGCCTGCTCAGCGATGTGAAAAACAAACTCAAGCGTGATTTGTCGGCTTTCGAAAGTAAACTTTTATAAGCCAACAGCCTCACACACACACACACACACACATCGTAGAACAGCAAGTCTCGACGAAATATGTATGGTGACACCGGCGGCGTAATTAGATTGACCAGCGAAATGTATTAGCCCAAATTAGAGATAACCAGCGACTTAGCACACACAGAACAGACCTTGTTCGTCGTCTATTGTTTAACGCTGGTACTCCGCGGTCCGTTTAGAGAAGTTTGAGAGCCTGACGAACGTCTTCAATAACCGAGTAATACATATATTGGGTCTACAAATTTTTTGTTCCGAATTTTAAAATGATTCTTTACGGACAAAACCCAAAACACTTTTTTGTAGCCCTATAGGTAGTTCGGCTAACAGGCAGGGGAACTAACTGTATGCATTATGTTTTCTTATGCTAACGTGGCCAATATTGTCTAACGGGCTAAAATGAATTTATGTCGCAGCTTCAGACGAAATGGCTCATTCGATTTGGACAGAGGAATACATGACGAAGCAGGTCACTCAAACTGCAGCCAACTCAAGAAAGTGGGACAAAAGTATAGAGTCGAGTATGCAGTACATTGACACCGTGAAAGCATCCCCCTCAGATGCTCATCGAGAAAAACGGTACTAGATTGAAAGATGCGCATCTTTTATAGACTCATTCCGTCTCGTTCAAGATTTGTTATGCATTGTCTACTGACTGCTATAAATATGTGAATATAAAAATATATTTTATTGATACACATAAAACTTTTCACTAGAGCAAACATCGGTGCGCTACTTCTCTCGCCGCAAGCAAGTGAAGAAGATAGAGCATTATGAAGAAACCCTTATGAACTGTACAGTATACTCAATTTAAGTGAAATAAACATAATTAAAATTAGACTCGACTAGATTACTACGTGAGAGTGGTGTTGTTTTCTAAGCGTATGGGTGCTTTACCGCGCACATTATCGGTGCGGTTCATTGTATATGTAGAGCGATGCACTTTAAGAAAGTCTTATTCTAAGCCCTAGCCTTATGCATGTAATAGGGCAAATTATGCATTTGCACTGTGCACCTCTAATGTCATGTTGCTTGAATAAATCCTACTATCATAATTGCCTATGGTGATAGGTGATGCTTGACGGTGACCTTTTTAAATCCATTGCTCTGAGAATGCGCAAAACTGCTGATTCCTACACCAGCAAATTATATAATAAAAATTACATTCGTATGCATGAGAGTAACAACGTCTGTAGATCTACTATAGACCGTTACACGTACACAGATGGTCTGAGGAACTAGAGCTCAGATCTGAAGCGTCAAATCTGTGTGCGCAAATACTAAAGAAATATTAGATGACAATGAGTTTCTGTACGTCCGAAAATCTTATGACGGTTCGGATCGTCGAGATAGACACATGTATAGAGCAAAACAGACTACAAACCATTGATCGCTTTACCGGCTCACAGAATGTCTCGCGCCGTATGTATACGACGACGACACTACGTCCAGTGCTTCAAAACTCACCTGAAAGTCAGAGCAACAAGCGCATTTGTTAACAATCCTTTCTAAACAAGCGCTCTACTAAATACTGTTTATATTTAAAAGCAGTATATATATATTATATATATATATATAATTCGAGCTGACTCTCAACCAAGATTAAGTTCTTTTTGCATTGCTTCATAGACAAACCCCCATAAATACAAATGTGCAGCGGTGGGGCTCGAACCCGGGCACCTATGTGTCTCCTCCAGTCGCAAGGCGCATGCGAATGCACCACACCACCGGGCTCGACATATATATATATATATATATAGATATATATATATATATATATAGATATATATATATATATATATATAGATAGATATATATATATATATATATATATATATATATATATATATATATATATATATATATATATATATATAATATATATATACATATATATATATATATATATATATATATACATATATATATATATATATATATATATATATATAATCGAATGACGATTAGGGCAAACTTTTAATAATAGTTTAGGCGATCAGGACGAGAAGCAAAAACAATAACGCGTTACCACAGCTGAGACGATAACGTCGGTAGTATGTATAGTCCACTACCGGTTCTGTCTGTTTTTGAAACTAAATTCGCTAGTTGTGGTAGCGACTAAAAAAGAGCAGAGTCTACTGCTCTATCTGCCCTATAGTAGCCGGTTCCTTTTCTTTGTCCCTCCCCGCGACGACCTCGCACCTCGCACGTCCCTGCAGCAGTTCGTCGTAGCTAGATTGCTGGTGGATGCAAGTCGTACTCGTGGCAATGGCACCTCAGTCATCTCAGTGGTGAGGATCAGCAAGCGAAATGAACACGACAATTCTGTTCGTTCGACAGATCTTCAGAACCGATACTCCGATAAATGAACGAAAACGAAAAGATGGATCCGTGGATGGATGGCTTGATGGGTGCCCCCTTATTTTCCCTACGCTTCAGATTTCCGTGGTCTCCGGTGATAACAGCAGCAGCTGCTGCAGCGAAGCCGAAGAGGACAGCGACTCATCTCTGTGCCATCCGTCAACCAGCCACTATCAGATGATCCCACGTTGACGATCATGCGTCTAGCACTATTGTAGATGACGCCACCTGCGATGCCTGAAGGCCAAACCCAAGCCAACCTGTATCACTTCTATGCATAAAAACAACGGTAGCAGCAACAACAACAACAACAACCACAACAACAACAATAAAACAATAGCAACAACAACCACAACAACAACAACAACCGCAACAACAACCACAACAACAACAACAACCGCAACAACACAACAACAACAAGAATACCTCACACACGCCGAGACTTCAGAGAGTACTTTACAGACAGACAGCGAGAGAGAAAGAGAGCGCGCCCCTCATTTTAAAATTCCACCGCGTTTTCTTCGTATATCTTTTCGGAACAAATCAACATACCAAAACGGACATCAAATCCTGGCGCTAGCGTATCCTGGTAGCTCAGGCGTGCAAGTAGGCGAATAGAGTACTACTACGACTTTATTAACGAAATTCCGTTCGCCGCCATGTCGCTCACCGCCGGCCGGTTCGGTATGACAAGTCTAGCTGAGTTGCGCCACAGAAATTGCGACGGAACTAAAAGCACTAATAATAGTGGAGCTCGATGAAAACACACAAAGCAATGTGGGCATCTGGTCCCACTGATAAATGTTAGAGGAACAAAACCGCCACCATTGGCGGCGGTTTTTGCACTACATACACCCGTTATGCTTCACCCGATGAACGTACTCTATTTCCATTTAATACGTAAGTCTATGAAAGTGGGCTGTTACACAAATGGTTATCATATTACGGGACAAGCGAAAAGAGCACACATTCGGAGACGGGGACAATACAACTAGTGAATAATGAAAAGAAGCACACGCCGCGCAAGGGGCAGTGGTCGAAGCTTGCTGCAGCAGCAGCAGCAGTTCGATGTCTTTTCAGGGTTATGTTGAACGGCGCGATATTTTGAGATTGAAGAGCCTGGCAGCGTGTAAGCTGCTGCTGCTGTTGATTCGCTGCCGCAAAGAAAAATAATGGCAGAGAGGGGGATTTGTGTGCAAGAAACACACACGTGGCAGACGCTGGCGGGAGTGAACTCACTCGCAGAGGGACACGATGAATAGAACCTCTAGAAATTGGACATAACGTGACAATAACAGAAGACCACCCCCGAGTCGATCCAAGAACGAGATCCACGAACGCTTTGCCGAGCGCGCTGCTATGTCAACACGCCGGACGTCGAGTACGTCCACACTGCCCTCGGGCGAAACCTGAAAACTGTGCAATAAGGGATTAGGTGTATATTGCTTAAAAAGCAAAAAAGGGGAGTTTGTCTGGCTGTGCCTAGCTTCGCGTACAGGGTGGTCAGAGATAGGGCTTAGGGACTGGCCACCATCGAACATCTTAAAGAACCGTCATTCGCAAAACAAGCATGTCGATAGGAGTTAGACGACGGCGCATTTGCTGACCAAACTGCAGTAGGTCTGCCTGACTTAATTCGGGTCACCCGCAGCATGCGGTATATGCTGTGTCTCACTTGCTCGCGGTAAAAAAAAACATTTAGTTAAGACTATCTGCTATTATAAGTTGTTTCAAACACTCTGCAAGATGGCGGCCCCCTGATGAACGCAGTTTCTGTGCGTTCTAAATTGGTGTATACTTTTTTTACACTAAAAACTAGACCTCGAATGATGTGCCACTGCAATCAAACGTGCAAAGTGGCTCAAACAATCACCTCAGTGAAATTCATACTACAACAGATGACACGGTGAGCGTTTTAAGGCATCTACTTTGACGAGGCTGCAGTAAGTCCAACTCACTTGTTCCGCGGCACTTGCTATTCTGACTATTGTTACTGACTAGAGATATCGAGAGCAACCCAGGTCAAGATGGGCCAAAACGACTTCGAAGTCGCAGCCGTACGTTCACACCAAATGGTGGAGAGGCAAGAATGCATAGCTGACAGTTGGAAAAGGAGGAACGTAACAAATCTTGAACAACGTGCAACAACTGGCACGAACCAATTAACAGATTTGAAAGTTGTAAACGTTCGAGACGTGCCCGAAAGGCCTCGCGTGAAAGGGTTATGTGTAAGCCGCCATAATTTGTCACACACATGTGAGGACATACAATCATTTGTAGCGCAGGAAGTGGCTAACGATGTGGATGTTGAAGTAACGAAACTTTCAGGAATGAACTGGGTGTATTATATAAGTTTTCATATAAGTATAACAGCCGACAAGTTTAGGTTTTACTACCCTATAGTCAGAAGGGATATACTTTCGCGTATATCCGCGGGTCCCAACCAAATTGTGTATGAACATAATAAAACAAATGTACTGTTTTTGTACCAGCCAACAACCAAATTGTAAAACGCATGCCTACGCAGCGGTAAAATACAGGAAAATTTG
Source organism: Dermanyssus gallinae (assembly GCA_003439945.1). Classification (NCBI taxonomy): domain Eukaryota; kingdom Metazoa; phylum Arthropoda; class Arachnida; order Mesostigmata; family Dermanyssidae; genus Dermanyssus; species Dermanyssus gallinae. Next base: position 278,066 of record QVRM01005696.1, on the reverse strand, counting down.
AGAACGAGTTTCGTGCAGCCACTTTACAACCAGAACGGTGAAGCAACAGACCCAACCAACTACCGTGGAATTGCACTAATTAGCGTCGATTATGAAATTTGAACTTCACTTGTTGTAGAATGCTTATAGGACGCCGTAAGCCCAGACTTACCATGCAAACAACATAAATTCCTAAGAGGACGATCGAAGTCGGATGCCGTTGTGTTTCTTTTAAACCATGTAAGGAGCCGCTAAGATCAGAAGGATATGGCATATGCCGCTTTTATCGATTATAAAATTGCATTCGACTGCGTTAGAGAAGACAAACTCCTTAAAGTACTTCGAAGTCGATTTTCCATCTAGAGGGAACTATGTATAATCAAATGCGTGACATGCTGCAAGTGAACTAAATTATTATCAAGAACGAGGCTTATTATGTCAGCAGGCCTGAGGCACAGAAAGCTGGAGTCGTCCAGGGTGATTCCGCAAGCCCGCTCCTCTTTATACTGTATACAGCTGGCTTAACGGACGCTCTTAAAAATGTAAAAACAGTACAGGCACTTTATGCCGACGACTTAGTGGTTATTGCAAAGACACGCAACCACTTGCAATTTTATTTACAGCAAGCCTCGGATTGGTGCCCAGAAAAATAAATTGACTATCAACATCGCTAAAACACAAGTACTGCGATTTGGTAGATGCGGATAGTACGCTGCAGATGACCGGTCCATAAAGATAGGGGGAGTAATTTATTGAACTCGTCAATCACTTTTGCTATTTAGGAATAAGAGCTGCCCCCCTCCCGGTTATAATTCAGCAGACATATCGAAGAAATGCGTAGCAAGGCCGCCGCGGCCACGAAGCATCGTCACTACAGTCAAGTGTCAACCATATTGTTAGCCCACAAAATGACATGTGAACGATTGTACTGTACTACCAGCTCATGGTGAATAAACCTAAAACAAACATTTGTTTGTGTTTCAAACGTGCAGAATTTACTATGCGGTATATAGCATTTCACGTTGTCTCGGCCAACATATTTAGTTAAGACTATGCGCTGTTATTGTTTAGAGTGTGCAGAATTCATTTGTAAGCAAGTCTATATATATATATATATATATATACGCTGCTTTTATTTGGCTCATAGTTATTTTAGGCGTCCCACATAACGGTACTCGCATTCGAAACGCTGAGCAAATAACAACAACAATCATACCGTCAGCAACATCAGCCGTCGTGGCAGAAGCAGCAACAACAGCAGCAGCAACAACAGCAGCAATAACAACAACAGCAACACGGCAGAGGACAGAATCAACCGTGACAGCAACACTTGGCTGTCGGCAAACAAAGACTCGCTTTCGTTTGAAGGCATAAACAAATACACGCCGATCCCAGCCGGCCGGTCGACCCGGCCACGTTCAGACAGCAGCAAATATACAGACAGACAGATAGACACATCAAGCAACAGATAGGATGCCTACTCCGTCCGCTGCGGCTGCCCTTTCGTTTACACGGGTGATCCGCGGCGGCGGCGGCTAAATTCACGCAGGACGAACTAGCAAAACGACAAAGCGTCGAGAGAAAACGTTGAGGCTTCGACAAAGACACACACACACAATATCAGCAAAGACCACACATTGTCTGCCTGCCTGCCACACCGACTGGCAGCTAACTGCTCAAAAACCGAAGACACTTCGGACCCCGACGCCGCATCCTCATGATGACGCCGCTTCCTCATTTGGCAGAAGAACACTGAAGACTGTTGTCTGACTGACGAGGCAAAACGGATCCAACAACAGAAGCAGATAGACACACAACACTGTCGTCGCGAATCTAATAAACAAAATCCTGCTCCACTTCAAGCAATTCGTGCCGTCGATAAACATCGCCTAGCTGTTGTCACAACCACCCCCGAATGCCGCGAGTAATCGGTGTCCGCCATCCAGGCCTATACGACTGGATCGTGGCTAGCTGCTTTGTACGAATGATAATAACGACTGAAATGTCAATATGTTCAAACAGCGACCTTTCAACACTGAACCAGACCAACGGAATCGCCAACAAGCAGGTGATTTTCGATAAAACCGACAGCAACATCAGCCCAGCTTGGATGAGAATGCTACTTCCACTGCTGATGACGGTGGTGCTGGTAATTTCGTATGTCCTTAATGATCCTTTGCAAATATATATATATATATATATATATATAGAGAGAGAGAGAGAGAGGAGAGACATACAGAACATCTCGTAGACACTTCCTGTAGCTACTGGCTCGAACTATTGGGCGATCAACTGTAACTGGTTGGCTAACAGATGGTCGACGTCATATCGGAAACCGCAACCACAACAAAACAACAACCTTCCCTCAAGTTTGTATCCTACTTAGTAGTACTGGTAGTAGATCGTGTGGAGTAATGAGTAGAAGCTTCAGTCAAGACTGAGTCATTCGTTTAGGCTTCTTAGGAAAGTGTTGCTCACCAGCGACACCGATATGAAAAAAAATACTTTCTGGGCCTGACTTTCAGCCAAGATTTAACGTCCATGGGACAGCTTTTCGCATTGCTGCATAGACGGACCACCATAAATACAAATGTGCAACGATGGGGCTCGAACAAGCGCACCTATGTGTCTCCTCCGGTCGCGAGGCGCAGACTTAAGCCACCACGCTACCAGGCTCGACAGACTATATAATGACCATGAAAAATCAAGACAATAGGACAATAGGTCTTGGATGTCCTAGTCCTAATCAGCTAGCAATTTCCACCTACTGCAATACAGCGATACTCGCATGCATATGCAGAAGAATGAGTGCGGTTGCACCGTGTCGAGCAATCAACGTTCAATGTACTCCATAATATAGGAAAATATGTGTGTGTGTGTGTGTGGAACAACACCATCCATGCCGCCGAATCGAACATCAGTCAGTATCCGTATAGTAAGTACATTCTCGTGCACTCGGTTAGTTTACCCTGCCGCTGCCGTTGCGGTTTCTCCACAGAGAGGAGATAGGTATGCGAGCAATAATAATAATAATAATATTATTATTAATACAAATAATAGTAATAATAACATTATTAATATGTCTATTAATAATACATGCTTTTGCCCATTCGATTAGATGACGACAACCTGCAGCATATGACGAAACACAAACACCAGCAACACAGGCATGACGCTAGCCCCTCAGCTGTGGGCACAGTTAGCAACGGCAACGGCACGAGCCGTTGTTAAACTAATCCCGACCCAAATAAGGAGGCAGGAGGCAGGAATGGTGGCATGATCGCGTGGTTCGTTCGTACAGAGATAACATCAAGACAATCAAGAAGACCACCGGCTCTACAGCGGACTCGGGCGGGCAGAACAACATCTCTCCTCTTGTCTTTCCGGGGGCCGCCTTCACCTCCACCACCACCTTAGACGGCTTGTTGACTGCTGGCTGGGCCATGCAATGCGTGTACATACATGTCGGTCACCCATCGTGGCATCACTTTTGCCAAGCCACCTACACAGGCAGTTTCATGCGAGCGACGTATCCGTGTCAACATACATATCAACAACAACAACGACAGCAATACTGACCACAGCAACAGCAAAAACAACAACAACAGCTAGCAACAACACCGACAACAACAACAACTATCATCATGCTCCTGCCATATCCATTTGTCGAACGGTTCGTTCGTCACTTGTCGCCCGTCGATTTGTCCATATGTGGTGGCCATGTTTATGCTTACCAAGTACCGATCCTCTTCGCCACACAATAAGAACGACAGCAACAACATCAACATACAATAATAACAACAACAGCAACAATAACATCAACAACAATAACAACAACAGCAACCATAACAACCACAACAAGAGTCTACTGCTCTCTAGAAAACAATGCTCTCTAAACGAGTCGAGATAGACAGGAGAGCCATTTTCGTAGATTCAAGCAGGAGAGACAAACAGGGAAAAAAGTGGGAAAAGCAGAGGAGAGACGAAAGCGGAACAGAGAAGAATAGAAGAAGGAGAATCGAACGGACGACTTGCACTTAAGAAACACTCGCCGACTCCTCTTGGAGGGGGAGCGAAGGGGGGCGAAACGGAGGTCACTCAGCGGTGGTTTTCATACAGCAGATCCAGGAGGACAGTAGGCCGGCAGATCAGACCGACAGATCAACTAGCGGCATCCGACCGGTTAACTGTCAGTCAGATAGTCAGTAGTGACCGAGTGACTAAGTGAGAGTGGGGGGACAGCTCCATCTGGGCACGTGGCTCCCCGTTTCGTCTTTGCGCTCTTCTATCTCGTTCCCGATGGACAACAAGCAGAGGAAACAAGGATCTTCTTGTCCGTTTATGATACATCTGTGTGCTCCCCATGTACGTCAGTCGCGCTCTCATCATTGGCCGCGCCAAAGACGCCAGATCAGTACCGACAGAACTTTTACACACCTTGCTACTACACATATGTATGCACGCGCGGATACAGACATAAAAACACACACGCAGACACTCACAAATATACTGACGCACGCCATAAACTCACGCCGCCCGCGCACAGATGCGTGAGTTAGTTAGTACAGACGGACCAGAGACAGCCGCATTTAGCACGCAGCGAAAGTTTGCGGAGTCTGCCTAATCGCCCCGCCTGTCCACAGCAAAAGAGAGGAGTCAAACTAGTCCGACAGAACAGACAACGATTACCGAACAGATGATCGTATATGAATACTTAGTACTTTTGTGATAATGTGACACATATGAGAAGCAGAGCAAGTGGTGGTACAAGAATAAGAAGCGGACAGAGGCGGCAAACCATTTCTCCGCGAACGTACCATCTAAGTACCAATACATGCACGGTTAGTTGTGCACGCCGTTAAATACGTTCTGCTTCCGTTGCTGCTTATGTTTTCACTACGACAATTATTACAGCAGACTATGGTGATGCGGCCATGGGAGACGCAACAAACCTGTACGCCTAAAAAGGTTTAGCTGATTGAGAAACTGACATGTACCGATGTATGATCCTCAGAGGGGCTGATATTCGTCAGAAGAAACAAATCCTTGTCGCCTATCAGAGACGAGAGACAGCCGGCTGCGCGTTTTTGGTCTTAGATCCAAGGTCACAGCTTTTATCAACTGCCGTGTGATATCCATTAATCCTCAAATAAACGGCGTATATATATATATATATATATATATATATCCGGAGCAACGGATACTCAGTATTTCGACAGTCGACAATGAATTCACGAAACAGTGTTATATATATATATATATATATATATATATATATGTTTGCGTGAATTTATTGCTGTTGTCCACTGTCGAATTACACAGCATCCGTTCGCGGTATCTGCGCAATGGTGGAACACGGGAAAAACACGGTCGATTTAGCTATTTGCTTTCTATATAAATATATATTCGTATCGAGTTCTATCTGTGCAGAAAGTCTTATTTACGTAAATCACGCGCAGACAGGCAGGCATTAATAAATGGTTGGCAAAAGTCCCAACACGCCGATAAAAGTTGTGTGGCTATACTTTTGTGTTTATGTGTTGATTAGAGCAGTTTGGTTCAAACCATACTATCATGTTTAATTAATTAGTGAAGAGTAAGAAGAGTAATCGCAATTGAGTTGTAAGGCTCGGTACACGTTACACGTTTTTCTGCAAGCGAGGAAAAGGCCAGAAAATGGCACGTCAGATCGCGTCGAAGATTTGGTTGTTGCCATGGTAGTCGCCGATGTCATAACGTCACGTGTTGTGACGCTGTCGATCAGACAAGCCTCACTTATCTGCGTTTTTCTCGAATCTTCTTTTACGGCCATAGATCAAAGATTGCAAATATCACGAATAGAAGCAAAAAGTACCTCGTTCCTTCCTCGCTCCGTCAAAAGCATGGAGAGCCATTATGGTATTCTCTCTCAGTTCACGTGATATGAGCTAGGATACGAGTTCTTTTTGTTGTTGTTTAATTATTGCTGTGGTTATTGTTGTTGGTGTGGCTTCTCTTGCTGGTGCTGCTGTTGTCATTGCTGTCAACAATTCATAAGGATTTGATGCAACCATTAGGACGAGAGTGTTGTTAGTTAACTAGTCGTTGCGGAAGGCAGGTAAATGGGGTTTGCTTGCATTTAAGTTGTTGAAGCTGTGAAATAAGCATTACCATAGTTACGGGACTCGATCAATCAACTTAACTGGTAGTAGCGACCTTTAGCCCCACTCTGTGAAACTCTCATTAACACGACCGAATATTCTTCGACATGCTGTGCCGCCTATGTATGCACGGTAACGACGTAACAGCTTTCCAGGCAAAAACCTTGAAAATCGACAACAAGGGCTGGCGGTCCGGAAATGTATGTATATATATATATATATACATACTCCTTTGTACATTACTGGAATAAGGGTATGCCCTACCTATCTGGTAAGGAGTATTTAAACCTACTAAAGCTCAGAATCAACGCACTACCAACGCGTGCCAGATTGGCCAGGGGACGCCCGGGCTACAACACACGTTGTAGGCACGGGTGTCATGCGCCTGAGACGTTGGCTCATGTCGCTCAGATGTGCGATACAACACACAAACAAACTATAAAGTGACATGACGACGTCTGTGATCGCGTGGCGCGTCTTCTCCGCGAGAGGGGTCCTGAGGTGGTTCGTGAGCGAGTATTCCGTCGACCGGGCGCACCGGGTCTAAAGCCCGACCTCGTAATAACAACACCTACCGAGGTCTGGGTTTTAGATGCCGAGGTTTGCGGCCCGAACCGGGACCTGGCAAAAGCGCGGCAGGACAAAATCATCAAATATGGCGTCGAGTTCCTAAGAGCGGCGCTCCCCGATTCGCAAAAACCTCGCAGATTCGGATCCATCACTATCTCTATGAGTAGACTCCGAATCTGCGAGGACGCTCTTGGGGCTCGGCGTCACGAAGAGGAATTTGATGGATCTTACCGTTTTAACGTTGCAAGGAACCTTGAGGATATACCGCTCGAACCGGGTCCATAAGAGCGGGGGCTTACATCAAACAAGGACACGGACAGCTGATTCTTAACCTCACGTGACACCTTTTTACCACAATTTTTTTAAGGCAAGCACTGCCGAGTGTGCAAACGTATTGTGAATGATTAATAAATCATCACAATATTTTATATATATATATATATATATATATATATCACAAAATAGCGTACTGGCGGCCGTCGTGAAAAGCTAAGGTAAGACTAAAGAATCAACCAGTAGCGCATCATATTCGTAACCGTTCTTTGTAGCTCACTTAGTTCATTTACCACAAAAAAAAAGAAAACTCGATACGACAGCTGTTACCCTATACACTATATTCGAAGACGGAGATGAAGGTGGAGCAACTAACTATACGATGACGCAATCGCCGCTTAATCGATTCATTTCAGCTAGTTGTCAGATCGAGTCGGGGGGGAGGAGGCGAGATTGTCGTGTACTACCAAGTATTGTCTGCTACTAAAATGACACAAATACAAGAGTACACATATACACAGATAAGTCTCGCGCGTGCGTGTATATGTGTATGTGCATAGTCCCTGAAGCGTCATCGCTATCTATGCACGTCGACGACTCCAGCCGAAAAAAGAACACGTTGTTCGTTGACGAGTTGAGGAGAGACGTTAGCGGCGCCATCGTTATAGGACTTAATCAAGAGTCAGCCAGGCAGGCCAGTTCATTCTGTCGGCAGGCAGGCAGTCTGATAGCGTGTCATTGAGTATGCGCATTTCTACATGAATTCGGACATACCCCTCGGGGGAAGGGCGGTGAGTGAAGCCGCCAGATAGCCACATAGATAGATAGATAGATAGATAAGTAGATGCTAGATATAATGCGATGTATGAGTGAAATGCGAGAAAGAGAGATCGTTGGCTGACTGCCTGAGGCCATCATGGCAGTCATCCTCGCGGGTACTCGTTGGTACTTGCCGTCATACCTGCGCCCGCCGCACGGACTCACGGGTGGGGCTCGGTCTCATTCAGCTGGCTACGCGCTACCTACGCGCGGCCGTGGCTGGTTGCGCGACGCAACAGGAAATGGTGGCCGGAGGTGGTCGTGCACAATAAATGAGTCTACTACCGAGTCGGTAGGCACACGGCGTCGAACCACGACGACGGAAACAGCTACAATATGCAGCAGCAGTAACAACAACAACAACCATCAGAGGCTGTAGCTAGTATCTCGAACCATTATTGCTATCTCTCTCTATTCTCGTCTGCTTGCTCTATATCTATGTTTCGCGGTGTTGGCTGACTTTGAGGTGAAGAAACAAGCCAAGAAGCTTGTTGTTGAGCAGCTCGATCCCCATCTAGGTAGGTGCGACAGCGACATGACACCCTTCCCCCGGCTGGCCGAGGTCATTATGAGGGTGCTCACCGTGTTACTGCTAGTGGTGGTAAACTGAAGGTAGAAGAAGTAGTGGTAGTAATAGTAGTAGTAGTAGTCGTAGTATAGAAGTAGAAGTAAGTCCAGCAACTGCGAGGCGCTCTTCGATCTGCAATGAACTCCCTCGCCTCCCAGTGACATGTGCCTCGTTTCTGGTCGTGATCCCGCATGTCACTATGGTGGAAGGCGAAGCGCCAAGACTTCACCGCCAAGACTTCGTCGCCAACGACGATGTCCAGCGATAGGACAACAACGAGTTCGACTTCGAGCCAGTCAGCTCTCCACTCCTCATTGCCATATCAGCTCAGCAAGCGACAGAAAAAAAGAAGGCCGCGACCTGCTCTAATCTACACTGAGGGTACTTTCCTCAGCCAGAGTCGTCCCGCTGGAGGGGCACATGAGGCCACGTTTAGTGGGCGTGACTGGGCCGAGTGCCACGCCACTTCAAACCGCAGTACGCGTGCATGGTCTCCTCCCCCTCTCCTGTATACTGTCGTGAAGAACCAAATGATGGCAGCTATTTGTAATGATGAGCAGGAGTAATCGTACAACTACTAGTCACGTACTAAAGCAAGTGGCAGTAGAGGAAAACAAGAATGAGAATCCGGAGATGAGCCTACAAGTGGAACCCAAAAAGCTTGGCAGCTGCTGGCCAATTGATCATCATGACCGTCGAGGCTGGCGGCATTGCTGTGGTTCCCGCTTTTTGCCGCTCGCTCTACCGTCGACGTCGTTAAGTTGTTAGGAATCGGCAACTTCTCTACACGGAAGAAACTATTATACAACGAGTACACGCTACACATGCCAATCGGGCACAATGCGGTTTGTTGCCGAAACTTGGTGAAAACTGAGCCACTCAGATACCAGATAAACAAAATATGCCTGTAACGCAGCTGAAGAGGGATATATATATATATATAACTATGTTTATAGAGAGAGGGGGGTTCTCCTGAGTGTATCATCAGTAGACGAAGGCGATGGGCCGGGTGGAGTCGAGTTTCTTCGGCTTCGAGAGAAAGAAGGCCCGATAAATTCGAACGAGTCACCGCTGACTCGCCTTGGCCTTGAATGACTCAGCGGACATACTTGCGTCGTACATCGAACAGTCAGACGCTCTTTCAGCTGCTCGCTCCGCAAATGCCACGTCATCCGGCTGGTTCTGGCAGGTTAAATTGTTGCGCCGGCTCGACAATTCCCACAATGATCAAGAGCAACAAAAAATTAACAACAAGAACAACGACGATGGCGGCGACGACTTCCGCGACCATTGGACTATCATTACCACGACGGCTGGCTACCGATTACTCAATTCGCAACCACTCAAGTTGTCGATTAAATCGGCCGCGAGCGACGCCATGTCTTTGTCTTTCTTCTTGGCTCACTGTTCTCAACGCGACGCCAGCCACCTCGACGCGGTAGCGACACAAGCGAGCCGAGGAAAGATTTCGATCGTCAGAAATGTTGCGCATAAAACTCAAACGATAATTTAAGACCATTCGACAAACGACTAAATTTCACAGTGCTCCGGCACCGTTTTGTGAAACGACAGACAGATCAGTTAGTTCCTAGGCGGGCTATATTTTACTCATTTATATATATATATATATATATATATATTTACTCATTTATATATATATATATATATATATATATATATATATATGCAACTACATGTGTAAAACAGCAAGATGACTTGAAATCTGTTCACTGGATAACAGCAGCAGCAGCAACAAGAACGACAACAATAACAACAACAGCAGCAGCAGCAACAACAACAACAACAACAACAATCATTCGAAATCCAAGTGCCTTTAGTTGGTCGAAGGGGATTGCCGCCAAACGATGATGCCAAGGTGCGCCCCAGGCGACCTGTTTCGATTTGCCACTCTTGTTGCATCTGCATGCCGGCCCATCTTCTGTGAAGCATGGGAGAAGGACACACAATCGATTTCTCTCTCTCTCGTGTCTTCTCCCCCTCCCCCTCCCTCTCTGTCACTCATTCTCCGTCACGTCACACTGCCGCACGCACCAGACCACCAGATATGATCCCAGCCAACAACGCCGTCAGCCGCTCACCTCACGAAGAATCGAGACATCGGAACACTGCTGAGACTACGAAACACAGTCGAGGCTGGTTGGCTGGCTGGACCGTGAGCATCTGCCTCATCATGACAGCACGAGGCGAACAGGCTGCAAGCTGTGGTTGTCAGTAGCAGCAGCAACGACAGCAGCAGCAGCAGCAGCCACTAGTAAGGCAAGCGAGCCCCGTGCCGTGCATAAAAACCGCGCGTCAGCCAACCCATATGGCGGCGATAATGGTGACGAACGATGGTGATTCACCTCAGGGGTTGAATTTTTAATAGCTTCACTGCTGTGGTAGCGACGATGACGAGGACGACGACGTCTTCGATTCGAGAACCTGCGGCTCATCCACCTCCTACGACGATACACCATCTCCTTTCGTTCTCTCCCTGCCTTTCTCATTACTGCACTACCCCGCAGCTACTGCCTAGGTTGTCTAGGTTCGGAGCCGATTTGTTTTGCCTGAAATCCCTAGCTGCCACTGCTGGTAGGGCTGCTGCTGCTGCTGCCGCTGCCGCCGCCGCCGCCGCCACTGCAGGTGTTGTTGTGGTTTTTGCTGTTGTAGTTGTTACACTCAGCTATTAGAGGATACGTTGTTGATAGGGTCTTTCATATGCAAACTCTGCAATCATTCGCCATTTGTGTGGCGTTCGTTGGTTGCCGTTTAATCAGCCGGAACGATACAATAGCATTTTTATGCATATAAAGCCAAAATGTGATTAACACGAGACGAGGCGAGGGAAACTCATCCTCCTCAAAGTCAACGCCGCATATCCAACAATACAAGTGTAGATATAGCTGATACGAAATGCTGCCTGGTATGTGTAAACTAGTGTCTAGACGAAATTCTTGGAGAGTTCCAGTGATTGACTAGGGAATCGTTGCGCAAAGAACAACAAAAGAACGAATCAATTTAATGAATGCTACGGAATAAACCACGAAAACATCATTGACTCCGAAAGGAGTAGCGACATGGGTCCCACTGAGAGGTTCTCGTTAAAGCAATCGGAGAGCGGCGAACGAACGAGCCTCTCGTCTCTCGCTCGGGGGATGATTCACACCACATCGGCAGTGACTCGGCAAAACTCAGGCAAACAGAGCATCAGAGAGGAATAGTGAACGCGAGTGGACATGTGAAGGAGAGTCACACACAAGCAAAGCCAAAACCCTAAACCTCACCCCTCCCCTCGCCTCTAACATCGCAGCCGAGTGACTCGCTCGTGATTTGGAGGGGCCTCACCGACCTCTTCAAGCGACGAGAGGAAGCAGAGCATAATGCAGTGCTACCTGCATCAGCAGCAGCACCACCAACAGAAGCAGCAGCATCATCATCATCATGAGCCGCATATTAGATAAACATTAACGTTATTATTATTATTAACATGTGGCGTCATCATGAACTGTGTCGGTACTATCGCCAGCCAGTAGTACTGCATACAGTAAGCCAGACACGAAGCGCCAATTGTCGAGACATGGGTTCGACTAGGACAAGTTGGAACAAACCACTAGGATGATGGGCTCTTTGCACACACCTTCACCTTCTTCCACCAAACAACCAGCCACCCCCCATCCGCCACCACTACCACCACCTATCGACTACGACCAAAAAGACTCGTCCAGTGCCTTCATGAGGGTGACGTCCGTTCTGTGGCCAGCCCGCTCCTCTGCCTCAGGCCTACCGACCATCAGGCGTGTCGAAACCGCTAACTCCCCCAAACCCCCGACCGAAACCCAAATCAACATCGGGCCTTCGGCCAACGATTTGTACCTCGCAAACTCTGCTGCGCTTCGCCTGTTCCTCCGCTCATCCTGCCGACGCAGCCACAACGAGCGCGGCGTCTTGTGTCCGCTTTCGATGGATCCAGCAGAGGAGCCTTCAGCTTTGCCGGCGCGCATCGAGTAGCAGCGCCAGAGAGTTCGACCATGATAGCTGTGACTCGTGACCGTGGGGGGGGGGGGGACCAGCCCCCGGCCCGCCAACCGAGCTCATTCTTTTTCAGCTGTTGCACTGTAATGCGATTGTGCGCGCGACCCTCGATATCTAACAGCCGAACAGTGTCCACAAAGAGCCGAATGCAACGGCGAGAAGACTATTACAGTCGCCGCATTGAGGCGACGCACACCGAGGAGAGGCCGTAGAGGCCAGAAGAAGAGGACAGAAAAAAGACGTCAGCATCAGCAACAAAAGCTGGCGGCCCGAACGAATTACTGCCGAAGACGAAAGTGAGTCTCGGGCAGTCAGGGAGAAAGGCAGCGTAGCGCGGGTCGCCGCCGCAGTGGCCGGGCCTCGAAAGGCGTCAGCAAACTGCAAACTCAATAGGCGTTCGTCGGACCGACTGTAATGTAGTCGTAACAGGCAGCAGAGCCAGCAGGACCACGAGTATTAGGAAAAACAGAAGCAAATAGGAAGCGAAGGCTTATGTGGCGTCGCAAGGAATGCGATTACCCACCGAGATCTGGGCATCCGGCCTAGATCGCTCGGATATTCGCGCCTGCAACTTAAGGCTCGTTTATGCTAAACGGGTTAAATCGAGGCGATTTGCCCTTGCCCCATTGCCATGATCATCGAGCAGTTACAAACACGCTTACTGAGTGTGCCTACGTATCAAGCGGTTAAATTGTCGAGGGTAAAGTGTTCTAGAAAACTCGTTGTAGTCGCCAACTCATAGACGTAAGTGACCCTTTGGTGTTCAAAGAATCCGGATCATTGACCCATTTATATATATATATATATATATATATATATATAACATAGACACGCGCTCTCACCCAAAATCTGTCCCGCAACCTATAGGACACCAGAGAGAATAGTCCCATTAGTGCACATCCTCTCAAATATAGCAATATTTTCGAGTTTATGCAGCCTCTCAATTTCTTTATTGATGTTATTATACTCCCCTAATTCGTAAATTATAAATTTTCCCTTAAGTAGAGTGAAGTACAGAAAATAATAACTGTGCTATAAGGAAGTGTTTTATAACTACATCCCAACTAGCTTTATTTATACCATCCGTTCAATCACTCAGCAGAACCAACCGGCCCATTTTTGACACCGCGCAAAGCTTACTGAGTGGACTGATAATCTCGTTACATTAGCAGATCTTACTTCATCGCCTATAACTCACCGACCATGCGACGCACACACTAGTTCATTCTTGAGCCTAATGCTGAGAATCTATATCCAATTCTCACCCCATACTGCAGTAGTTTGACTTCAAGTAAATTTCGAATGAGCTACTACAAGCAGAAAATAATCGGACGTGAGTTATTCATCCGTCAGCCTCTTGTAAATACAGATCAGATCTGGCATACTCAGCTTTCGTTGAGCTTTGTTGAACTCTGCATCAACGGCGTACAGAAAAAAGTAAATTTTTTAGGAAATGATTCAGTAAACGGACGCTGCACACTTCTTATTCCTAGGGCGACAACAAATCGTACCATCGCGACAGCTAACACCGTTGCTAGTATTGATACTAGGTAACAATTCAACAACAGTTCAAGTATCTAGTTAGCTCTAGGTTGTTAGTTTGAAGCTGTTGCCTGTTGTTGTTGTTGTGGTCGTTGTTATTGTATGGACGCCGCACCAGTAGCGTGAGCATCAGAAGCGCGGCATTCGTGTGCCTGTAGTCATTCCGTTGAGCTTACTCCTGCGGTGTAGTCCACTGCGCTCACTCCTAACTGAGAAGGCCTCTCTGTAGGAACGGCAGCATCAGCCACAGCAGTAGCAGCGATCACTACAAAGACAGCATCGCTCTACCCAGGCGCATCCATATATATATATATATATATGCGTACTTATATGTGCGCATACATAGATATCGAGATGTATGCAAATACATGCATATGTATATATATATATATATATATGCACGCGTACATCCATTCTGTAGGAATACGATGTCTTGCGAGCCCCAGTTGTCCTCGAGCCTCCCAAGTCAAGCATGGGATAGTCGGACGAGGGAAGCAAGGAGAGAAGGGAAGGAAATGGAAAGGCGCGCAGACGAAATAGTCCGACAAGAGCAGTCTCCGGTCTGTCTATCTATCTATCTATCTATCTGTCTCGTGTGTACGACGGAGAACGACGGAGCGCGGGAGAAAGCGAAGACTTCGATAACCGCCGCTGCCGCGTCCGCTGTCGGCGCCGAACAGCGACCTCATCGACCCCTCGTCGACAACAGAACTCGAATTGGTGCTGGCCAGGTCGGCCGGGCGGCCGTCCGTTCGTTCGGCCGTCCGCCGCTTGTGTGGGCGGTACCCGGTGTATGTAGACATCGGCAGTGTACCGGCGGGCCTGCAGGCACCGCCGCACTCAGTATCTTTTCTGACGACCAGATACATCAAGCCTACCTACTACGCTAGGTAGGACACACTAGGTTGTAGTCATAGTTTCGTAGGCGTCGAAGGACGACGAGAGGGAGAGGCGAGACGAGACGAGACACAAGCCGGATCGAGAGGAGAAATGCAGGAGTGAGGGTACTCCAGTGAGAGGAGCACGAGTCCAGATAGCTGCAGGAACAGTTGATTTGAGTGTGTCGACTGTAGCCGCAGTGACAACTCACTGACTCTCTGACCCAATGGCGACAGCAATAGCGAACAGAGCGACCACTCGAGCAACAATAACACGAAGAACAATTGCAATGACGAGAAGCAGCAACAACCACAATAGCAGAAGCAGCAGAGACAACATGGAAAACAACAATGACGGTGATTGCATTCGTAAGCCATGTACTAACGACGACGACAAGAACAACAACAACAACTACGGCTGCTACTACAGTTGCAGCAAGAGCGACACCAACATTAGATCTAGTCGATACAAAACAGAAAAGAGCAAAAATCATTGCAACTATAACAGCAAAGGCGGATTTTGATGGAAATGACTATATTTTTAATTAACCAATCGCTGACCGACTAAGTACAAACGTTGGCTTGACACTAATCACTTGACAAACAGTACTATATCCACTGCTAACTCCGTATGCGGGACTTCAGTCGTTCCCCATTTGTCAACAAAATCACGTATTCATGAGTGGTTAACAACTGTCTAATGCTTTACTGCCAGCAATCTTCTTCAGTTCGTCGTTCATTCTATTTTCGTTAAAATTACGCACAGCAATACTATTGCAACGTACAAGTAATTATATCTACACCAAATACACGTGACGATATATATCTATAAAATGTGTATCAAGTCGTGATAGACATGATTTGCTTGTATGTTGCAATAGTAGTCCTGTGCGTAATTTCAACGAAAATCGAATGGACGGCGACGAACTGGAGAAGATGGCAGTTGGCAGCAAAGCATTAGATCGAAGAGTATCCATGACTAGGATCAGCCATTCTTGTACCAACATGACACAATCGCCAATATTGCCGCATTGAGCGAATTTGTATAGAACATACGCTGCTCGCATGCTATGCGACTGGATAGCAACATGCCATTAAAACACACACACACACACGCACACACACTCAGACTGCAAACGATTCCAGCTCTAGCTTCAGTGCCTAAGACTGAGATTAGGACTTATAAAGTCGAGATGGGTCGATTGCAAGCACACTGTTTGAAGAGCCGACACAGAGTGCGTACGCAACCAACGACGACCAGGCAGCCTTGCGGCACTTGAATAGAATGCTGTACAAAATCGAAAAGCAGAGTTGAAAACCTGTTGAGTGTTCATGGTGAGTGTAGTTGTTGGTTGGCGATTGCGTATATCGTCACGTGGATATCCCTTGATCAATGCTTGCGAGAGGAGACGAGGACGACGGAGCATGCAATGAAGCCATCGATACAGCGAGACCAGACTGCGCGAGACTGTTATGTCGTGAGTCTCTTTTCTATACGTAGACGTTATACAACATCAAGCATAAGCAACGTGCGTAACAAGCCACTTGCGAGGCCATTCGCACACACACACACACAGAGAACCGATCCAGCAGTCCGTAGCAGCGGCTAGCAGAGGGCTAGTTGTTATGAACGACATTACTCAACGAGGCTCCGGAGAGTCGGTCGCCTGGCTAGGCATATTCACGCAAGCTTTGGGTTGCCGGGCGCTTGAAACCCCCGGCTCAACCCCCCGAGCTCTACTGCTCGCTCATCTGTCTGTTCTTCTAGCCTCCACCACCACCACCACCACTATTACTACTACCACCACCCCTACGATTATCGCCTCGGCTCCGGAGCGCCAAATCCTCTGTTTACATAGAGAGAGAGGCACACATATGCTTACATATAAACATAAACTCACATACACATGCACGTACAGAGATGTAAATACATCTACTGGCGAAAATACGACCCACACGAGGAGGAGAAGAGGAAAAATCGCGCGTCAAGGACCGAAGACGAGAGAGAGAGAGAGAGAGAGGGGGGGGGAGCGAAGAAGGCTGGCATAGAACAGAAAGCGCAGTCATGGGTGCATGACTGTGGCAGCTCGAAATCCGCAGCCACAAGATACTGTTTATTTCAGTGGAACTTCACTGATCCGATCATCGGATCAGTGTTACTCGGCTGGACAGACTTTAGGCTAGTTGTCGACTAGAATATCCCGATGAGTGTATGTGTCTGTGTCGTCTCCTACAATGTCTCTATCCGGTGCTGCTGCTGCTGCTGCTTGAGAGTGACTCAACAACAACAATAAGCCAACGCGACGAAACGGAGCTGCCAGCCGCGCCGCTCTTTCACCCAGTCATCCGCCGCAGCAGCAGCAGCATTAGCAGCTCTACACTTCACTCCCATTGTCAGCCGCTCCTGGATTGTCAGCCTCTCCTCGCATCGGGAGCCCTAGTACCACTTCCTGCTTGCAAGCAACAAGCGTGAAGAAACCATCGATCTAGATCAGGTGCTAATTATGTACCCACATATATATATATATATATATATATATATATATATATATATATATATATATATATATATATATATATATATATATTATGCAGACATGGGCGATAGCCTTTTCTGCAAAATGCCCTTAATAGTTATAATTATTTGAAAGGTGTAATTATGGACATTTCTAGCTCAATGAAGAATTACTGAATTTAAATAAATTTGCCTGTCTAGAGAGAACGGTTCTATATATATATATATATATATATATATAATGGAATTCATACATTCCATGTGCGATATATATATATATATATATATATACATATATAAATTATGACATTCATGCTTATAAGTGACAAAACGTGCGTGTTGCGATGCCGTGAAGCAGCTCCGTTGTTCAAACAAAGTCGAACGCAAACAAACCACCATTAGACGCTTACACGAGTCGCGCTGCGGGCACCCAGCCACGCACAGATACACAGAGAGACGCCGAGAACGACCAACATGGATAACCATGAACTGACACACCGCTCACCGTCTATAGAGCAGCTCGAAATAGCGACGAAATAGCAGCTGAGATGTGCAAGTCGTTTCTGCAGCCGCATGATGTCCTCGGCCTGTTTTCTCAGCTTAAACGAGAACCCCTCTCTCTTTCTCTCTTCCTATTCCCCTGCTGCCTTTCTCTGTCCTAGCTGCCGCTCTTTCTCAATGCTCATTGGCGACACGCCCTCATCTTCAGTGCACCTCGTTGCCCTCTTCAGCTTCAGCAAGCTTGCTAGCTTCGAAAGCGCTTTGCTGAGGTCCTTTGGCCAAACACCACGTCGATATCACTCATGCTCACCAATACTCAGTGCTATGCCAGTGGCAAAGCGAGCACACAATTCCATCCACGAAGCTGATGTAAGACCCCTCGGAGCGCCAATATAGCGCCAAGCCCGAACCCCAACATCCTTGGCAAAACTAACAGACGATTTGTCCGCCTTCAACAACAGGTCGTTCTTGCCTCCTGTGACGATACTTCCCAGCCTGTGTTGTGAAATAGTTCATCTGTTCATTATGCACACGCATGATATGTAATCTACTTGCAAGGTAATGCACAGGCTCCGGCCAGCACAGCACCCGGTTCGGGCAAGCATTGAGCTTCGTGTCAGTTAATAAAGCAATATCATCCAATATGCACCTGAAAAGCTATTCTAAGCTGATTTAAAATGCCTGTGCTAAAAAGTTGAAAAGTTGAAGCGCCAGTCTATCTCTAAGTCTTTGAATGTAAGGCTAAACTTAGTTATATATGGTCATATATGGTGACGATACGTTGCTCAAGTGAATTACTACGTTTTTATCTTCCTATCTCCCTCTAAGGCTCACGTCTCAATCGATAGCGCAACTCCACGTTTAAAACTTGGTGGAAAAACGTGCGCACACGAACGCAAACACGTTTAATTATTTCACATTCTTAAGTTAATCAATGCAAGTAATAGCCTCAAAGCCAATACGTTTTTGGCTTGTTCGTACACGAAAACTGACAACAAATCTCGCTCAAAATTTGTTCAGGAAGCTTTCGCGAAATTCTCCGAGCAAATATAGGACATAAGTTTCTTTAATTTTTGGATATTTCCGGATATGCAATCTAAATATTAAAAAATCAGAAACAGTGGAAACATCATAATAAATAGCATACTAATAAAATAAAAACTGTCTCGCACTGCCTCTACTAGTTACGTGTTGGACGCTTTTTTATCCCCTCAACACGCTAGAGGGAAGGAACTATATTTAGACGTCCGGCCAACAACACTTCGGCGCTTCACCGATACTTCTTTGAGTGATATACGTTGTTACTTAATCAAAGCCTCGAGGCTTCCAACTTCAAACGGAGGTCACTTGCCAAAAGCTAATTTGCACAAGATTTGGTGTCACGTGTTTGGCAGCCAGTATCAACGAATGCGTTCGTAAGTCACGAAAACGTGTATGAAACTTCACATCGACTTCATAACGCCGTCGTAGCTGCGGATATTGGTGATGGTGAGGACGCTTTGCCTTCGCGATCGCCGTCGCGGGGGTAGCCGACCGGGGTGTCAAGACGGTCTTGACGGCGACGACGTCATGACGTTGGTGATGGTAACCGCGACAATCAATCCGAAACGGCTGGTCGTTCATTATTAGATTACTGCCTCAGTGTTCGAGCGATGGTGCTCATCACAACAAGTGATTATCGTCATCATCATCATCATCTGTCAATCATCGTCATTGCAGGGTGGTTTAGTGGCAAAGCCATTGTCTTGCATTCCAGGAAGTCGAAGATTGAGAAAGACTTGGACCGGCCACTCTCAAATTGGTTTTCATGATTTCCAGTTTAGACAAGGTGAATACCGCCGGAGTGGATGGTTATAATCGGTCATCGGACAAAGACAGGAAAAACACTGTGAGCACAGATGCCTCAACAAAAAGAGATGGTGCATTACTGTGTGCATTACCCCCGCCATTGTGTTTGTTTGTATGTTCATTGTCATCATCGTCGTTGTCGTCGTCGATTGCCATAAGTATGACGTTTAACACCACATTGGCGCGCCAGAGCCGGCCTGTCGACAGTTATCGTCGGCGAGGCAACGCGTCAGTCAACCAGTCCTGTCGGACTTCATTCAACGGGGGCAGCAACTCTCAGTGTGACCGCTACCATCCGCAAATCCGTAACTCTCCCTCCCCAGCCCGTCACAATGATGTCCGTCCCTACAGCAACAGTGGCACGACAGAGCATTACAGGTATACAATGAACAGTCAATGTTGACATGACGGCGGCGATAGGGACGCCATCTGCTGCTGCTGCTGGAGTTCTGAGGGAGTCAAACAACAACAACATCAACAGCAGCAGCAGCGGAAACAGTGTATAGTAGAGCAGAACGCAGTGTATCGTAGGGCAGAAAACAGTGCATAGTAAAGCAGAGAGCAGCGAAGAGTAAGAACTCCCCTCGCCTGGGCAGCCGTCATGATCATGAGGCGTCAAGACGATATCGTCCGTCTTCAGCGCCCGGTGTTCTTGCGCCCTCAGCGCCAGCAAGCTCAGCTTCTGGGGTGCTTGGCTTGGTGTCGGCACTCGCTCGACTCGCGGATTCTGTCACCGCTGCTTTTGTCGCCTTTGGCACTGCTGAGGCCGCTGCAGTTGCCGCTGCTGCTGCTGCTGCTGTTGAAGCCGATTACGATGAAGACTAGGGTGGTGGTGACCGACAATATTCGCTCGTCGTCGTCGTTGTTGTTTTTGTTGGCAGTTGTTATTGCAGAGGTGCTGAATAACGAGGAAGTGAGGTCGGCCGGTGATGATGATGATAATAATAATAATAATAATAATAATAATAATAATTATTATTATTATTATTATTATTATTATTATTATTATTTTTTTTTTTTTTTTATTATTATTATTATTATTTATTACATGTTAAATAATGTTACAATTGTGAGGTTATTATTATTATTATTATTATTTAGCTGCAAACTCCAATGAGCGCACTTGAGCCTATTCCGTGCCTCCTTCAACAGCAGCAGCAGCACCAGCTTCAGCTGCTGGTTTGTGACTACAACAAGCCGTAACGGCGCAACAACTTCAACGTCACCACCACCACCACCACCACCATTACCACCAGTAGTTGTACCACGACCGGTCACTTTGGCAATTTGGCACAAACGACACAGACGACGATCACCGAGCGAACGAAGCGTCTGCAGCTTCGTCGTCGAATAGACGCTGAAAAACGCTGGACAGACGGACGAACCACGGTGAAATGACAAAAGGTGAAGAAGCGCTTCCCTCCTACCGCCGCTGCTGCTGCGGCTAGGAGACTCCACGCAAGTGGACACACAGTCACTCACGCAGGCACACACGAACGATCGCACCCACCAACCAACCAACGAGTAGTGAAACCCCACTGACGGACTCCCTTGCTCCGGAGCCGGGACAGTGGACACTCACCCCCTCTCTCCACTCTATCTCGCGCTCTCTCTCTCTCTCTCTCTCTCTATATATATATATATATATATATATATATATAATATATATATATATATATATATATATATCTTTCTCTCTTTCTCTCTCAGCTGGTTCGTTTTTCAATGACCGGCCGGCAACCCGTCCGGGACGACCCCATCTCTCGTTTCGTCGTGGGTTTCGTTCTATGTTTGATTTCATCATCATCATCATCTGCTTCAGCTGCTGCAGCTGTTGCGGAATCCGAATTGTCTGATTGTCTGTCTGTCTATCTGGTCACCCTGATCTGTCTGCCTGTCTGTCTGACTGTTTGGTCTGATCTGGTCTGGTTTATGTCTGGTTTGTCTATATCTTACTGTTCGGCCTGAGTCGAGACGGTCGGCCACCGTTGCTGAACCGACCGATAATAACCGCAACCGGCGACGACGACGACAGAAAAATAAAATAAAGGAAAAACACCACCTCGCCGACGACGACAATGACGACGCTACTGCTGCTTGCTGGCGAAACTGTGCCGTTGGCGATGCTGCTGCTGCTCCAGCTGCCGTTGGTGTCGGTGGCGGCAGGAGACGACTGCTTTTCGTTATCAATTTGCTTATGTTGTTTCCTCGATGTGTTTCGATTTCTTCGACTTTCTTTTGAAAATTGCTGCTGCTGCTGTTGCTGTGTTGTGATATTGCTGAACCGCCATCATCGGCGTGTCGTCTCGACTCGACTCGTAACGCCGGGCTCCGCCAACGGCGAGCGGGATCAATCGATCGACCGATCAATAATAGATAGACGCTATAAAGAAAACGCCACATCGAGACGGAGAGAAAAAGAGTCAGTTCAGTCGCGTCTCATCGCAGTGTCAGCTACGGCTACTCGCTGTCGACTCCTAGACGTCGATCGCATCTACCGCGCGCGCGCACAGAACAATTGCACCCAACATTCAAATCGACTAAGATGACGATTTAGCGTACCTTTTTATTCTCAACACTTGTACGCATCAATTCGATTCCTCAGCACATACACACACACACTCACGTGTATGTGTGTATATATATAAATAAATATAAACACAATAATGTGTAAGATGATATATATCTGTTTTTCGGATATATATAATGGAGTGGATGGTAATACACCATCTCTTATATTGAGACATCTGTATTTGTGTTCAATATTATCCAGTCATGGCCGATTATAGTCCACTCTAGCATTTACCTTGTCAAAACTGGAAACCATGAAAACCTATTTAAGATTGGCGATTTCAATATATATATATATATATATATATATATATATATATATATATATATATATATATATATATATATGTTGTATTTGACTTGTGTCATACTGACTTGCTGATTAAGGTGACTGAAGCGACTTTCGAAAGACATTGATCAGCAAATCAGACACCATTTATACACCATATATATATATATATATATCAACAGTCCAATTACGCATTACACCAGCTACGCAGTACGGGCGCCAAGCCAACAAGACTACACGAGGCTGCAGCGCATCGAGCAGTAGCACTTTTCCGTACGTGCACTAGCCGCTAATCGACCTGCAGGAAGGACATCGTCCACAATGGCACCAATAGCCACCCTCATCAGCAATCCCCGCAACGACAACGACGACATCATAGACCCCAATACCCCCCCCCCCCCCTCCTAAACAATTTTGACCTGCAAGCGTGCGCAGCACCATGCCAACTACATCGCACCTCAGTGCACTCACGCCTCCATGCCAACGTGCGCCATAGCCACACACATCATCGTCATCATTACCACCACCACCACCACCATCACCTTCGGCATCAACATCACTTCTCCTCCTAATGTCTCTCTCTCGCTGTCTCAGCTGTGAACTCACTGAAAGCAATCAGCGTAACGCATGCCGAGACGCGTCCGAACCGACCAATCGGTTCAGCGACGAGGGCCGGTGGATTATCAGCGAGCGATTATCATACGAGATGGCCGAATCCACCGCGATTATCCACTAGTAGTCTCTCGTCTACGAAACGAACACATCATTGTCGGCGTAACCATGGACGAGGAGTCGACGCATGGGTCGAACGACTACACAACGATAAAGTCTTCGAATGTGGCAAGAAGTTTGGGGTGAGCCAACATGCCGCGCTCTGTCTCTTGTACAAAGAAGCAGAGTCAGTCCGAGGGAGGATCGGAGACGCAGCACCTCCGACCACGCAGCAAACGCAGCACCTCCGTGTGTTTTCGTTCAGTGATTCAGCGTACGGACGTACGCAAACTCAACAGGTTCCGTCGTACCCAGTTAACATAGCGTAACGTCGTCGTCGTTACAGTACGATTTTACAGCGATTGTACACGTCAGCATTCTGCACAATCTACGGTGGATTACAGAGTATAGAAGAGATTAATGCTTCTAACACTCAAGGATCCCAGCATGAGAATTGAGATTGCCGCCCCATGCCGAAAGCTGGAAAAACACAGAAACGACCATGGTAGACATAGCGCTTAATAAAGCAAAAAAAATAGAAGCATGATATTTGCGTTCAACGAAGAGCATTATATTTGCGCTCAATAAAGAGCGGTATGATTCTGGGGCCAACACCCCCCTCCGCCCGCCGAGACGAATGCTCTAGGCCTTTCTCGACAAACAACCACGCCCCAAAAAGACTCCATCATCGGACGTAATAGGGCAATCTTTACTGTAGACTCTACTGTCATACACGCAACGAGCCTGACTAACACACGGGCAAAAATCGACGTGACAAACTTCTAGAGTCTTCTCGCAGTTCTGTAACTGCCCTTATACGTTGATACGTTGGCACATTTGTTCTATAAAAGTATAATAAAATGCTTACAGAAAGCAACCGCTTGCCTCTGTCCCATCACGGCATAGGTTTGACTGCTGTGTCGTATCGTCAGCAATTAGCATATATACACATATATATATATATATATATATATATATATATATATATATATATACATATATATATACATACGCTCGGCACTAGACTACAGTCTATATTTAATGCAAGGCCGTGAGTCGGGTTGAAACTTGCCCACCGAGTCGGCAGCGGTCGCAGTCAACGCCTCCGGGCTCAGAGAGCTCCAGGCCGTGGGTGGGTGAGTGGGTGGAGGGTGGATGGTTGTATGGCCTTGGCCGAAGGCCCTGTGAGGCGGGCAGAGCGCGCGCTAGGGTGCGCGAGAGTGGGCCGTTGGCGCCATCCTGTCTGTACCCCCTGGGCCCGGCTCCCCCCGGGGGCGCTGTAGCCCCATCACGTGGCTACAGCTGAGCTGCAGCCCGCACGACAGATAGCAGGCTCCCGGAGATCGAGGCGTCTGCCCCGGCCAGTCCGCTCCGCCACCAGGCCTCGTCCTCACCAAGCGGCTGGCGCCAACCCACCTCTCCTACCTACAACTCGCCTTGCTACGCCTTAGAACGCGCAAAACGCCCTGTCGCAACATCAGCTAAGACACGAAACTTATTAGCACGGCCGACAAATATTCAGGCATACGTAGGATATAAGATGATTACAGTCTGCACCTTTAAAGGCATACATGATCGAGCGGATTTGATACCGATCGTATGTATTGTGGCAAGCAATTGTTGTTCGGACAAACAGCGTCCAATCAAGTCCTAAACGACGCGACGAATGCGCAAAATCGGACGTGAACGGAGTCACTAGTCTTTTTCTAGCCTGGGGCTGAGTCCTAGAGTGATCGGACGCACATCATCGCTATCAGGAATTGCGATTATTGTTTCAGTTATCTCTCACGGCGCAGGGCAACTCTATCTATACGTCTTGGCCCAGGCGTTAAGTACTGGGTCGTCCCTGTTCTCGTTGAACAAGACATCACACCACCAACATACGAAATGACTTTAATACAGTAGCAATTGTAAACGTCATGTATTGTAGCCGCGCCGGATGGTGTGATATTTACCGCTCACATCATATGATAATCACTATCATCATGACCATCATTACGGTCGTTGTACGACGACAACATCGTCATCATCAGCATCAAGATTTGCCCAGCTTTTGAATGAAGTATAATAATACTTCATTCAAAAGGTGTGGGCTACAGATTCGACGTATCGCCCTGGCATCAATCACGTTTGACAGTAAGTGTGACTGACAATACAGCAAATACATCACCCGATCACCGGCTCACCTTCACCTTCAACGAGAGGAAGCCGCGTCAAATCGTTCATCGTCGACAGCCGATATAGGCAAACAGACGATTGACACGCCGCGCCATACAGATCAATTGGCTGGGCGGGACCAAGCGGATATCCAAGATGTCTTTCTTGTTTATTCGGTGCGTCGAAAACGAGCACGACACCCATCAGCGGTACAGCAAAATTAAGAAGAAACGAGAAAGTAATAATAATAATAGTAATAGTAATAATAATAATAGTACTAATAATAATAATAGTAATAATAGTAATAATATTAATAATAGTAATAATAATAATATAGTTCGGGCGTGGTCTCCACCGACGCTCCGCTGTGTAAGAAGCGTTTGCGGCTCGGCTGAGCTTCTCCTATGCTGAGCGAGTGGGCTCGCATGGGTGGACTCTTGCGGCGAAATTGTCATGCACTTTCATGCTACTTTCAAACAGATGCCGCAACGACACTGTCCTTAATCAATGCGAATGAGAAGCACATTACCGTGAAGACCGGCACCGCCGCCCAGCTGCATAGAGCAGCATATGTGCACGATCTCGAGCCGCTATATATATATATATATAAATATTTATATATATATATATATATATATATATATATATATATATATATATATATATGGCATCGTCCTGCTTAAGACAAGTTCCACCAAAGCATGCATTGCTAACGTGAGCACGCTTTCGATAGGCCCAGAACTCGTCTTTGCACAGTATCGACTGTCATTAAGGGACACGTGCTAATCGAACGCTCGATCAACAAGTCTCCGTCTCAGCCATTTGCGGGTGGGGAACAAATTCGATTCTCCTAAAGTTCGTTAGTTTTCTGCACGTCCTGCGTAAAGCTCGCCTACCAAATGGCTATCTGTCTGGTAGCTGCTAGTTTTACGCAGGTTCATATATTGTGTCATATAATTTGTACTTTACGCAGAGTCACCTCTTGTTATTGATGTTTTGTCCTAGAAAGTGAGACACATCTGTCAACTAATCTGATATGATTGTTATTTGAAAATAAATCAAATCAAATGGGCAGACGTAAGTTGTGCGGCACAAAGTGAATAACGTTGATTTACCAAATACTACCCTTTACCACTAAAGCATAAAGACGAACATTGAACAATAACCCCCCAGCAATATTTTCCAGTCAGTGTCGAAGCAAATGCATTTGTGTGTGCGTTTATTCGTCTGATCGCGTGTATTCGTGCAAACAGACGAAAGCAACAGACAGCAACCAACTTAGGCTGAGAGGCATGGGACCTTGAGGGGCATATCTAGGAGAACTAAGATGTATGAGTGACGGTAGCCAACATTTGCACTATACTTCAAAGCCAAAATAGCCATGGCAAATCGATCGAGGCTGGCAAGGGACGACCCCGGGACCGACCGACTAGCAATTTTAGCAGCCGCAGCAGTAGCAAAGAAACAACTGGCGTAAAGTTTGTGCATAGAATAAGCTAGAATGATGTTTGTTCTGCAATGTGATCGTCTGTGATCTATCGCCGCGTTGAATATTGTTTCGTAGTTTAAAGTTAGAACGTTGCAAAAACGGCAGGAGCAGCAGCAGCAGCAACAACAACAACAACAACAGCAACAACAAAGCTGTGATGACATTCGTAATCGCAATAATAATAACAACAACAAAAACATCACAAACAACAGCAGCCTGCATTTTGCTCACAAGACAAAAAGTGACAAAATATACACAAACTAAACGCTCACTTCGACGCATCAACCGATTATCGCACAACCAAGCGTATCAAATCGTTTGGCTGAAGATGCGATCGACGAATAAAGTGCGTAAAATAAAACACTGCGTGCCATGCGCATCGCATCATGGGCATAATAAAAATACCTTCGCTCTCTACATGGACAGGCCAATGTTTAGGGGGGCAAAGCTATTTTTACCACGTCACAAAACAAAACGTTCGAGTCAAAGGTAGATAAGGAGAAGGCGAAGCAAATACACTAAGACGAAGTCTGAGGTACGGAGTACGCAAGTGTCTAAATGGACCTCATTTGATCAGTAAAAAGTAGAGCAATTCATCGAAACCGCTACACCAACTAGCAAAAACTCACAACTCGCCGGTCAGCATGAAGGCAAAAAAACGATGCAAAATCAACAGCCTCATTCGGCCAAAGCGGACTGTTCAATAAATACATCGCAGACATCTGCCAGGAGAGCTCTGACAAAGCCGGCAAAACAGTTGACATGCCTTTTCGAGTAATTTTGATAGCATGTATAAAACAAAATTAATATATATATAACGTATCGATGCCCGGCTAGATCGTGGCAGTCACTTAGAAACGTTAATTGTCCATATTTTAATAGTATATGTTTGTTTCGTTATCACCTGCCTTGTTCTGTGCGTTGCTCTGATCGCTTGCTCCGTATCGCACAAGAATCGAATGGCGTGAGTATGTATGTATCTGTTTATCTATCTATCATCGTTGTGTCGGGTGTTGGCAGTTCGCAGCCAGCCATTTTCACTCGATACGTAAGTACACTCGATACGTAATGCAATTGCTGGCGACAGAAGTGAGCCTGAAGATGGGCCGCAAGATGACGGATGTTATCGAATAATCGGCGCCACATGGCGGTGCATTGCGCTCATGAACAAGATGGTGATGAACGTAAGATGAGAAGAATACGGACGTATTACACATCTATTTTGGAAGGCCACCACATCTGCTCTCTGGCGGCGACGGCAGCAGCAGCAGCAGCGGCGGTGGCGGCGAAACCGCTGTCGGCCTTAGCAGATCCAGGCGGCCACCTCCTGTCGGATTGACACCGGTCGGGGTAGCGTTTGTGAATGATTGTGCCTGTGAAGCATCTGTTCGTGTACGCGATTGATCGTCATGTACGTCACGAGACACGAAGCTTGACGTAGGCTGTGATCGAACGCGGATCGACCACGTTTCTGGCAGCTGGCTGGCAACTATCTCTGTAGTAGAGTAGCAGCAACTAGAACGTCCACTGTAAAAAGGGGACAGCATGTAAACCGAACTACCACGTACCCACCTGCCAGGGGTACGTGGGTGGGTTGGGTTGATGGCTGGAGGGTTAAATATGCAATTCCTCTACCACCACCTCCACTAATATCAGTACACACTATCAAACACCACCACTACGGCGCTGGTGGTGGCGCTGCTAAACAGGGCAGGGTCTCTCGCACAGCCAAACAATACGCCTCAAAGTCCGCAATTTTGGCCAATACAGAGTATAGCAGCCTTTGCGGCAGGCTAGCAGCAAACACAGGATTAGGGCTCA
Source organism: Dermanyssus gallinae (assembly GCA_003439945.1). Taxonomy (NCBI): domain Eukaryota; kingdom Metazoa; phylum Arthropoda; class Arachnida; order Mesostigmata; family Dermanyssidae; genus Dermanyssus; species Dermanyssus gallinae. Next base: position 249,363 of record QVRM01005696.1, on the reverse strand, counting down.
GGTCAGGCAGGGGGTCAGGCTGGGTGCGACCTTTCGAGCAGCTCTGCCGCAAACAGCAGCAGCAGCAGCAGCAGCTGGCAGACGGCCTGATCTGGCCGCTCGCGGACGGACCCTGCTGAGATCTCGCCGCCAATCGAGTTTCGACAAACATTGCAAGGCGTGCACGGCAGACCTGTTTACGCCCGGAAAGGAACGAAAGGTCCAGTCGCCGTTACGCCGATACGTCGTACAGTGTTCCACTTCGCGCGCCTCCTACCAAAAGGTCTCGCACGATGCTAAAGGTGAGGATAATAATAAAAGTTGTCGTTATGACGGCGGCGATGATAATAGTGATGCTGATCTTCGTCTGCTCGATTTTATTCGCCGCTCGCCGGCGATCCTGCTGCTACAGGAGGGCAAACAACCTCCGGGCCCAGCGTGGGGGAACCGCCGGACAGCACAGGGAGGGGCTAGTTTTGTCAAAGCTACAGCATCTCTTCCTCAATTGCACACGGCTTACTGTATCGGTTGACAGCGCCTCGACTCAGCCTGTGCTGTCGGCATTGATTACCTCACGCATCATTCATCGCCATGACAAAATTAATGTCGACATGTATTGCAAACGGCCACATGTTGTGTAGCATGGGTCCACGTACGTAAATTTGGCAAAAATCGAGCTTAGGTAAAGCTCGACTAGCTTCAACGCACTGTTAACCTAGACTGTAAGTGACAAACCGGCTATGTGCAGGCTATGTACATGCATTCATGCATGCGTGCATACATACGCGCGCTTGATAAACAAACAACTTGAAAGAGGACACCCGCAGCTAGTAGAAATAGCAGCCGTAGTAAGCCTTATTATTAGACTGTAGTGAAAGGTACAATATCGCAATAACGAAACATCGACGTCTCAAATAATTAAACACACGAACTACCACGTGACGAAAAAATCTTCTACGAAGATTATAATCTACATCATACGCGGTACTAGGTTTAAAGTAAACTTTTTCGGGCTGACCCTCAGTTAACATTTAACGTCGACAGAACCGCTCTCGCATTGCTTCATAAGACGGATCGGAATAAAGACAAATATGCAATGGTGGGGATGGAACCCGTGCATTCCTTGTGTCTCACCATGAGGTACGAGATGGAAGATTCAAAACTGTGCAACTAACAAGCTTTTGGAAGGCGTGATGAAACACAGTGATGAAACAGCAACAAATCACTTGAAGATTGTTGCGTTCAGTCGTCGCGAGACTCATTCCAGAAGCAGAGGAACCATTCTAGGCCAGTCTCGTGACGGAGACTGGCCTAGAATGGTCTCTCGTCGCGTTTATAGCACCGTCTGTTCAGGAGGCGGAGTCCTAAGTAGGTCCTCCTCAGTGTCAAAAGGGCGGTGGCCGCTCCAACGAGGAGTTCACTCGACACGCGGCTGCGACAACTGGAAGCAAACTGTGGTAGGGGATCGTGAAGACTCGAGGCGTTCTTTGATCTTCCTCTGTCTCTCTCTCTCTCTCTCTCTATATATATATATATATATATATATATAGAGAGAGAGATCAGCTGAGTCAATTGGTCGGCCGGTCTATGCGTGCCCGCGTTGAGCTCCGGCAGAGCAAGGGAGCGTGCCGGAAACAGAACCCCGCCTTGGCGGAGTTGTCCTGCCTGCATGACTCTGTGTGTCTTGCGGATGGATGACTGATGATTCATGGGAACTGCCTCACTACAAGACGCAGCCGCGAGATGGAGAATGAGCTACCAATATTGCTATTAACCAAGTGTGCGACTTCATGATCTCACTGATCATGAGTGATATCGTGATCGTCTCATCGATTGATGATGGTGATGATGATGATGATGATTGGAGAGAGCAAGCTGCTAAACAACCGCCGCTGCGTCTGAGCGTGGCCACTGATGGTTATTATGCTGGTTTAGTTAGCGAACCAGCCAATGTGCACTTCTCGCCACGGCACACAACATTCTCGACCTCAAAACGAAAATGTCATCGTCGACGTCATCATCATCATCATCATTATCGTCATTAGCATTACTATTAACAACCATCAGATCCTCGAAGTAAGTAAGTAACTGTACGATGCAGTTATCATGAAATATCACGCGCTAGTACTGTTAAGGATAGTACCGATAAGTAAGTCTTTGACTTTGCGGCGACGAGCTAGCTGAGTGTCTCAGAGTCAGAGATCTGCCCTTATCTTATTCACTAACTACGCAGCAATACCATCGTACATCGTACACCTAATGTTGGCGTCCGGTTAACGACAAACACGAGTGCCGCGCTATATATATATATATATATATATATATATATATATGAATATATGCATATGTATCTAATGTTCTTTTAAAAAGTGCTAATTAAAGCTTGCTAACGTGCTCACCTTGACGTCGTGTGTGCAACTGTAGGTCCCTCGGAGTTTATCGATGTATCCGAGATAATAACCTCGCCGAGTGAGTGAAGTGTCAATCCGAACGGGTTCACAATGCGCTTGCTCGGGCTTTTTTCGTCGTGTCGTGGTGGGCCGTGGGTGACAGTGTCACACTGAACTGACTTGTTGGGGCGCAGGGGATTCAAAGGTTATAGGCGGTATACGATGATGATGATGATGGTTATGATGAAGACAATCGACCTAACTAATGGCATCCGACGCGCTCCTACAATCGCGAGCTTGACGTACAGATGAGGACAGACACGTCGCTTTTCGTCGTCGTCGTCGGTGGGTATCGTTGTCGTTGTTTCCTCGTCTCGACAAGACGTCGGTGTTCTAGAACCACACAGAACTTTGCGAATGACCGGCGATGATCCACACGGATAGACAGACAGACAGACAAATCGACACGTATAGATAGATCGATAGATATCGGTCGGCAGAGAGAATACTTGCAAAATGTCAGCACAGATAGATATCTCTGTCGATTATCATCTAGCACGGCACAGAGCCATACCTAGCGGGGGTGCACGACAAGCCACCAGCTCACCATTAGCACTACCATACATACACGACGCGCGCGCGAAGAATCGTCGTGAATTATTCAGCCGCTTCACGGCTGGACACTTTGTCTAATCAATCCTAATCAATCCTAATGCGACAATCCAACACCAGCCGCAAGCAGCACCAGCAGCAGCAGCACCAACAGCAGTAGCCACACAAATTGCCACACAGAGTCAGGCTGACTAAACTAATCCTTTTCGTCGAGACTAGAGACTGCTTCTGATGCTGCGGATTTTCGCAAAAGTGGCGCAATTCGTTTCGACGATTCGGTAGCGAAGTCGCAGCGCGCGCGAGGTAGCGATCTCACGTCAAGGCACCACGACGAGAGCGGCGGACGACGACGACGACGACAACGACGACGAGAATAACGGCAAACAAACCGCGCTTCGACTTCACTTACGCGCAGCCACCGCCAATACACGCACTTCAACCACTTCACGACCACTGACTGACTGACTGATTTGACTGGCTGGCTGACAGAACCCACCCGCCTGCTCCACAGCCAACAACCACCACCACCTTCACCAGCAAGAAGGGTCGTCCTTTTCTTCGTCTCCTCCTCCTCCTCCTCCTCCTCTTCCTTGATCTCCTCGCCCTTTTTCGTCTAACTATGTACTATCTCCACCTACTTCTCTCTCTCTCTCTGCTACGCTCGTGCACTATTACTACTACGACTAGTACTATTACTACGGCAAACACTGCAGCAGCAGCTGCCACGGAAGCGGCGGCCCCGGTGGGTGCAGCTGCGGCGGGTGCGGTTGGGAGAGAGTGTTTGTGGCGTATGCGGTTGGGAGAGGGTGTTGGTGGCGGGCGCGGTTGGGAGAGGGTGTTGCCGGCGGGTGCGGTGGAGAGGGTGTTGTCGTTGTCCTCAGTGGGTGCGCGCGAACGGCCTTCGTTTGCCGTCGACGTCCAGCCACTAGGTGGCGCTTTTGCGGTTCTGTCACCCGGCTGGCAGTTGCCTTTCGTATCTCTCGGTCTGTGGCTATTGTGGTTATTTCTGCCTGGCTGTGCGGCCAGCAGTGTTGACCGCGCTTGGCCGGGCAGGAGCAGCAGAAGCAGGCAAATAAAGAGCAAATAAATGCATCGCTAGATAAATAAATAAATTAATAGGTAGACACACACACACACAGAGACAGATTAATTGATAGATACGTGGTAGACGGATGGGTAGTAGATAGAGAACGACGGTCGGTGGGTGGGTGGTTGATGTCTGACGGACGGTTGGACTGGGTGGTTGATGTCTATTTACCTATCTATCTCTTCGGTTCAACAACAGGTGGGTGGCAGCCGCGGCAGAGCTTGGCCGTCTCGTTAGCTCAGTTGACCTTTTGCTCGTTACGTCGATGGTCCGAGTCGTCAAGAGAGTCGTGCTGCTGGTGGTGGTGGTGGTGTTGAGTGAGTAAGGAGAAGGAGTATGGAGTAAAGGGCTCCTCTTCAACCCGCGCTGTCAACGTGCTGCAGTGTCACCGTCACTCTCCGACCACTGGCAAAGCTCTTGTGCCCTCCCATTTTCTCTAGCACGCTATCAAGCTCATCACCACCACCACCACCATCATCATTGTGATCATCATCATCATCATCATCGTTATCATTGCTACTGTAGTTCTGGGTGCTTTGCTGGCCCAAATTGGCACTCTTACTGTTGTTGTTGTTGTTGTTGTTGTCGTAGTTGCTGTTGATGTTGCTGTTTTGTTCGTGGCGCGGCTTCTGTTCGAGCGACGGAACAACGTTCGACCAAGCGCCGTTGTAGCAGAGCTGCTACGACTTCAGAGGGACTCGACCACTGAGCAGCAGCAGCAACAGCAGACAGACATACAGATAGACTTCAGGCCGACAAAGTGACAAAGTCGCTGACAGCCAGATAGCCAGATAGTCACAGTTAGAGAAAGAGGCGGAGGCAGCAGCAGCAGCGTCGTCTCTGAACAACAACAGCAGCAACAACAACAACAACAACAACAACCAAACAACAAAAACTACCGCAGCAGAACGCCGGTTGTTCTGTCAGTTCGGTCAGTTGCTCGCTCGGCCGGTCAGGCGGATCGAGCTACAGCGACAACAACAACAACAATGACGTCAAAAACAGCAGCGACGGCGGCAACAACAACAACAGCTACAGCGGGCGACATCAACAACAACTACAGCGACAGCAACAAGAATAACAACCACAGCGACAGTAACAACAACAATAAGAGCCACCACAGCGACAGCAGCAGCAGCAACAACAACAACCACAACAACGACAATAGCTACAGCGGGCGACATCAACAACAACTACAGCAGCAACAACAACAAGAACAACAACTACAGCAGCAACAACAACAACAACAACAACAACCACAGCGACAGTAACAATAACGACCACAACGACAGCAGCAACAACAACAACGATAACGACAGCAATGACAACCACAGCGACAACAACAAGAATAAAAACCGCAGCGGCAACAACCGAACGCTGGTTGCGGCGGCTACAACAATATTGACATAATAGACTGGATACATGAACGCATGAATGAATGGATAGATGGAAAAATAAATGAATGCATAAATGGGTGGGGCACCACCACCACCACAACCGCCACCACACGGCCACGGCCAGCCATTGAGGTGATTGGCTAGCTTGTTTTGAAGACTGCCGACTGACTCACCGAACGCACTCACAACACACGCAACAACAACGACAGCAGCAACAACAATAAACAGCAGCAGCAGCAGCAACAACAACAACATAACAGCTACAACAACATCAGCAGCAGCAGCAACAACAACAACAGCAACAACAATGGCGATAAGCACATACTTCTCTCATCGCCTCTGATAAAACTGTGGATAATGATGATGACGACGACGACAATGATGATGATGATGATGCGTAAGCACCCCACCCCGTTTGACATAATTCATACCGAAAACACCACAACTGATAGACAAAGTAGGCGAGTGAACTCTGTGGGGATCGGGAGAGTAGCAGAGAGAGGACGGCGGAGCAGTGTTCCGATGAGAGCAATAAAGCCGCAGCAATGACATGGTGGAGTTGCCACGGGAGAATAACAATTAAAAACTGTTGTCTCCAACTTGTGGTCCGAAAGAAGGATCTTTGCCGCATGTCAAATCCGTATACTGCGTAACTAGTGTTTCAACACCTTCCCTCATGGACAACACGCGTTTACAACGTCTACACGAATGATCCAAAATCGTCCAACAAACTATGGGGTTTAGTACAACCCGGCGAAAAAAGCATTCTGTCCCAATGAAAAAAGGGTGCGGAAATGTAGGGAAAGCAAAATTACCAAAAGTACAAACAAATTATCAAGCTTTTTATTATGTCATATCTTCACTAAATCTGCGGCTGCGGGAGCCCCAGTCATCATACCGATAAACCAATCATACCCGTGTGATTAGAGGAAAATTTTTCATTTGCTGAATTGCATTTTACGTTAGCTCAAAGCAAAATTTATACAAATGTTGTATTGAAGATATTTTTAAGAAATTTAATTCTTTGCAATTTATTATTTTGGCTTTCACGCTCAATTACCCATTTTTAGAAGACATTTCGCCCCTTGTTCCATTAGAAAAAAAATATTTTTTTTGCCGTTGTTTTGATATTGAATTCTGGAAGACCATATATATATATATATATATAAAATCATAGGAACTTTCAGACATACCTCTTTCGAATTAGAAAAGCTCCCTGAGCAAGCTGTGTTTACTGCTAGGAAGGAGCGGAGGATGACTCGACCCACACTCTTCTAAAGCGCCAGGTGTTGGAACAGGCTAGAGCTACAGCAATTGCAAAACTCAGAAACAGATGGACCAATGAGGGAGACACTGCTCGAGATGCAAAGTGGGATCTTTTTCTACTCGCAGCAATAGTACGTAAAAGTATTTAAGCCTAATCTATATATATATATATATATATATATATATACCATAAACCATAATAGGTGTAAACAAATGACCCCCAGTAAACATGCAAACTACATCAGCTCTACGTCCGAACCTGGTGCCGTCCACCTGGACAAGGTGCCAAGCACCGCTGTGGCGTTACTGCGTTGCATATCTAATGACAGCCTTTGCCGGAAAAATGCATCAGTACTAATATTAATTATTTTATATTACATATCAGTACGTGGCCCCCCCGTGGCTAATCTAAGACACTTGCATACCTATCAATAGTATTCTCAGTGATTTCGCCGGGGTTTCTTAAGGTCTCGAACGCAAAAGGTTAAAAGTCCATGGAATCTCCGATAAATGCCTACTGTTTATCTCTGTCTGCAAAACAGCATAACAAGCCTGGGCAGCCTGTTAGGGTACCTCCGTCGGGTCAACGGCAGTCGTCTGTGTACAGACCTGCAGGTTCGAAAACTCAAGACATATATATATATATATATATTACACTTTCATTAAATATTACTTGCATTTTTTCCTATGAGTTTGTTGATCATAGTTGGAACTTAAAACAGAGAAGTATATATAGCGAATGCTGACTATATATATTTACATTTATTTAATAACAATATTCTTATAGAGAATTAAAATGTTTTTTTTTCATCTTAATACAGAAATAATACAATTGTCGACAAATATATGTAGTAACCTTTTTGGTTTTCGCAAGCTGTATACACATCACCTAAATTTCAATCGGCACGCTTCAATGCTGGACTTTAATTCGCTCATGGTCGTGGGGGTTATTAGCATGCAATATACTCTTTTAGAATCTCCATAGGAAACAGTCTGACCGCGTTAGATCGCAAGTTTTTGCAGACCAGTGAGTGTTCCGGTTACGTGAGATTACCTGCCTGTTACCGAGCAAGATGGCTTAGTGGCAAAAGCCTTTGCCTTGCATTCGGGAGGCCTGGGTTCGAGACCCAGACCGGCCACTCCTAAATTGGTTTTCATGATTCCCAATTTAAACAAGGTGAATGCCGGAGTGGACTAATAATCGACCGTGACCGGAAAAAAACGGGGAGCACAGATGTCTCAATAAAAAGAGATAGTGCATTATCATCCAACCCCCCATTAAGTTAAAAAAAAAGTTAAGTTAAGTGCACTTCCTCCTAAAAAGCGGAATTAAACTGAACTCGCCGGCTGTGTGGCTTATGGAACAATCTTGTTGGAACCCGAGTTCACTCGCGTCAATTCCGTCTAAATTCGGCCAACGTCAATTATGATCATACTGCGCATAAGCTCGCCATTCACCGACTTCTCGTGAATCACGAGACGGTGCTCGGTTGCGCAGATGCGACCGTTTTGTTTATTTGCACTTTTATTCAGATAGAAAGGGGCGTCGTCCAAAAGAGGTTTTCTTCACAGAATCAGCATTACGATTCATCTCGGAAGACCAATTGGCGAAGTTTACTCTGATGTCTCTGATGATCCGCAGTACTGAGCTCTTGCGTCAGCTCAATCTAGATCGTCAGCTAGATCGAACTTCAAAATGCGCCAGGTTGAGATGCGCGAAAGACCTAGGTGTTCGGGACATTGCTGAACCGATATTTCCGGACATTATTCCACACTGTCGGCCATAGCGGTAATATTTTCAACCGACCGAGTCATTCGTGGTCTTTCACGGCTTGGCACGTCACGTACTGAACCTGTCCTGTGAACCTTTTGCACAAAATCACCAATGGTGTTCTTATAAGGCAGATTATGCCGACCGTAAATTGCACGTACAAACTTGCCTTTGCATGAAAATTTTTGTTGCAAACTCCACGCGTTCTTCCGTTGAGTTGTGCTTCACATTGTATTTGACAGTCGTATCCTATTCTGCTTGTAAGAGCTGCTGGGAAATCACAATTGAGCGCGGAAACTTTTGAAAGATCCCAGCTAATTATACGGACAGCTATTTATATATATATATATATATATATATATATTGAGTGTAGTGTTAAGTGATGCAAAATACTAATAGATTTTGCATTAAACTTTAATTGATTTTTAATGTTTCTAGTAACTATATTTTTGATGACACGCTACAATCCACGCTCATTCTCCAGTAGCACATAGGCACAATTTAAAAAGCTCACGTGAAATTCGCGTGTCCAAGTTTTAATGCTGCCCGACTAACAGGAGTTGCTCAAATAATAACTCATAGTGGTCCCTTCTAACTTTGTGAGCACACGAAGTCAGCCATTTAGAAAAGTTAACGTAAGGTGTTTGTGTCAGTCCGCCTAACGACAACGGGTTATGGGAACGATGCCCTTTTACAAAACGTTTTACTTAGCGGACTGCCTTCTGTGGCGTTACACCGGAACCGACGCAGTTTTTACGCAGAGGTTCCTCCCACTTAAGGGCCAAACCAATGTCAAGGCCTTAAATGCGTATCTCTACGCGAAATTTCATTTATGCGTCAAATGGGATCACATGGTCTGCCGCATTTCATTACATATTGGAAACGAAATTACGAATCGGATAAATAGACAAACGCTCACTTAATACTAAAATGATTATGGGGCAACTGGATGGCAGGTTCTTCCTTGATTCTGACCGACTTGGTACTAATGCAGCCTTACTGCAGATGGCCATACAGTTAGACAATGTTAACAAGAGACCCAGTTACCAGGAAACGCAGGCTTTCTTAATAGCCAATCAGTAACCATTCCGTCCGTACCGTATTTCCAAAAACTAACTAAGGTCACATAAATAAAGTGCAGTTTATTTTTACAAACATTTGCCTTATTTATTGCATGTTAAACAATGTTACACTTGTGAGGTATTTGCTCTATTTATTTAATGTTTAACCTTTAGAGGCTGCACATCTAGTCACTTAAAAGCATATATTGTTGTTTACACTGCTTCGGCACATGTGTTACTCCTCGCCTTTCTAGATTGCCATGTAAACGCAATTTTGACGCCTATGTGTGATTACGTAAGGCAATGTCATAGCCGGGTTGGCTACGACATTGATATACGTAATAATAATTTAGATTTAATATAATAATTTTTACAACACGGCGGCCTCGGTCCGGGGAATCGCCTAGAAATGGCTGGTCCCTACACTGGACTTCTTGTAACCGTGCACACGTTCGCAGGAATCCAAATGCAATAATAATAATAATATATAGATACAAGCTTATTTGACCAGAAATTGGTAGATATTGCCTAAAATTCATGTCGGCTGCTAACGTCTTTCACTACTGCATGCGTCGAACCAGCTTCTATTTCGTTGCATTGCAGTATGTGGTATCAGTCAATATTACATGTGCCACAATATTTACATACACAATCTTCAATTTCAAAGCAATACCCTTTTAGGCGTATATATTGGTGGTAGCCATGCCAGGTAAGTCTGCAAAGTACCTGTCTGTTCACTTGCATTCCCTGCTTCCAACGGTATGTCGTGAATGCAGGACCGTCAGTGAACTTCTCTATGGCAAAGCTCAAATTACGCTTTTCTCTGTATGCGCGATATTGCTCTACGACGAGTGGGCTAAAAACGTATTTGTCCAAGATAAGATCTTCCACAAAGCTTCGCTCTTGGCATAGTTCCAACGCCAAGGTTGTCGATGCGTTACGCGGCAGTCCGAGCATATATTTCACAAAATTTGCTTTTATTTTGTCTATTTCTTTCGTTTGGTGCAATGGCAATAATACCAGAATAATAATAATAATAATAATACCAGACAGAGCTGTTAGACAGCCTCCAATCTCCAGTGGAAAAGGCTGTCTTTGTGGCAGCACGGGACACATTTAGTGGAGGCTTTCTAAAGTGTCTCCCTTCCCCGCAGCTGGGTACCATGCTGGACAACACCTCATTCCGCATGGTAACAGCTCTTCGAATAGGTGCCCCGGTTTGCAACCCCTACAGTTGCCGAGCATGTGGTACCACAGTAACTGAGGATGGACTTCACCCTCTTAGCTGCATCAAAAGCCATGGTAGAGTTTCTAGACACGCTGAACTCAATGCAATTATAAGAAGAGCCTTACACAGAGCCGGTATACCAAGCACGCTCGAGCCCAGATTAGGACTTCATGACGACAAAAGACCTGACGGTGTAACAATCCCTCTATGGGCTAATGGCAGATGCTTGGTATGGGATGCTACAGTGTCCTGTACAGTGGCTCCCTTGTATATACGCCACAGTTCACTAGAAGCGGGATGGGTTGCCGAGCGCGCAGATAATGGGAAAAAATGCAAGTACCAAGAACTGGAGACAAGTTATATCGTAGTGCCAATAGCGATGGAAACAATGGGCCCGGTAAGCAAGGGAACCAAGAGATTCATCAGTGAGCTAGGCCAACGGATTACAGATCTCACAGGGAATCGGCGCGAAGGCGAGTTTCTACGGTAACTGCTGTCGCTTGCAGTGTGCCGAGGAAACGCCGGCTGTATTGTCGGTTCCATGGAATAATATTTAGGAGTTAGGCGAAGACAAGGAGTACACGTTCACACCTCACAATTGATACATTTAAACAATATTAATAAATAATAATAATAATAATAATAATAATAGCGCAATACTCGCAGCGATACTACAAATAAGAGAGCAATACTCGCAGCGATAAAACCGCACCAGGTCGGTGTAGCAGTCAAGGGCGGAGCGGAAGCGGCCGTTCACGCCGCCCGAGCCTACGTTGAAGTAGAAGGACCGACGCGCGTAATAGTTAAGCTGGACTTTTGCAATGCGTTCAATTCAATCCGAAGAGATTTGCTTCTGCGGAAAGTAGAACAGTATGTTCCGGATCTACTGCCACTGGTCTGGCAAAGCTACAAAGAACCCTCACTGCTATCCTGGGATACGATGACGCCTATCGGTTCAGAAAATGGAGTTCAACAGGAAGACCCGTTAGGACCCGCGCTCTTCAGCCTTGGTATATCAGGCCTGGTCGCCCAATTGCAAAGCCCGTTCAACGTTTGGTACCTAGACGACGGAACACTCGGAGGACCGGTAGATATCGTAGCATCGGACATACGCCAAATTAGAGAATTTCAACAACAAGGAGGCCTAGCTCTTAATGCAGAAAAATGCGATGTAACTGCTTTCGGTGGATCCCACGAAGACAGAGCACGCGCGATGACCACAATATTAGAGAATCTACCTTCAGCGAGACAACTAGACAAAGCTGATATGGAATACTTTGGTCTGAGATGTGCAAATGCACGCGAAGACCACACGTATATAAGTCATAACGGAAGCAGCACCATTGACCTACTGTTTCACAACCTTGTCGATGGCGAAGTTAAAAGCTTCGATGTTCTCGAGGTGGCTGCAAGGAAGCACCTACCGGTGTCAGCAGTCGCAAATATTCCAGATATCTGGTTTAAGCAGCAAGGCGACCCACACCTGGTTGCCACGAGGCGTGTTGACCTTTCACTATTAGAGGTTGATAGCCTCGAGGTGAGCTGTGATGTGGATACTTGTTGTGAACTGCTAGAGAGAACCATGAGAAGTGCAGTCAGGTAAAAGAGACCGGGGCAGAGGAGATCACGACAGTGGTTTTCTCAGGCTTGCTATCTCGCCCACCGTGGGGTGCTCGAGCTTTTGCGCCAAGCGAGGGTAAAGGCATCACCACAGCTGCTAGCCAGACGCAGGCTTGACTACTTCAATAGTAGAAAAGCTTACATAAAGCTATGCCTTGACCATAAGCGTGAATACGCTAGGCGGGAAGAAACCCGACTGCTCGAAAGAGCGGAGCGCAAGCCCTCAGCCTACGTCGTACGGCCTCGTAGGGGGGCGAACCACCTGCTCAGCGACGAACAGGTAACGAATCACCTGACCGGTCTTCTATATAACCGCGAGACGGTACGCCTGGCTCCAATGATTGAGCACCCGCTCACATTGGAGCAGGATACTATGAATCTGCCCTTTGAGGTAGAAGAAGTAAGTCAGGTTCTGCACCCTCTTGCGAGAGGAAAGAGTGCGGGGCCAGACCAAGTGTACTATGAGCACTGGGTGCAGTCTGAGCCACTTTTGGCAAACCATCTTTGTGATTTCTTCAACGAGATCATGAAGAGGGGACAAATGCCAGGAGCCTGGCATATCGCCAGGCTTTCTCTTTTATTTAAGGGTAAGCATGGTGATGACAGACGAGACCCAAACTTATACCGCGGTATAGCGTCTGAAAGGACGCTGAAGAAGATCTTCTGCAAATTGGTTATAAAACGGATCGAGTACGTTGTCGACCAGACCCTTCCACCGGAGCAATTCGGCTTTCGAAGAGGTCGAGGAACGCGTGATGCAATCCATGTGCTTCAGTCAGAGATAGAGCGAGCTGTGGCAAAGCCCGGAGGCCATTTGTATGCAGTCTTTATAGACTGCGTCAAGGCTTTCGACAAAGCACCTCGAGATCTCTTGGTGAAGTCATTCCGATACGCAGGGGTTGGTGGCTCTCTTCTAAGCGCAATTTCCAGTTTCTTTGATGAGGACACCTTACTGGTACAAGGTGAGCAGGAAGTGTTGCAGGTAAGGCAAAATGTGGGAACCCCGCAAGGCGACCCATTGAGCTGCGTCTCCTTCACTCTTCTGCTTGCCGATTTTGTTGATTATATTCGACAAGAGTTCCAGAAGGCCACAGTTGTGATGTACGCAGAGGACATAGCGGTCGCTCATCACGACCTGGGTGCCATCAAGCGCATCACTTCTCTGGCGGAGGTGTTCCTTGTCTCAAGAGGGCTGGAAATAAACGCCATGAAGACCAAGGCTATGAAATTCAGAAGAGGAGGTCGATTGGCTGCTAAAGACGTTATACGTTGCGGCGGCCAATCCTTGGAATTCGTTAACTCTTTCTGGTATCTGGGGCTTCGGTTTCGTTATACTGGGACGACCTTCACTGCTCACATCGTCGAGACAGCGCGCACAGCCCTAATTTCTCTTGATGGAGAAATAGGCGATGTCCGGCGATTGTCCGTCCCGACGGCAGTGGCGCTTTTCTACCTCAAGGTTGTAAGAATCCCTCAAGTGCTAAACGACCAAACAGCCTTTATCGAGGGCGTATCACCTTTGCTCAAGCAAATGCATCTACAAGCGGCAATGTGCGTGTGGAGATACAGCCTGGGATCACCCCGTTTAAACTACATACTTAGTAGTGCACCGACAGATCTCTGCCCAGATGAAGTTGAGGCATATGATACTTCTTCCAGAGAAATCATGAACGAGGTGCTGAACGTCACGCTTAACGATGAGATATGGAAGAGGGTAAGTTTACCTATCAAGGAGGGTGGACTTGGCTTAAGGAGTGCAGTAGACCTGGCTCCAGTATGTTACGCTGCTTCGCTGAACCAGTTCGGAGCTCTGTCAGAATCGTTGGTAAGCCACGATGTGCAACAGCTAATTCACAAACATAAGGTGGAGGCTGAATGTAAGATCAGGATGAAATTGGACCCCGGCTCGTTGGAAGAACATCTATATCAGCACAAACTAGACGGATATAGTAGCAGAAAGCTAGCAAAAGACATTCAAGACTCTTTGTGTACGCGCCGTGAACAGGCGGTTTTCCGAGCCGCCAGAGATATTTCTAGTGGAGGCTGGCTTAAAGCCCTGCCATTTCCACATTTAGGCACCATGCTGGACCCAACCACTTTCCGCATGGCTGCTGCTATCAGGATAGGAGCTCCAATTTCCAGCATGCGGAAATGAGGTCGATGCCTACGGTCTACACCCACTGAGCTGTCCAAGAAGCTCTGGAAGGATTTCACGGCACATGGAGTTAAACGAAATCATTAAAAGAGCTCTTAGGAAGGCAAAGTTGCCAGCAAAACTAGAACCACGGGGCCTCGGACAAGACAACGACAAGAGACCTGACGGCGTGACCATATCATTATGGTCTTACGGCAAGTGCTTAGCCTGGGATGCTACAGTGTCCTGCACAGTAGCTCCATCGTATCTCAGCCATAGCTCTGTTAACACAGGATGGGTAGCAGAGCACGCCGAACAGGAAAAGAGACGCAAATACGCAGACCTTGAAAACAGTTATCACTTTGTACCGGTGGCTATGGAAACATTAGGACCCATCAGCAGTCGAACAGCAAAATTCATTCGGGATCTGGCCAGGAGAATGACAGCAACAACGGGGGACCAGCGCGAAGGCGAATATCTGAGACAGCATCTGTCTCTCGCGGTGTGTAGAGGCAATGCCGCTTCTATAATCGGCGCCATGGGATGAGCAGATAAATACGTTCTTGAATCGACGCGACACGTTCGAACCTCACAACTGTACTTTGATAACACAATTACGAATTGAATAAATAATAATAATAATAATAATAATAATAACAAAGCACAGTGGGATGGACAAGATTTGAGAAAAAGCGTTCTATTTGATACGGCTAGCAAGAAGGCGTCGCGGATGTTTTCCTCAAAACAGTGCAGTACGGTGGTGACAAGCAATCTAATGTTTATGTAGACTCACAGCTCACCCTGCTCATTGGGCCCGTAACAAATGAAGTCTGACTGGTCTGACAGACAACACAGAACTTGTATCGCCGTGCATGACGCGGTAACGATACATTACATCTTCGTTCTCTAGAAAACGTAGAACGTAGGAAAACGTCGAGCTGTGGGTTCTTCTATTCTTCTCGCTCTAACGTGCTCTAGTAGTGTGGGCAAAGGAATGACACCCGTTGGGAAAGGTGTCCGCGGCGGCGAAAGGAAAATACCAGTAGTTTCTGGTAGAGCATTTGTCATTTTCACCTGCACATCAGGCATATGACGTTTATGTGCAACGTAAGAGAAACACGAACTGGCTTGAATGCGTTCTCTGCTTTATTGGCAGCTGTTTATGTTTAGCGTCGGGCACATACGACAAAAAGTACACAGTACACAGTGGCGTTGTTCACCTGGCTGCCTGCGGTACACAATAATGATAATAATGTCTGAACGCTGTTGGTATCCGTTGTTGTTCTAATTTTGCGCTGTTTGCTGTCTCATTAAAAAAGGCGGTTAGCTATTCGGAGAAGCAGATCCCAGAATGCAGAATACCATAATGCAAATCATACTCTAGTAATAGTAATGATGATGATAATGATGATGATGATAATAATAATAATAATAATAATAATAATAATAATGATGATGATATAATAATAATAATAATAATAATAATAATAATAATAATAATAATATAATAATTGCATTATGGTCACATGGAAAGTCCCTAGCTTGGGATGCAACGGTTTCGTGCACAACCGCGGCTTCGTATTTACACCACAGCTCTGTTGAGCTGGGGTGGGTAGCAAAGCACGCGGACGCCAGAAAACGGTTTAAATATGCTGGACTAGAAAGAAGATATATTTTTGTGCCTATTGCCATGGGGACACTAGCACCAGTCAGCAAGGGAACCGAAGCATTTCTCAAAGATTTGAGTAAGCGAATTCAGGAGGTCACGAACGATCGAAGAGAGGGTCAATTCTTGAGGCAAGCGTTGTCCTTGGCCGTTTGCATCGGAAACGCGGCATCTATTTTAGGCGCCATGGAGTGAACTAATTATTTAAAAAAAACTTTGCAAGAATACATTCAGACCTCTCAACTGTAACATCGTTTAACATGTAATAAATAATGATAATAATAATAATATGTGCGTGCCGGTAACAAAAAATACGTACGCAGAAAAAGGCCTGAGTATGACCTTATCGTAACGGACTGCTCTACTAATAGCTTTAGAATGTTCGGATCGAGTGTGATACGTTTTGCCATATCTTGCTTTTATAGAATAGAAGCAAATCATTCACGGAGGTAAGCAATGCATTTTAAAAGCAACACTTTTTTCTTGTCTGCAATTATAAGGTTACATATTGTGTTTGCTCGAGCAGAAGTGCCATTTCAGAGAAGGTTGACAAGGCCTGAACGTTTGTCACCTAACGAACGAGCTGACATACCTACTGGTTTGGTACGATGATACTAAACCACCACTGTATGTCAGAACGTGCGAGACGAAGCGAGAAGACAGGGAGATGGTTGGGCGGGTGCCGGAGAGGCAGGGCAATCGACGCGCTGATGTCGATGACAATAATGTTCTTAGGACACGCGATGACCAGATTGTAACGGGCTGAATCAGGCCGAAGCCGGTCGAAGCGCCACCGAAGAGAGGTCAAAACGATTTCGGTTGACTCGAGCAAGCAGTATCTGCTTAACGAACTTAGTGTCCCCTCTCTCTCTCTCTCGCTTTCTCTCTCTCTCTCGCTTCTCTCTCTATCTATATATATATATATCTTTCTCTGTCTTTTTCGCTCTCTTGAGACAGTAGCCGTCCGTCACGCCTGCTCTGACGTGACCCGACGGGACGGAGCGCAGCGAAATCAGCTACACAGACTGGTGTTTCCTTGTCGCCGCCGCCGCCACTCTAGTTGTTGTTGTTGTTGTTGCTCAAACAGCAGCAACAACAGCAACAATTTCGTCGTCGCCGTCGTGGTCGTGATTGTGTGACGGGCGACAGTGTTCGTGTTTGGCCATTCTGATGCTTGTATCGCGTTTTATTCGCTGATTTTATAATGTAGTTAAAATACTTAGTTGTCAGCTGCTGTTGCTGCTGCTACTGCTACTGCTACCGCTGTAGTCAGCCAAGAGATTTGATTTAGAGCATAGTGGTTCCCAGTGAGAGATAGTTACACAGAGAAGGATAGATAGATAGAGAGGGAGAGGGGGGAGAGATCGAAAGAGAGAGAGAGGGTTATTGGTACCCCCCCACTATCGACTAATTTCGACCCGGTTTGATCGGTTTGACCTTCTGACTCAACGGCCCTACCTAACTGTCTACCTCTAAGCAAATAAACAAAGCTTTACCAAAATGTCGCCGTTGTCCAACCGACCACAAAACTACCTCGGTCAGTACAATTACATACATACACACAGACACGCGAACCGTGTATAGTTATACCAAGCTAATAAAGTAATGCGTTACTCCGCGCAACCGCACGGCATTACTCGAAAACACGCAGGCTGATTCAGTTCGGTCAGTTCGTCTTCGAAAAAAGCCTCCAGCCGTTATCGAAGCGATCAAGCGCGCCAGATGTGTACTTTAGAGAAAATTCTTCATGGACAGAACGAGAGAAACACACGAAAGGGCAAAGTTCTGCGGCAGTCATAAGCGATACGCACAGGTCCCGTAAACGTCTAATTTTTTTTTTGATAATATAATTAGCATTTTTATTATAATTTAGAAGAATATATATAATGCTTCACGGCGTTGCTGCTCGTCGACCTAGTT
Source organism: Dermanyssus gallinae (assembly GCA_003439945.1). NCBI lineage: Eukaryota > Metazoa > Arthropoda > Arachnida > Mesostigmata > Dermanyssidae > Dermanyssus > Dermanyssus gallinae. Next base: position 231,232 of record QVRM01005696.1, on the reverse strand, counting down.
GCTCCTTCTGCGCGCCGTAGCCGCTCTATCGTTTATGCCCGTGAGGAAGTCCTGCCCGCCCCCTGGCGCGAAGGTCCGGGTCCATCCAGTCTCTCATATTTCCGAGCACTGAGGTCGCGTTACCTCTTTGGATCTCCAGGGACAGTCGCTGGGAAAAGAAGACGTGCGCCCTCTTGTCCATCGTCGCCTGCCGTAACACGTCGCCAACCCGAGAGATCAATGTTACCGTGAGGGGCCCAGGGCCACCCATCGTCTCGAACGCGAATGGCGAAAAGTGGTGCGCCCGACTTATATCCGCATACTTTCTTATCTTTGAGGTCTCAGCTCGCGAAACGGCAGTCCCCGGGCGGGACGCGCCGGGACCGACAAGGGAAGGGGTCAGAGAGTCGGTCACCGTCGCATCCCACACCAGGGAACGACCCTTATAGAAAGGTATCAAAGTCATACCGTCGTCTCTTGAAAGCCCAGGTGGTTCCAGAACGCAGGGAATCCCCGCCCTCCGCAGCGATCTTGCAAACATTTCATTGAGGGCAGTGTGTCTTGGGCGCCGGCCCGCTGCGTGAGCGCAAGACAGGCCGTGTCTGGCGAGTCGCCCGACCGGCTCGCCACAAGAGCATCTGTGTGGTTTAACCAAATCAGCCCCCAATCTCAGGCCAACGCATATCCGGGTGGATTGGTCATCAAGGCGGGTACCCAGTGAGTTAGCGGGTAGTGCATGCAACCAGTCGCTTGCTCCTGGATGAGCGACAGCTAGAAGGCGTGCCTTGTCCTGGTCATCCCCGCATTCTTCAAGCAGCGAACTAAGCGAAGCTTCGTGGGCCTTCTCGGCCCAGGCCCTCTGGCAGGCTAGTCTATCGGGACCAGGCGATGAAGCTTGAAGTCCAGTCGCTATATCGTCACGAGCCGCCTCGAACATTGCCTGAGCCGCCGGCGGGAGCTGGCGCTGGACATTTTCCGACGTAGCATGCATCGAGGCAGCCACGGCCGGGCCCGCCAAAGATCGAGCCGAGGGGAGACCATGGCCGCCCATGGACGTGGGGAGGGCCGCCTGGGGTCTATTTTTCTAGTTTTCTAAAACGTCTAAATTACTATTTCTAAAATTAATTAAGTGGTCGTATCAAAAATGAAAACGCAAGTCGAGAAAACTCGACTCTCGAACTTTCTGTTCCTAGGCAGAATTGTGTGCTTTTGCACTACTAGACTGTAGGATAGCAGTGTCCGTTAAGCAGCGCGGGCATAGACAGCGTCGGTTAGCGGCAATGCCGAAGCAAGCTAAATACATGGCGCCAATTAGAAGATGCCGCCACCATACTAGCGAAGACGCGGGAAGTCACTAAATGCGCGGGCAATCTGTGAGTATATAAGGAGGCACGAAAATAAATGAGTCAGTAGTCGTTGGTGCGAGCCAGGCAGAGGACGTGTGTTGCTTGAGCGAGAGAATGGCGAACTCGTAACAGTCGCCGCCCGGTCATGGGGGTCGTGGACTCTACATAGACGATCCTTTTAGGAAAGTTTCTGGAATCGCTCAGCAGCGACTTAAATAGCGCTTCACCGTCTGAAGCCGCTTACTCAATTCTGATTTCGGCTGTTGGCGCCGTCTATCTATGGTGGGATAACAAGACATACGTATGCATTCACATGCGAAGTAGTCATAGTAGCAGTTCTGCTTCATGGATGACGTGTATAGCGATCCAGTTGCTAGTAACAGGTGGCATGCTTTCATGGGTAGCGCTCCTTTTGCATCTATTGGCATTTATCTCAGAAACCCTCATCCACTCAGAACGACGACCTGAAGCTTTGCTACGAGCGGTTCGTTGGGGATACAAAAAGGGTAGAACTACGCATAGACGGTGACACGAGGCTAATGCAGGACAAGTCGCATTGAACATGAACGCGCATCAGCACAAATAGGTCCTCGATGCTGCTAGGCATAACAAAAAAAAGTCATATGTGTTTGTGGAGCACATATGTTAATAATTATAAACAAATTAGGTATATTGTAAAATCATAATAGCATAAATGGAAATCACCTGGTTTTATTTGCTATATCAAAATAAGAACATAGAGAACAAAGCATTTGTTTCACAGTCGAATGCTTGTAAGACTTTAGCCAAGTTAACAGCAACAGCAAATGCGGTCATAAGTACAAAATGTCTTCAAATAGAAAGCGTACAGCTAATACAGCGGTTTCGTCTTGTAAAATATATCGTAGGCAGATACTCAAATCGAAACTATATTTAAACAAATTGCATTTAGATGTAACAGTGGCGCGTTCAAGAGTGTTCAAGGCAACCGCTTCGTTGTCCAGAATTTAGTTAAATACCTTTAATTAGTTCGAGTACTGAGTTCGAGTGCGTTTTAGTGTATATAGATGTTGAACACTGGATATTCACTTAATCATTACCTATCTTTTGTGGATCCAAACCATGCCCCCGGTTTGCTCCGTATAGGCGGCGAAAGGCGTACAAAGTAAGTACGCACCTTCTTTTGATTGCGACTATAATTTTCCAACAAGCGATCAAAAAAAGGCAACATAATGCTGTAAGGGAAACATGAGTCAGAGAGCTATCCCCAATCGAAGAAGCTCTCTCGACTGACCCACATACGTCCCAATGTTTAGGAAATCTGTATAATTAGCTGGTCTGCTAAGTTGACATACGTACGCGTACCATATATGTGCGTGTGATGCAAATGTCTGTGATTTTGCATTGGATATATGGAAACATTGCATAAGTTTCCATATTAAAGGAACGATAACATCTCGGGCTGCTAAAGATCACAAACCGCATCTTTGTGCATGTACGATGAGACGACCTGTCGTAGCATTTGCAACGTGATTAGCAAAATATTCCTCAATTTGTAAATTCAATAAGCTTCGGCTGCTAGACAGTTGAGAGGAATCCCGTGCACTTTTCCCGGCCGCTACCGAACACTTTTACCACAGCCCTGAGGCAAGCAAGATCGACCCTCAATGAACCCACATCGCCAGCCACGATTTTCGAACTGTCAACGATCAGATCGTATCATACTTATACTGTTACGCTTGCAGGTCTAATACAGGGAACGCAGAGCTTGGGTGCTGAAAATATCAATGGCAAAGTTTGACGAAATTGTGGTTAGAAGCGAGGATGTTATTCGTATGTTGTTTGATTACCCATGACTTTGCAGACAACTCTATCTAGATAGCAGATATTTGTCGACAACTCTCTAGATTACTTGTTCGATGCATTGTATGTATAGCGACTAAATTAAGCGTAGCTGCGTTTTCGGGCCAAGGATTCCCGCTTTTTACGTTTTTTGACATTTGGGTCAACTGCCACAAACAAAGACAAAAAAATACAATGCGCCTTCTAAGCATCTAGTACAGTACTGACACAGCCAGTAACGTGCTTATCTGCGCCAGTTTGTGTCAAGGGTGCCTTCGGAGTTAAAAATAAATTATAATTATCAATGCCTGTATCGTGATATTTTGATGAACGGGTTGTTTGCGTTGAAAGCGGCTTAAACATTATATTTATAGCAATTGCAACAAGAGCCGTAACAGTATTCAGAGAACGGGGCTTTTTTTTACTATTTCAGAACAGCAAACGTTCATAAGTGTTCTGACTAATTCACGAAATTGTACTCTTGGCTAAATACAAGCGCGTTTTTTTCAACAAATCGATAAATGCAGGAAGTAAACGACACACTTGCATCGACACAATCTTAAGCTAAGTCTAATAAGAACGATGCATATTTAGAGAGAAGTGTCTCTACAGATCAGAACTGTTGTCCGTCGTCGTAGATTTTGTTTGCATTAATATGTAGGGCATTTTCTGTCTTTTGCAATATAATTGTTGTCCGTAAGACAGCAATGCTTTCTCGATTTGCTCATCAGACTTAAAATCAAGCTGTCGGGGCTTAAAGAGGAGCTGTGCATCTCGTCCAATGAATTAGTTGGTTGATTCTTTGTCGACTCGACTGCAAGAGGCAATCAATGAATGGGCTTCTCCAGCGTCAACCAGAACACGACAAGTCAAGATTTAAGTCAACTTTCGTTTTTATAACGAATAGTTTTTTTTGTGCCGTTCCGAAGTCCTTCGGCAAAAATACTGGTCGTTCAAGAGAAAGAGAGGAAACTCTTGACAGCGCTGTAGAAATAGCAAATTGCGTGTAGCCAGCTTACAGACGGGCGGGAAATTTGTGTCTTGCTAGGCAGCGTATGCCGTGTCTAGGAAACCTACACCACACAGAAGATCTTGAGTATTTGCATTTGTTGAAACTCCTAGTCACACGTTCGCTTAAAAGTGTTATTTTTATCTTATACGAAATTGACTCACACACATAATGTGCACACAAATTTAGACAACATGTGTACATTTGTGTGCACGTTTTGCTTGTCGTAATAGTGTCAAGCTTGGCGTTTTCGTTTACACGCCCACCTACCACCCTGCGACCGACAGGCTTGTGTATTACGTGAAATTTATTAAATAATTCGTTCGAATAAATTGTTTTAATATTAACAATAAGTTGTTTTGAACAGAGGTTTATTATTATTTATTATTATTATTATTATTATTATTATTATCATCATCATCATAAATGTGTCACATTTGTACATATATGAATTATATCACATCTACAATACTGCTTATGTTATTATTACTGCTGGAGTGTTGGTCAACCACTCAACATCATCTTGGCGTTGCCTCTCTGTAGTTCCAATGACAACCTCTGTCGGAGAAACGCGAATGATCTTGGCTCGCCGTGGCCTCAATACGCTTCTTCCCAAGCTCTTTTGTCAGTTTGAGTGCATCCGTGCCCCAAACGCCAGATGACTCGAGACAAAACGCCATTACAACGTGGTCCTCAAGGAGATGCGCGTTTAGGTGCCGTTTATGCATCTCCCGTTGGTGACTGATGTGGCCGACGCTCAGCACTGGCGGCTAGTGCACGATAGCCGAGAACGTGCACTGTCGTCGAAGATAGTAGTGTCCCAGCGTCAGCAGCCGATTATGGTTCCAGTCCCGCCTGGACGCTTGTCCTTCCTCCGCAGTCCACCAGGCTTCAGTGTGACGCGGTATCCGGCGTGTCTGAAAGCGCGCCCGAGAATGTCATGAATGCTATACTGGCGGCACTGTGTAAGCCCGGCCAACTTAGTGCAGCTAAGCCTACTAATCGTAAGGTTTCTGTTTCAACCAGTCTGACATAAACTTGCTTTCCGCCCAGTAGTATGAAGGGGCAAAATTATGCATGTTTATTTCGTTTCACTGTGTTTGCTTGCCGCTTTGGGAAAACAACTCGATTTGTTTAGGGGCTGATACCGTGGTTACTGATGTCGCTGTAGGAGATTCGCATATTACATCTTCGCATAATTGCACAACAATTGGTTTCAAAACGATTTTTAGCAAACTTTAAAGAATGCTAGTTAGCCACTTAATTCGGGGCTGAAATGGCTGTTCGCCGTAATTAAATGAGGTGATCCTTTTATGAATGCAGCTTAATGAAAGCTCAGGTTTATACCTTTAACGATATATCAATATACCTGGTTCGTAAATTTAATCATTTTCTTTTGCTACCGGTTTCCCCCTATCTCACGGCTTTGCTATGCAAATCGTCGCTTTGGCGATCTGACTTTTTTGATTGAGACGATAATCCCATCCGCCTTGCACGCGCATCGTGTTCTGATAAGCGCACTTTGTTCTCGACTTAGCGCTAAGATGGAAGACTTCCTTTTTTTCGCTAACGTGCCTACGAACTGTCATGAAACATATCAACAGAGCAGCCTAGCTAACAATTGTCAAGCCAACAATTAGAATTTGCGGCAAAGTTCTCGTGGATAATGGCTCTGAAGAAACTCCGTGTTCGGTTACGAATGAAGATCCGTCGGACAGCGCATGTCTTTGGTGTACAGGTTTACACGGAGATGCGCGATTAGAAAAAAAAACAGTCAGTTGACGTCTTATTGATAGCAAAACCTGCACGCGCTGAATGCAGTCTTGCAGGGTTACAAAGCTACGTGCGCTATTTAATGGCGGAAGGATAGACGCGTTTTTGCTTGACATGTAAACCTAACTAGCGTCATCGTTTTTTATTTTATTTCACGGGCGATTTGAGCGGTACCATAAGCAGGCATGTTGAGACGTCTAGGGTTGTTTCCCCAACAGTCTTTGTGGCGGCGTGGTCGCTGACTTTCAGCGGTTTGGCTTATGATCCATTCTCAATGAGCATCGTCCAAAAATTCGATTCGGTCAACCACAGAGATTACGGTAGATGACCACCACGGATAGCAAACTAGCTAGGGAACTAGTCATGGTTATCACTATTCAACCAACCATGCCGCCATGAAAAAAAAGTACCCTTTGCTATGACCAATCGAAAATGCCTTCAAGCGGTCAACGTATAATTGTAAATGTGTACGGGTATGATCATGCAATTCTTTAGAAATATAATACATATGATATTTGGAACGATTTGCGGCAGCGTCAGGCTTTTAATAAGACTGACAGGTGAGGAGACTGTTCTTGCCTAGTCATAGCCGAGGTACCGCGAGGGTGAAATTGTATGTCCAGCAAATGTACACATTACCACAAGGCTGATGCAGCGCACTGCAGTTGCTGCCATTCAAATGGCTGCTTTTTGCTCTATGGTGTATGGTGGAGTCCAGTGTCTGTATATACAGCCGCCTCGCCCTTCGATTTCGAATGTTTGGTTGCTAACCCTTCACTGCCTACCACACAGCGGACATAAATGCGTAATACTCTACGTTTACGCAAATGCGTCACCAACCAGATATATGTGGTTCATTTAGACGAGATTATCCGGAGATCTAAGGTATACGCTGCATGTTATCGATACCGCGGTTTTGAGTACAACAAACATACTCAACCGCAAATGTGGTGAACAACGATTTGACTACCGACTGCGTCTACCATACAGACGGGCCTCTGTTATTATCTCCTACTAGTGTGTCTGCATGCCGTGCGGTTCTCGCCATATACACACGCCATTACAGCATGATCAGTCATGCGATGGAAAGTTAACGGTCATGCTTATTTTACGAGGCTCCTCCTGTAGATCGAAGCAAGTACTGCTAAATATTTATATATATATATATATATATATATATATATATATATTAAAACAAAGACACAAGTACATATATGTAGACACGATGATGTTTTTAAAGCTCACGTACTAGTCAAACTGCTGTCCGTATAAAGAAAACGTAAATCTAACAAAACGCAGATTACATGCTACAGATATACAGTACATGCGCCATTGTATCGTGATTGTTCTTTTATGATGTATGCAATATGCCAGAAATTAAGTTCTGCTGTGAGTCTCAAATTAGGAGACTTGATGAAGACAGCCAGCGAAGGTTTTAAGGTGACAGTGGTGTCACTAGAGTGGATTGGTCATTCAGCTCTTGGACTCGCCGGATCTCAACGGGGCTTTCAAGGCATACAACGATGAGCTTCAACCGCTGTATGACGATTGCTACCCGTTGAGACTGCGGGGGGCTTCGAAAGACGTAGCCGTTCGCCATAGTTCACTAGCAATTGGGTTCATATGAGGCACAGTGTTGATCGAGCTCGCCGTTAGTGGATTACTACGCGGCCCACGGTTGACAGAGAGACGCTTCACAAATTGCAGATGGTGCACAAGGTAAAACTCAAAATAACCAAAGATATATTACAACAAGGAATATGTGCTCTTGTTGCTATAATATTGTAGTATTATTGCAAAAAAAAAAACAAAAAAAACCAGGCGCCATGGGATGAGCAGCTAATAGCACTTGCTTGAATCGATGCGACACGTTCGAACCTCACAACTGTATGCTGATAACACAAATAATAATAATACAAAATCATATTTTGCATTATCTAAATTAAGTTAAGGGGAGGTCCAGGAGATAGTAGACGCTTTGAATAAATTCTTCTCATCTATCGCTATTGCTAAAACTACATCTATGGTTCCCCTTCATGAGCCGATCAACTCATTTCTCTCATTTTTTAATTATATGTATATATATACAGGTAGTTCAATAAGTTCTTAGAATGAAAACCGAGAATTTTCCAAATCATGTTTTTAAATTTTTCTTCTTCGATATACTCCCCGAGAAGCTCAATACATTTTTTCCACCGAGATTTCAGAGCTTTCATATCTCTTGAGTAGAATTCCGCGTCGTTAGACTGAAAATAGGCATTGACAGCAGCCTTAACCTCTTCATTGCTGGAAAAACGCTTTCCACCGAGACTATTCTTCAAATGTCCGAAGAGGAAATAATCAGAGGGGGCCAGGTCTGGAGAATAGGAGGGTTGTTCAATAAGTTCGAACCTCAGTTGGGCCAGTTTTGCCGATGCTTGCCGGGACTTGTGTGCAGGAGCATTGCCCTGGTGAAACGGGACAACCTTCTTCTGCAAAGCGGGCCGTTTCACGATGAGTTCTTGCTAACGGCAGTCCAACAGTCTTGCATAATATTCTCCTGTGATCGTTTTACAGCTCTCAAGGTAGTCGACCAGCATTATTCTACGTTGGTCTTAAAAAACTGTAGCCATCACCTTTCCGGTCAATGCCGTTGTCCGCACCCTCTTCGGAGGTCCTTCATCAGGTGCACACCATTGGCAAGATGCTTCTTGGGTCTCGGGAGTGTAGTGATGAACCCGGCTTTCATCGACGGTCATGAATCGGCACCAAAAATCCGACAGATTGTTCGACATCTTGGCCAAATTTCGCTGTAAAGCCAAAACAGACGCGTCTTTTTGGCCTTGGTTGAGCAAATGCGGCAGCCATTTTGCTCTAAGCTCTTTCATCTTCAAGTTTTCGTGTAGGATAAAATGCACACTGCCTAAACTAATCCCTAATGCCTCCGCTATTTTCTTAATGTTCATTCGCTTATCTGTGCCAAGAATTTTTCGCACTTTCTCTACGTTTTCCTCATCAGTTGCCGTTTTTTGGCCTCCTGGACGTAGTTCATCCTCGGTGCTCCTGCGACCTCTTTTTAACACATTAATCCAGTTGGAAACAGTGGAAAACATGGCGCAGAGTCACTGTACGTCTCGTCTAACTCAATTTTTACTTGAGTAGCATTCCAACATTTTGAAATAAAAATGCTTGATAACCACTCGAAACTCTTTTTCTCCATTTTTAGAAATCACGCCGATACGTTGCACGGGAAAAGCTATCAAACGAAATCGCAACGGCCAATCACCATAATATATTGAGTGCTAGCAGTCGAAAAGTTGCAGTTCCTATTAGCGGTGAAAGCGTGCCAAAATTCAAATTCTAAAAAGCTCATTCTAAGAACTTATTGAACTACCTGTATATATATATATATATATATATATATATATATATATATATATATATATATATATATATATATATATATTTACTTTTTTATCTTGAATCTATGGAGCTCTGAGCCTAACGCATTTTCCTTTAGCGCCATTACAGCTCAGGAACTGCAAATTGCTGCTAAAGCGCTAAAGTCAGATTCAATCAGAAACGTGCCTGCAAATGCGTGTAAGTTTCATTAAAAAAATTTTAGACTTTGCAGCCCTTCTGGCTGTCGTATTTAATATCTCAGTTGAATCGGGCTTATTTCTAGAACGCCCTCAAAACATCTGCAGCGATTCCGTTATACTAGTATAAAAGCAAGAACGGAAGGGACCAACCTGATAAATACCTTCGTACCGATATTACTGGTGTCCTTTGTCTCAAAAATGTTTGAAAAGCTTACCATTATGTTACATGCTTCTTCCAGCTGTTAACGGCGGCTGAAAGAAGCATGTAAACAATTTTAACTTTTAAATGTTTTTAACACCTTTTTCCAACTCTCTAAAATCAGGTCGGCTTCAGGAAGGCATTGAAACACAGCTGGTGGAAGGTTGATCAAAGCTGCGGTGGGTGGAAATACATGAATTGATGCATTTCTTGATGTTTTAAACGTGTATTGGTTTAATTACATTGTTTTTTTTTGTTGCTCAGTTCTTAACGAATCACTCAGCGGAAATTACCCTACGCCTTAGAAGGCGGCAAGTTACACCCGTATCCCGAAATCCGATAAACCGCAAAAGAAGACTTCTGGGCATACCGTTCTATAAGCATGCTTTCCTGTATATCTATAGCCAAGCGCATTAACAACTGGCGATCAACAAAATTCAAGACAAAAATAAGAGTCGTTGCCCGACCCGCTGCTAAACATAGCTGAAGCTCAGATAAAATCTGAAGAGTAACTGATGACGTTGGTTTAAAAACTCTGTGGCAAAACATACTGAGCGTCCGATAAAGCTTGTCTGATTTCGATTTACTTGTTCAATTCATTGACTCAAACGATTTCAACATATTTTTCAAAGTATCGAAGATATATATGGGCCTGTAAGCGGAGGGACCTGTCTTATATCCGGGTTTAGGGGAGGGGGGTTAGTTTGGAAGGAATCCTCATCGATTCCCTCGCCTTTTTCTGTATATGTGGCAGCGCACACGGCTGGCTACGCCAGCATAGATTGTGAAAGGCCAGTAAGCTCAAAAATATTAAAAAGCTTGGGTGCTCCTGACGTCGTACCAGGCAGCTAATTCGCAAAGTGGCATTTGTTAAACCTGTAATTCCGGCAGATTGTCATCTTTTTTAATAAACGTAATAAACTTGACATTTCACGTGTAAACGCCCGCCTTCCGTCGGAGCACACACTTATGAAGTCTCTTTTGCCTAATGAAACGAACAGTCTGTAACATTACTAGGCAGTTAGCAACGTATACACTCATCATTCATTGTTTAGAGAAAAAAACACAATTTCTCGTGAGGCACTCCGCGCGGCATTTTCAGCCTTAATCGGATTGTTTCAGTAGCTGGTCTATGCCAGACCTGGGAAGATCTGCGCCTTGAGAGTGGCACGATTGGCGCAGAAGACGTCGGCGGTCGGGCTGCAAGCGTGGCTAGCTGGCAGGGGCATAACTGTGAAAGCGGTGTGGAAGCTACATACGCATGGTAGTGATGCTGTGTTCTGTGTGGTGGTGCGTGATGAAGATTACGCAAACTGTTGCAGAAATGAATTCTGGCCCAAGGGAAGCCTGTTCCGTCGCTGGGTTGGGGACGTTCCCTACGAGAGGATGGTTAAGGAGAGTTCTAGTGGTCCAAGCCCCCGTAAGTGACTGACCAGTTCTAGAACTGCAACCGTAGTGGCAAACATACCTCTGCGAGTGCTTCTCTAGAATTGTGAGGGACTTAAGGGGGTAATGGATCTTGCACGTTTTGACATGTTTAGGTTGGTTGACATTGCACTCCTTACGGAGACATTTCAGCGGGACGAACTGCATATCAGTGATATGCGGGGGTTTCATCAGCTGGCTGTCTTACCTGCGCGAGGTCGGGGAAGACCTGTGGGTGGGTTATCTATCTACCTACATAAACGTTTACCACCGATGAAATGCGTCAGGACAGATGAATACTGCGTAGTGCTCTCCTCTGGGAGGGTAAACGTCGCTGTATTCTATTTCCCACCCACATTCGATTCTGCGGAGGTTGCTGAGACGGTGAGCTTTGGACTTTCAGAGTTAAATCTGACCATGCCAACTATCGTCGGCGGTGATATCAATGCCAGAATCGATTGTGGGGCCAACGATGGTAAAGGCGAGGTGCTGCTTCAGGTGGATGGAAAATATTGGTCTGAAATGTGCTAACGCGCGTGAAGACTATACATATTTGAGTCACAATGGAAGCAGCACCATCGACCTGTTGTTTCACAACCTTGTCAGCCGTGAAATTGAAAGCTTCGATGTTCTTGATGAAGCGGCTCGAAAGCACCAACCAGTGTTGGCCGTTGTCGATGTTCCCGGTATTTGGCAAGACCGACGTAACCCGCCGCGCTGGTCTGCAATGAGACGGATTAATCTATCTCTTTTGGACAGAGCGGTGGGCGGTCTTGAGGTAAGCCCTGACATTGATTCTACTTGTGATCAGTTGGAGAGAACGATGAGAAGTGCAGTGAAGTGGAAAAGGTTATGGCAAACGAGATCACGCCCGTGGTACTCTCGAGCCTGCTACCTCGCCCACGGTGAAGTGCTCGAGCTCCTGCGCCAAGCAAGAGCCAGAGCACCATCATCACTGCAAGCCAGGCGGGACTACTTTGAGCGTAGAAAGGCTTATATAAGACTCTGCTATGATCATAAAAGGGAACACGCAAGGCGGGAGGAACGACGGCTGCTCGAAAAGGCAGAACGAGAGCCTTCAGCTTACATCGTGCGACCTCGTAGGGCGGTGAACCCGCTTAGCGACGGGCAGGTAAAGAGCCACCTAACTAATATTTTATTCAATCGTGACGTCGCGGCCGTATCTCCAATCGTACAGCATCCGCTTACACTAGAGCAGCACAACATGAATCTGCCTTTCGAGGTGGAGGAGGTATGTCAGGTCCTACGGTCACTCCCGAAGAGAAAGATCTCAGGGCCCGATCAGGTCTGCTATGAGCATTGAATCCAGTCACTTCCTCTCTTGGCAGAAACTCTTTGTGATTTCTTTAACGAAGTTATAAAGAGGGGGCGGATGCCTAAAGTCTGGCATGTCGCCAGGCTTTTTCTTCTGTTCAAGGGTAGGCATGGTGATGACAAGCAGGATCCAAATCTCTATCGTGGAGTGGCGTCAGAACGCACATTTAAGAACATTTTCTGTAAGTTGGTTATTCGACGGATTGAGCGGGTGGCTGAAGAGGCACTTCCACCGGAGCAATTCGGTTTTAGGAGAGACCAGGCACCCGTGATGCAATTCATGTTTTCCAGTCAGAAATCGAGCGAGCTGTGACACAACCCAAAGATCATCTGTATGCAGTCTTTATTGACTGCGTCAAGGCCTTTGACAAAGCCCCTCGCCATCTGCTGGTTGAAGCATTCCAACGAGCAGGAGTGGGTGGCTCTCTCCTGAGTGTAATAGCAAGTTTCTTTGAGGAGGACACCTTTTTGGTAGACGGTGAGCAGGGTGTATAAGAGATTAAGCAAATTGTGGGAACTCCGCAAGGAGACCCGCTAAGCTGCGTCTCGTTTACACTTCTCCTTGCTGACCTCGTTGGTTACGTTCGACAGGAGTACCAAAAAGCCGTAGTGGTAATGTATGCAGATGATATCGTGGTCGCTCATCGCGATTTAGGTGCCATCAAGCGCATTACCTCTATGATAGAGGCGTTCCTTGTCTCGAAGGGAGTTGAGATAAACACCAGGAAGACCAAAGCCATGAAATTCAGGCGTGGAGGTCGATTGGCTGCCAGAGACGTTATACGTTGCTGCGGCCAACCATTGGAGTTTGTTAACTCTTTCCAGTATCTTGGCCTTCGGGTTCATCATACGGGAACGACGTTCACAGCGCATGTAAACGAAACAGTACGGAGGGCACTTGTCTCTCTTTACGGGGAAGTAGGCAATGTCCGAAGACTGTCCGGTCTCTCAGCAGTGAGGCTCTTCATACTTAAGATTGTTCCGGGGCTGATGTACGGTCTTGACAGGGTGTGGAACCACCTCACGCTGGCAAATTTTAACCAGCTTGAAAGGTGTTTTTCATTATATATGAAGCGAGCGCTCTGCTTGCCTATCCGAGCGAAGAGCCGCTTTGTGTATCTCATGTCAGGCTGCCCACCGGCTGCTGAAACAATTCGACTAAGGCTAAAGACGCCGCGTACAGTACCTTGCGAATGTTTTGTTTCGAAGTGGGAAGCTAAAGTCGAACAGGCCAGACGGGAGGTCGGTGGTTTGGACGTTTTCAATGCCTCGCGCCTTTGGTCTGGTCCTGCATGTGACAATCGCCACGTATACACCAGGTACATAGTGCATGGTTATCACTACCTGGTATGTTCAAACGCAACCTTTCTCGAGGAGTACGAGTTGTGCCACCTGCCGGTTCTGCCTGCAGAGGTGTGCCAAGTACCATTCAGTAGAATGCACAGCGCTGGACCGAAAATCGTTGCACTACTTCTCTCGTCGGAAGCGTGAAGAAGATAGAGTTCCATAAACAGACATTTTGAAATGTATATTATACTCAAGTTGAGTGAAATAAACATAATTGTAATTGTTTCAGCAGCTGGGACAGTCTGTTATGAGAATATACAAAGCGGCTCCTTATTCACATCGACAAACGGAACACTTGCATTATGTATAATTACAAAAAAAGATAATTTCTCAAGGTAGTTGAATTTCGCTTGCGCGAGGTGATCCTATACCTGTCAAGGCTATACATCAACCCCGGAACAATCTTAAGCATACAGAGACTAACTGCAGAGAAAGCAAACAGTCATCGAACGTTGTCTACGTTTACGTAAAACTAGACAAAAGACCGTCCTAACTGTTTCGTTTCTATGCGTTGTGATTGTCGGTCCCGTATAATGAACCCGAGGGCCAAGATACATCTAACAAACTCCAACGGTTGGCCCTTGCAACAAAATAATTTGCGTACATTACCGTCACGGCTTTTTGGTACTTCTGGCGAACGTAACAAACAAGGTCAGCGAGGAGAACGGTAGACGAGACGCAGCCTAACGGGTTTTGCTGCTTATCTCAAGATTGTCTACCGCTTCGTCTTTGTGAAAACATCGAAGCTTTGAACTTTATGGTTGACAAGGGCTTGAAACAACAAGTCGATGGTTCTGCTTCCTGTGACTTAAATATGTACAGTTTCCGTTTCGGTTTTTGCGTATCTCAGTCCAATATTTTTCATTACTTCAAGCTTTAATATTGTTATCTCTGCTGTCGGTACTCTTGTTACCGCAGCTGACGACGTCGGTATACTATCACCGCTCGTTTCATTTTAACAACAGTGCGAGGTACTGTGACCATTCAACTCTGCGATAGCCGAGCTTCTTTTAATGCCTGCGCAATTATATCTCTTGCTCTCTTTTTCCCTTGACTTCACCTTCTTCTCAGCTTTCTGCCAGCTGTGCTATTGTGTTGTTCCGTCGCTTCTCTTCACACTAATTTTGTCACTTACCATGAAATTTAAGCCCCATAGAATCGTAAGGAGTGCAACAAGCTGTTCCGGTGGTATTGCCTCAATTTTGGCAATCTGCTCCTGCAGTTCCGAGTGTGCTAACCACAGTTTCACAAAGTTTTGCTATTGTTCACCGAGTCAGCCACTGAACGAGTCGTGGCTTAATTAAGCCATCCCCCTGCAACACAGCCTAGGCTGCACATTACTAGTTGTTCACTTGTCTTTAGCATGAGAGAACGCTTTGAACTTCCGAACATCACGACTGCTGGTAGATACCTTAGACGAAACATAGAAGCAGGCTTTCACTCCATTCCTGATCTGATCTTTTTCACTAACAGTCAGAATCCGTTCGGATTTTGACTCAGACAGTAGGCAGAGGCCGGTGTTCCGCCCGCGTGTTGTCACCTCGAGCACAAAATGGGCCCTACAACGGTTTAGACTCCCCTGGAATATTTTTAACACTGTAGATAGTAGATAAAGGACCAAGCGTCTTCAGAGTTACACACAACCGTCGTGTTTTCCTATTTGTGCCCTCCCCATACTTCCCGTGTTTTGCTTTTCTTCAGTTGTTTTGTCCTATGGCCTTCTCTAGTTCCTTCGAGGAAAGATTCTCTCAAGAGGCCCCTCCAGTGGCCTCATCCAAAAAAGGATCGATTCCCCATAGATCCCTACCAAACTGTATTTTCTTAACATTAACTGTATATGGATACTACCAGTGACTTTCCCGTGCCCTCCCGGTGCTCTCTTTCAGATAAAATATGAGATCCTCCTCTGTCCTGGGTAAACCCGCGCACGCTTACTCCGACTTTGTACGGTTTATTATAACCGGCCATCTTGCGCTCGTCTTTCTTTACCTGGGCGCCCTGTGCAAACAAGCGTGTCTTCAGCCTCTCGGTTGATGTTTCTAAAGAGCCGCGTGCAAATCTCTAGGTTTTTTGCTATCGCCAACCCTCTTAATTTCACCTATCAACAATAACGTTTTCTAATGTCTTACCCATAGTGCCAGTGAGCTATGTGAGCCGGTAAGCTGAGAGTCATGTCTTCCTCCCGGGTTTGGGGATCATAACAAGGCTAACCCTTTTCGACAGCCTCGAGAGCCTTCTCAGTCTTAGGAGCTTGTTGGCGAATAAGGTCTTGAAAACCTTAGGCCACATCTTGACCAAAACCCTCATTACGTCCGGGGGAATCTCATCCACACCTTGCAATTCTTGAAGAAGTTTCGAAGGAGGCCTTCAGAACTTGCCAATAACTATCCAGTCCAGCAAGTCCCATGTGGGGCTCTCCACCTCGTATATCAACTCCTTCCACGCTCGAAAATTAATTTAGGCAATCAGTCCTCGATGACTCAATCGACCAGGAATGTACATCGTCAGTTGGAATTCAGCTCTGGTGGTCCCCCACGTAGGATTTGTTCTCAGTTTCTTCTCGCTGGCAAGCTGCATGTTATCTAAGTCTTAGCGCTGCAACCTTGATTCCACCTTCATTTTGGGAAGTGAAGGCCCTCTTGGGGGCAGCTTAACAGAGTAAAGGAATAAAGGGCCCTCAAAGACACATATATTAAATTAGATATATCTGTGGTCACTCATGGTGTCCTCCGCCTTCTTAAAATCTAAAATCATTCTAAAAATTCGCTCGCTTTTGTACTATGCTAGTAGAGCACAGCGGTCTCTGAGAGGTTGATGCACCAATTGACTTTATCGATTTAGAAATCGGTACTACTATAGCGTATTTCTTTTCTGTAGGGAATAATTCCTTCCATTATTAGCTATCCCGTTATTTACAAGAATAATTCGGATTAATGAGGGGTCTCTTTTGGTAGACATTATCCTATAAGATCTGGCTACTTTCCTAACCTTCACCCCTTGATTACTAGAGTTTAGAATTTCGCTCAGTTTAATCCTCAACGCCTTGTTTGTGAGTCCCAGTACCACTATTTATTTTCCCCGCATATACTGCGAAGACAGGGAACGCATACGTGCTGGCAATCTATCACTTCAATATTGCATGCGAAACGCGCATTCTCTTATTTGGTACCCAAGCCTCAGGCAAAGTTAGATAGTACTACTAATATTGTAACGATGTTTGTTACGCTGAGTGAACCGGGTATTGTAAACTCAGTAGAACGGCTACTACAACGCGAGAGCAATGAACGACGCCTACACGGGCAGAGGCCTGGTGCGTAGCACAGCCGGGAAGAGAATTGCTTTTTAGTCAACCTCCATCGGTATGTTTATTGGTTCACGAGGCACTGCGGCGTGCTGGCACCCCAAAGGATGTCAGACTCCTCTCTCAAATCGATCGGAATCTACAGCGCTTTGTGTTTGTTTCGTATAGGAATGCAAGTCATGTTAAGGTTTGTCTCGGATTGAACGATAGATCGACCCTCTCCCGGTCTCGGCCGATAATCGTTTGGACGGTGGAGGACGTTGGGATTTCGGCGCGAAAGGCTGTGGCCGTTCTCTGCCGGCTGGTTGAAGCATGTCTTGTTCGGTTGAGACATGTATCGGTCGTTGAACGTTGGGTACGTTGAGGTTTTGGCGCGGACGCTGTAGCCGTTAGACGTGGTCGGTTAGGGTTGATTTGAATCCCGTTGGCGGGGACAATGTGGCCGTTGAACGTTGGTCGGTTAGGACGTATTTTAATTGTGCCATGATGCACATACAGTGCAGTGTGTGGTTGGAGTCAGCGGCCATGTCAAGTTACAAGGACACACGTGGAAAAACCTTAGATATCTCAGCATTACCGGCTTATTGGTGGTATACCTCACGGCAATTCCATTCCACCCGTCGAAGGTATATCTCATCGGACGATTAAACTCGTTCCTCTATAGAATAGCAGAAAGTCTTCCCTGTCGTTGAGAGGGTGATATCCACATACGAGCGACGGTTTGTGTACTTTATAAATGGCCTATTTGGGTGCAATGGACATCCGATTCTGCTACTTTAGGACCTCCTCAGAGTTTCAGGGTCACGGCTTTCGCACCTTAACAACAAATGTAAATGCACACGATTTTCAAAGGTAAACTTAATACTGAAGAAAAGCAATAAACATATGTAATTTATCTACTATAACTAATGCTATTTCGAATCTATTTTTTTCTAATTTCAATCTGTGTGTACACAAATAGAATACAATAACGTTATGCTATTATATACATAAATATAACGTTCTCCTGATGTATACGTTGGCCAGTATATTTGAAGTACAACGCTTCACCAGTTATGCGTTGTTTTTGTTATCTATAGTACTGGAATGGTTGTTTATGGTTTTATGTTCTGGACTGGCCCATATTGCTGGTAATGCGTGCCGTGGTGCTACATGAGCAGGGCTAATTCAAAATAATATAAAATATTTATTAAAATATGATTATAATGAATTCAATTACTTTTTGTTTATTTCACTCATATATAGAGTATATATACACTTCATAAGGCTGTATTCATAATCCCTTACCTTCTTGACGCTTTCGGCGAGAGAAGTTGTGCAACGATGATGCGGTGCTGCGCCTTTCACTGCCGATGGTTGCACTTGGCACGCCTCTGCAGGCAGAACCAGCAGGTGCACAACTCGTATTGCTCGTGAGAATCGGCGTTTGAACATACCAATAATCGTACACTATATAACTGCTGTATAAGTGGCAGCAGTCACATGTAGGACTAGACCAAAGGTGCAAGGACATTGAATACGTCCAGATCGCCGACCTGCTGATTTTGGCTTCCTTGACCCCCAAATAAAACACTCGTAACGTACTGTACGCGGTATCGCTTAGCCTTAGCCGTATTGTTTTAATAGATGGTGGAGAGCCAAACATACAACACACAAAACGGCTTCTTCGACAAACAGTGAACTCGTTTCATATATAATAAAAAAAACTTTTAAACTGGTTGAAATATTATAATGAATAAACAACTCTCCAACTGGTTGAAAAAATCATATATGGCATGATAACTTATTATGAGGCAATAGCTTGACTGTGTTGTGTGATATAATAATGGCAATGGAATTGATTAGGCTTATTTTATGAGGATAACTGTGAATTGTTCTCTATGCACGTTACCATCTGTTGTTCCGCTCTCAAATCGGTCGCAATTTACAGCGGTTTGTGTTTGCCTCGTATAGGAATACAGGTTAAGTTAGGGTTTGATTCTGATTAAGCGGCTCTGGTCGACTCTCTCCCGGTGTCGGTCGATGATCGTCTGGAGGGTAGAGGACGTTGGGGTTTCGGCGCGAAAGGCTGTGACTGCTCTCTGCTGGCTGACGGAGACATGTCTTGTTTGGTTGACACATGTATCGATTGGTGAACGTTGGGTACGTTGAGGTTTGGCGCGGGCGATCTGGCCGTTAGACATGGTCGGCGGTGGTGCACGTGCCTCATTGTCACCAGCACGCAGCCTAGTGGTCTCCTTAGTCGTCACGTTGCACGTTGGATTGGATGCTTGCTTGGCTTACTGGCGTCGTCAGTTATCGGCGGCGTAGGTCGTTGTGGTTTGCATCGGCTTGGGTGTTTGATTGGTCCACTGACGTCAGCAGCCATCGGCGTCTCCGTGACTGGCAGTTCTGTTGCTAGGCTGTGGTCAACTTCGTTACAATGTTTGGGCAAAATAAAAATTATTACTATATTTACATGTTTATACATATTCATATATATTTTTATGTAAGTTGTGATATAAGTGTAAGTTGTAAAATGCCGCATTATATATTTACTTAAGCATTAATGCAAAATGACCTGCTCGCACAACGCATTGATTTAAGGGAGGCTACATGTTTTAAACGTAAGTACTTAGAGTGACCGTTTAACCGGGATTACTCGCAAGTGCATAGATGAACCGAGTTTAACCGCAAGTGCATAGATTATACGCTGTCCATGGCGTCGGGTAGAAACGCAACGCAGTCCGATAAAATTCCGCCTGAGCCTATAGCGGACTTTCGAAGACGACACCAATCTCCACACCACCGGAGAACATCTTGACGGCGCTACCGGACACTTACAATGGGGATAGAGACGGATCGTGAGCCTTGCCGTTTTAGTTGACGAGACAAAGAGACATGGTCTTCTACTGGTAACTGAGTACAAACTCCAGTTTTTATGCTTTCCAGAAATTGTATGTCAGAATATTTTATTATATAAACATTCCCCGGAAGCTAAGGGGAGGCTCTAGCAAAATAAAAGGCGGCCCTTGTTTTTTCTAGTAGTAACTTCTTAAAAGCTCGTGACAATTTTAAGAATATGCTACGTAAGACTTAGGTTAAAAAAATATCATTTTGGGGCTAACTCTCAGCCAAGATTTAACGTCCATGGGACTGCTTTTCGCATTGCTTCATAGACGGACTCCCATAAATACAAATGTGCAACGGTGGGAGCTCGAACCCGCGCACCTATGTATCTCCTCCGGTTGCGAGGCGCAGACGCATGCCACCACGCCGCCGGGCTCGACACGTAAGGCTTAGGTTAAGGGCTGTCATGTGACACTCGTAGGTATGCACGCTGTTCCGCCCATGCATGGCACCTCAGCACAGTTTGTTCTCCGTGCGCTCAAGACAAAACTCGAGTTCGCCCGCGATTCTCGGCTCGGTTGGCTGATGTTCTGTCCAACAATTTTGAGCACCACAATTCGGGCTTCTGTCCACATCAAGCTGCCGAAACTTGGCGCCGATCATAAGGTGCTTGAGGAAATTGCGACGAAGTACAACCTCTAGGATCGCGACATCCGAGGCGAGCACACCAAGTCGGAAGGAGGCATCTACGACATTTCAAACAAGCGACGACTCAGACTCACGGAGCGGCAGGCCGTTATGGAGATGCAGACGGGCATTCTAGAGCTCATCAAACGGGAAGAGCAGAGGAACACATAATGTGTCATTCGATGCCGACACGGCAGGTGCCTTAAGGCTTGCCGTCAAAATTGTTTCAAATAAATAATCAATTAGTTACATACGTCTCACAGTTTGTTCCGAGGTGTCATCGAGTCCGTCGCCGCAGTGGACGCACGTGGGACTAGGGGCCTTCCGGATCATAAACAGAAAGGACTGGGAGTCCCCGAGTCTTGCGAGAACTTAGGTGGTGTAGAAAGTAAGCTCTCTCTTCAATCGGTTGAGCTAGTCTCCGATATTTGGGATAAGGGTGCGGAAGCTGGCGCCTAGAGCGGCCTGTTGTAGATTGTCCCACGTCTTCTTGGGGTGGATTAGTGCGCTGATGTTCCTCGTTTTTTAAGGGTCGGGGTTTTCCATAAGCACTGGTGCTCGGCTGTCTTCAAATTTGACGGGATTGTTCCGGCAAGGACGAAAACTGCCGCTGCGCTAACCGCCCGTGTAGGCTGCAATCACCCTGACTGAGGGCTCCGGCCCTCTGAGCCCGACATAAGCGAGCCCAATTCGCGGCGAATTTTAGTGTGTCGGTGTGCCAGACTCGTTCCGCCGCCTTCAGGTTTAACTTTTTCCTTATGATGGTGTCGAGGTAACGTCGACCCTTTGTCCAATCGTCTCGTCTTTCATCATGAAGTCCACTTCGTACTGCACAGTCTTTCCCCTCAGCTCGGGCGTCGTAGAGGCACGTTTCTCTCAAGAGCCACGCAGTGCACGATCGTGTGTTCGACGTCGTCCGCGTCCCCGGAGGAGCAGAGGACGCAGATGTCAACCGGGGCCTTGCCGATGCGCATCATACATGTCTGAAACTGACCGTGTAACGTGAGCACTTGTGTCGTTGTGTGCGACAGCTCCCCCAGCTGCTTGTCATACCACCGGCGCGGATCCAGTGTGAGTCGATGAGTCCATTGACCGCCGGGGTCGCCCCGGGAAGTTCGCCATTCTTCATTCCACAGTTCCAGTGTCTTCTGTTGTTCCCGCGCGAGGTTCAGTTCCCGTCGAGGCGGCGTTCGCTTCTCTCCCTGGCCAGGAACTCCTAAGGTAGCTGGCGGCCCAGTACTATTAAAACATCCGTAGACACTGTGCGATAGCCCTGCAAGACTCTTATGGACATACCCCGCTGCGCGGCTCTGAGTGCGCCCCGGTTGCGCGCCGTCCGAAGGGACCCAGACTGGCGCCGCGTACATCGCCGTTGACTCCGTCACGGGTCAACCAGAAAGCCGCCTCCGTCTCTCAGACGCCCCTCCCCTCTCGCGGGAGGGGAGATCCGTGCAAGATTCTGCGCGACGCCACGCACCTTGCGGGCGACGTAGGAGATATGCGCTGCACCCGTAAGTCCGGTGTCCAGGATGACCCCCAGGTACTTGGCCTCCTTCTTGATTGCTATGGGTTTGGCCATGAGAGTCAGGTTGAGCCCTCTCTTGCACGGAGACTCCTGTCAAGGGTAACCCCGAAGTCCCTTACGTTGTTGACGTCGTTGAGCGCGCGATTGTCGGCAAGTGCTTCATCCACACGTCTCTGCAGCAGGTCCGGTGGCCCACTGCTTGAACGGTTAGAACGAAACCGTCAGCGTAGGCAAAAAGGTTAACTCCCGGGGGAAAAGTCCCTCAGCAGTAGCACATTGTCGTAGGTTTTAATCCATAGCAAGGGGGCAATTATGAAGCCCGTGTCACCCCTGCAGGTCGTTTTGAGAACCCTTCCGAGGAACTGAAGCGTCCTATTATGTGAGTAATTGAATATAAACTTCCGTAAGCAAAATGAGACATTGTTCCTTCAGGTAGTCTTCAGGATACGTCCCCATGGTAGACTATTAAAAGTGTTTTTGACGTGCAGTAAAATCGCGATGAACAGGTCCCGTCTTCTAGGCGGGACTCGTGGAGGAGTTCATTTTGCGTCTAGATTCGCTCTATGGCGCAGATGATAGAGCGGCCCTTACCTAGTCAGGGAACCGTGTAAGTAGATCGGGCGGTAGACAGGAGCCAAGGCCCTTGGGTATGACGGACCAGTTCTGCAGCCTTTCATGCGGCAGGGAGTGAGCTCGTCCAACGGCAACAATTTGAACATCACAACACCGGCTACAACCGCCTAATGATTTCTGGGCGAATTGTTTGTGGGCTTGGCTGAACTTTAAACTCCACTTGATAGAGAAGCTTCAGACTTTGCTCACCGTAATCTACGGAAGCTTGAAAACCACTGAAGCTAACAACACCACCGAGCCTCCCGTCATCTTATCGTAATATAACTGCCGAGCCGTTGTATTATCGACCTAATTCACTTCTTGCTTTCAAACGGTACCTGAAATTGTTTCGTAGCCACCCGGTGCCCCCTGCCTGCGAACGTATCGCCCCATCAAGACCGGATTCCAGATGATTTGCTTCTATAGACGGCCATAAGATTTAGCTTGGCTAAGGACGGGGCGCAGGACGGGGTACGTCATGGCACGCTTCGATCAGCAATACTTTTCCATCCTCAGCCCTACGCTCAGCAAGCACCACATGCGTGAGGGTCCCCCCCCACGAGCCTGTCCAGGGATTACGGACGCCGCACGATGAATTGCTTAGAATTCAATA
The DNA here is from genome assembly GCA_003439945.1 of Dermanyssus gallinae. Classification (NCBI taxonomy): domain Eukaryota; kingdom Metazoa; phylum Arthropoda; class Arachnida; order Mesostigmata; family Dermanyssidae; genus Dermanyssus; species Dermanyssus gallinae. The sequence goes on along the minus strand of QVRM01005696.1, from coordinate 207,850 downwards.
GCTATAATAGCGTACGCTAGATCGAATTCTCCAGGCAGATATACTCAGTCGTTCAAGAGATAAACTCTACAGTGCACTCCCTCACAAGCGGCACCAAGAAGCGCAACCTTGCGTTGAATGCCACGATGAATAGGACCAACAGGACGAAGCTACCGAGGAGGTCACTCGAACGATACCTACAAAGTTATGAAAGTAAAGGCGCTACGTAGTCGACAAACGCCATTGTAGTAGGATATAATAATAGCATATCGTATGCAGGCAGTGTGAAATCGGTATACTGCTAAATCTAAGTCCTAAACATGCATCACACCAGCAGAAGGTCGATTGGAAAAGTAGCAACGTTGCAAGCACTAGCGCCCTCACAGAGATACATGCGATGCAGACGCACAAGCAAGATAGCCAGTTTTGCGAAAGACCTAACGCAGCAAGAAGCTGGGAGTACGACAATGGGTAATCAGAGCCGTAATGCAACGTCTAATAGCACGGTTACTTAGGGCATTAAAGCGTAGTAAAACTAGATCCGGGCAGGAGCTTCAATGATAAATAACCAGTCAAATATGTCACTGCACAGTACTAAACTTCATACATTGCATGCATTGTGTCCGGCGTACTACAACAGTGACAGGCCCGACCAGGCCAATAATCTTACTACGGAGCACGCCGTGGACTATACGACGAACGAGATATCTAGCTTTATCGTATGAGAGAAAAGGAGCATTCGTTTCAGGGATCAGTGTTTCAGAGACGGCCTTACTCTTGCTCTAGCAGCTGAAGCAGGTCTGCCTACAACTTTATGGAGAGGCTCAAAGAACTATCGATGTTAAGAACCGTGCAGTTACCCAAAATAATTCTTTTCGACAGACATAAGCTGTAAGATAGATCAGGTAGTGGGCCTTCACCCGAATTGGTCCCAAGGAAGCACTGGAACAAGCGACCTAACGAGGACAACGCCGCCGCTAGACGAGCAACCAGGCTACTAGGCGAAGGCGACATTGGAGGCGCTGCGAGAGCTCTGCTTTCTGTGGGAAGTCCTGTTTTCGCAGCCGAGGCGTTCGTGGAAATGACTTCCAAACACCCTAGTGAACCGGCCGACCTTGACTTGCCACCAAGACTATCCCACACCGAGCCGCTAGTCACCAGTTCAGAAGAGATTCGCGAGACCGTACGAACCTTTCCGGCAGGGTCTACCGCCGGTATGGACGGCCTGCGGCCGCGCCACCTCAGAGACCTCATTGCCACGACCAATACAAATATCGCCAGTCGTCTACTGCGTGACTTTGCGAAAGTGATTGACATTATCAGAAGTGGCACAGTGCCTGAGGCCATCCGCCCTATTATTCTTGGTGGACGCCTCATCGCAATTAAAAAGCCGAGTTTGTCATTTCGTCCAATTGTCATTTCCTCAGTCTTTCGGAGGATTGCGGCAAAAATCACTGTCAAGCTAGGAACAAATATCGTGTGCGAAAAGCTTGGAGCCCACCAGCTTGGCTTCAATACGCCTAATGGCATCGAAGCAGTGGTTCACACAACAAGAGCTTTTATGTCTAGCGCACCCAACAATTTCGTCGCCGCCAAACTCGATTTTAAGAATGCTTTTAACCAAGTCCGTCGCGACCACATACTAAAAACTGTACAAACGGGTTGGCCAGAGGCAGCCCCCTTAGTTGACCAAACCTACAGGTCCAGTTCAGAGCTCTCATTCGGTGAAAGAACAATTTTCTCGTGCAGCGGCGTGCAGCAGGGCGACCCCCTTGGTCCGCCGCTATTCTGCCTAGCAATCAAAGAACTGGTCAATTCTATCCAGTCCCCCTTAAATCTCTGGTACCTAGACGATGGCACCATTGGGGGAGAAGCATCTGTGGTACAGGCAGATATCAAGAGAGTTCTAGACTTCGGTCAGAAGAGTGGTCTTGAGCTCAACCCCCAGAAGTGCGAAATTATTTACAAAGGCCAGCCGAACATATCCGCCTTTGAGGCACTTCTTCCGGGGTGCAAACAAGTCGAGGCAGCAGATATGACGCTCTTAGGGTCCCCTGTGGGGTCGGCCGCCACTCGCCCAGAACTCGCAGGTAAAATAAAGAGCCTTTGCTCTCGCCTAAACCGGCTAAACCTGCTTAATCCCCATAGCGCATATCACCTATTAAAATCATCTTTGGGCTCATCAAGAATTGTCCACTTCCTCCGCAGCACGGACGTCGGAGCAAACCAGGATCTGCTGTGGGAGTTAGACAATAGCCTTAGGACCAGCCTTAGCGACCTCCTCAATCTAAACTTGGCCGACAACAACTGGGCTCAAGCCACCCTTCCTCTCAGACTCGGAGGTTTGGGAATCCGCTCTGCAGCAGATCTGGCAGCCAGTTGTCACGTTGCTTCATTACACGCCTCAGAAGCTACAGTCCAGCACATTAGCCCGGCCATAGCCCTGCAGGCTTTCCAGGATGCCAAAAAAGCTGCTGATACAAGATTCGAGAACCTCGCAGGCCAACTCCCAGAGGCAAACAAACACCTGCAGAGGTCCTATGACGATCTCATAGTATCCAAGAAATATCAGCGTTTACTGTCCGATGCACTGTCCACGGCAGACAAAGCCCGACTACAGGCGGTTGTCCAAAAAGGGGCTAGCAAATGGCTCCAAGCCATCCCTTCCTCAAACCTTGGCACTTTACTTGATCACGAAAGTTTTCGTCTGTGCATCGGCTTGAGGTTGGGAACAAGACTAACGGAGGAACACCGGTGTCCGTGCGGAGCACAAGTGGACATTTGGGGAACCCACGGGCTATCCTGCAACAGAAGCGAAGGACGTCAAAGCCGTCACAGCGAGATTAACGAGATTACCGCTCGGGCCTTAAGGTCAGCTCTACTGCCATGCATTCGAGAGCCAACCGGCCTCCTGAGAAGCGACGGAAAGAGGCCTGACGGTCTCACCCTTATCCCTTTTAAAAGGGGAAAGGCGCTTATTTGGGATGCTACAGTCACCGACACGCTCGCCCCCTCGAACATGGAGGCCAGCGCATCAGCCGCTGGCTCCGCAGCACGCAAGGCTGAACGTCTAAAGACCAACAAATACGCCCAGCTCACCGACGAGTTCATTTTTGTGCCACTAGTATTGGAGACACTAGGGGGACCCGGCCCTGAGGCATGGTCACTTTTACAGAAGATTGGCAAACGAATTGAACTCACGACGGGAGACAAAAGAGCTTTCGACTTTCTACTCCAGCGGCTATCTCTGGCGGTTCAGCGCGGCAATGCGGCAGCAATTATGGGCACAATGAGGGGCTGCCTCGAGGATAAGCTCGATTGGTAGCACCCCTCACAAGCCCAAGGGTAGTTAGATATTCATATTCCACTGTAACTACAAAATGAAATAAAACTTTTATTTATTTAAAATTAACAATGAAAAAAAGCTGTAAGATGATACACGAATCATAGAATCGGTCCATGCGGGGACCAGGATAGCAAAGACAATCACTCGTATAGATTATAACGAATCGAATTATTACCCGACTACTGCTAGGACCCCTGTGGCGCAAGCATGTTATTAAAAAGTTAAATTTTGCAGAAGTTAATTAAATGAATCTGTGCAAGAGCTAAACGACGCAGAACAAAAAAATAAACTGGCCAGTTGGCCAAACTATCAGTCGAACAAGAAATAATTGAGTCCGGCAGGACTAAATTAGTGACGAAGACGATACCCATCTGGAGAAAGTTTGTTTACCTCTATTTTTCAAAGTCATCGTCATAGAAAAGATAATCGTTTTGAAAATAAAGGTCACCGCACAGTAGGAAATACATCCTATTATTCACTTCATTAGTATCATGTACACATAATAATAATACTAATAATAATAGAGTGTACTGTTTACCTCTGCCAAAAAAAAGTAATACACTTTTTAGCACCTAGATTGCGGTGCGTTTATCCATACATCACATCTGTGACCTTCCTGTAGTCGTCGGATACGGCAAGCAGAAGAGCGAAGAATACGCAGCTCAGTAAGAAGTCCTGCAGGGTTCCCTTTATCTGCCGTATCTCATACACAAGTGCTTTCAGACATAATATGAGGTCTGGCTTAGCTGTAAACGGAACGCTTCGTAAGTCAGGGGGCACCTCGTTGAACTGCCCTTATATCGCGGCATAGCTAAAAAGAGCTACACATGCTACTCTGAAATCGGCTTTTCAAACGGATATTTTCCCTTCTTCGACTTCTGAGAGGTGACACCTGCAGATCAACACGGTTTCCAAAGGGGCCGGTCACACAATGACATTCTGCAAAACACTAATAGACGAGGTCGTAAAATCTTTTGTAAGAAGTTACCTCTACAAGCTGCACACATTATACTCCAGAAACTATGAGCACTGCGCGTGCCGTTGGGAAATACTTGTAGATCTGTTTTGGCAAGTCTTAGAAGGTAAATCAAATAGACGATGGCATAAGCGAGTATGATCTGCTTATACAGACATCAGGTCACTCTCAGATCGAAGATATAGAAGTTCGCGGTTATTTTCGACGCTGACCGCCAATCTCCTGTGCTTTTGAGGAAAGCCAACCTGACAGTCGGTATTATCCACTATGCCGATGATAACATTTAGCAGAATTCTGATAAAGCAGCTGTGCGTTCATTAGAACCATGCTGCGTCAATAATAATCCCCTGATCAATGCTGCCAAGACAAAAGCGATGAAATTCGACCCCGGAGGACCGTCTTACAAAATCCGACAAAACATTTTCACTATCGCTGGTGTTGGGATCCGTTAAGAAAGCGAGCAAATTCTTACAGAGCTAGCAAATATAGGGTGGCAATGACAAACACACACTGCCTGAGGAAGCTATCACTTCATATCGCACTGGTACTTTTTAACCTAAAAGCTAACTTACCTGCTAGCCCATACTACAGCTTTTATCGATGATCTCGCCAACAGGTTTAACATGAATCACACCTCCGCGTTGTAGGGTTTTCGAATACAACGTCGACAAAAAATCTGAAATGGCTCCCAGTCTTTATTGACTGAGGCTATGAAAAAACACCCAAGAGGTTGTACCTCGGCTCAGCATGGCGTGAGGACGCAAAAGTGACAAATTGCAGAGGAGCGCAGCTGTAAAAAAAAGTGCGCGAGATACGGCGAGAGAACCCAAAATTACGGCGAGAATTAGGATTTTTTTTATTTTAAAGACAAATTCGTAAGGTCTAATTTGTATTATCTCTTACGAATAAACGGCCGTCATTCTACACTAAGAACATAATTCAAACAGTATCGGGTTCCACTAAAAGTAAAAGACAGCAATACCAATCAATATTCGCAAGCTCTTAGGTTACAAACAGAACGACTACGATACATTAGTGTACTCACATTGTCAAAGATGAATTTTAATATGGCGTATAAAGGCACGGAACTAGTTTAGGTAATATCATTAATTTTGTTAGGTATGCCGGACATTAGCGGTCCTTACTCATTGTTATCTAAAGATGCTTCTAATTCTAATATTTAGGTATATTTATGTATACAGCCATAACTGCGAGACGGAACTGCTTTTTTGTTATCCTCGTCCTTTGTCGCACAACTATCTAGTATAACATAGCGTCCAACGATAGCATGCACAAATCTAAAATCGCTGGCGACTTGAACTTGAAACATGGTTACATGACTGCAACGTACACGAATAAATCGCAGCAGCTATTTAGCGTAATTTGCTATACACAATAAATATAAGCTTTATTTACATGATTTACATTGATTTCATTCGACAGGAGATTACTGTTGTAGAGCAACAGCAACACGCCTACAAGTGGGCAGCAACCTGAAGTCATTCCCGGCAACAGGCAGCACTGCGAAATGGTCGCGTGTTGAATGCCAACCTGTTACAACTAAGCCAACCCTCCGTATAATCTCACCTTGTTATCCCCCCACCATTGTCTCCTTCTACAAATAACTTCGCTTCGTGTCATATCGACCTGCCAAATAACCATATCTAATAGAAATAAATACACACCTAAAAACTAAAAAAAAGAAGAAGAAAAGAGAGGCAAACGAGATGCGTGCAAATCTTCACCTCTACGTTATACGTGGGCGCTCATAGTGATGACAATAGACATTCTACAATCATATATACTAAAAAAAAACCAGTCTTAAAACAAAAACCCGCTAAGCAAATACGCTGACACCGCCTTTATAAACAGCTTTACAAACCTCCGAGCGCCAATGGAGATGAAACCAATCCTCTTTGTGCACCACAAATGTGTTTTGCTATCGAGTTAGCTCCACTCCTCTTCTCCCACATACACATGTGTGAGGCAATCGCACAAATCAACTAGCTTATTCATTCCGCTTCACGCTGCGTTACTTGCTATCACATAGGGATGTTACTGCGCCGGTGCCCTTGCCCTGCAGTAATCTACCACATCAATTATCCTGACGTATTTGGCTGTTGTTCTCCTGATCTTAAACTCTCCTGGAGTTCGTCAGCCCGCACAGAGTTATCGCCCAGTCAATTTAATTAGCACAAGCATAAACGCTGTGTTTTCGATCACACAACGTTTGCCACTCGGCCTATGAACGCTCTGCTAAATTCGTAATGCCTACTCATCTGTAACATGATGAAGGCATATATTACTTACACGTGGGAGACACTCGCCATTCGTAAATGTACATGACAATTTCTCACTCCTCAGCGTCACATTACTATAGGAGAAGAGAATATCCGTTTGGACAGCAAACTATAATACATACATAATCCGTTACTCCTTTCGCCGTTGTCCTTCGTATAGGCGTTTTCGTTCACTCATTCACCCTGTTCATGCACTCAATTTCGTGCACCACCTATCAAGTCCTGCAGGACGTGTTACAGAACACAGTGAAAATGATATCCCATTTTTCTGCATCATATGCGACACCCCACCCATTCGGCACATATCTACGTGTCTTGCTAAAGGCGCAATAGGTACAACAGTGTGGCTTCTATTTCGGTCCCACGAGCCCGCCCTATTATGTTTGCAATTCATAAGAGTCGTCGGCATTGCGGGTTGCTGACCTAACCAACCGGCGACGCTACCGGCGGTGTCGCTTGCTGCGTCACAAATCTCGCTAATTACAGGAGTAATTACTAATATTATTACTATTAATAGTATTGTAATTATAAATTGTTGCTGCTCTGTTTGTTTGTTTGCTTGTTTGTTTGGTAGTTTAATTGTCTATTTATTCTTATTGTACATGGCTGTTAGGCAAAGCTGTAGTAGTAGTTTCAAATTGTTCTAGATAGTGTCCCAGAACACTTCCTTATAGCTTGTTTATCTCACACGCAAGACTACACCAACCTAATATCACGGACGACACAGTTGACACGAAGCTGTGAGACAGGTAGGTACGTGGTCACCAAACTGATACGATATGGGCGCCACTCGGTCAGACTCACTCAATATGTCAACGCTGCTGCATCTGCTTAAAGACCAAGATCAAGTGGTTGGCAGGCTCTTCTCGAACGCCAACACAACGAAGATGGCCGGCGGCAACATACAATTCTTTTGTATTGTCGTTTATGTGGTGTATGTGGAGGATATCTATCGATCTATGTACTAGTCGTTGGCTCGGTACTGACATACACGTTTCCACATGATGGGATGAGGTGGTTTGTATTATAATATATATATATATATATATATATATATATATATATATAGTGTGTTTGCAGCCAGCAGCAGCAGCTCTCTCGGAAAGAAGATTGAGCGAGCAACCAATCACAAGCTCCAGTGGGAAAGAATCAAGAATCACCACGCGCGTACCAGACGTCGTACACCACACGCGTGCGTAGGTGGTAGGCAAGTCCTCACACATAAGGATCGCACGCCATCCTCGAAGCAATTCGAAGCACACAGTAGACGATAGATTCGTGTTTCTGTTTCTGTAGAGGAAACGACAGACAGCGCGTCAAACATCGCAATCAGAAGATGCTGCAGACGATCTGCTGCTGCTGCTGTTGCTACTGGACTTTCGCGATGCTCGATGGCTTGCTGTGTGGTTCGCTATGTGGGTCTGCCCAACCGTTCGCCCGGCCACCCGCTTTACTGGTAGAACTGTCTTTGCTGCTGAACTTGCTGATGCTGTTGGGCCTGCTGCCACCTCTGCTGGGCAGCTGCGACCGCCTGTTGTTGCTGCTGCTGCTGTTGTTGTTGCTGCTGCTGCTGCTGCTGTTGTTGTTGTTGCTGTGCGCTGCTGATTCGGTAGAAATGTTGTTGTTGCTGCTGTTGTTGCTGCACCTGTTGCACTTGTTGCTGGGGCGGCTGGCTGGCCTGAGACACCGACTGCAGCTGCTGCTGTTGCTGCTGGCGCTGCTGCATCATCTGCTGCAGACGCTGTTGTTGCTGTTGAGCCTGTTGCGCCTGCTGAATTCGCCACTGTTGCTGCTGCAGAGCGAGCTGCCGCTGATGCTGGGCCTGTTGCTGTTGTTGCTGCAGCTGCTGCTGTTGTTGTTGCTGTTGCTGCTGTTGTTGCTGCTGCTGTTGCAGCTGTTGCTGCTGCTGTAGTTGTTGGTGGCGCAGCAACTGCTGCTGCTGTTGCTGAATAGCGAGCTGACGCTGGTCGACAACGAGCTGCTGCGGTTGCTGTTGGCCTCCAGCTGCTGCGGCCGCTGCTGCAGCTGCCGCCGCCGCTGCGGCCGCTACCCGACTACTTCCGGACGTTACCTGTTGCATCATCATCTTGTGCACGACGGCTCCTCCGCCCGACATTGACAGCTGTCGCTGCACGCTGATCTGCTGCTGCTGCACGCCAACACTTGGATGTTGCTGTAGTTGCTGCTGCTGATGATGTTGTTGCTGTAGTTGAGCAGGTGTTGGTGCTGATACCTTTGGCTGTTGCTGTTGTTGTTGCTGCTGTTGTTGTTGCAGTAGCTGCTGTTGCTGACTTTGCTGCTGCTGCTGATGATGCTGCTGCTGTGAAGATGCACTGGACAGCTGCTGGCCGGGCACCGATGTGAGCGTAATTCCCGGCGGGAGCTTAGGTAACGCGGCGGGTTCCTTTTGCTGGATAGGTATCATTTCAATACCTTTCGGTAGCTGTATTTCAGATTTCTTCGGAAACGCAAGCTGAAACCAAACGAACCAAATAAATGTCAACTGGCTATCAGACTAAGGCTGTGCGAGCGTAAGTAAGAGACTAGGCTCTTAGGGGGTGAACACGTTCGCTCTGACAAATCTGTAGTATGGTATGCTGATGAATAAACATAGACCTTTACTTAGCACGGGTCGAAGTAGCAGTGGAATCAGTGTGAGATAAGAAGAGGAAACCATCAAATACTCAATTACAAGCTTTTGCTGCTGTCAACATGTTTGCAGTACTCACCGGTGTTATGGATAGGCCGGCTGGTAAGCTGATCGCGGTAGCGGCTGGCTTAGGTGACGATGCGGGCGGCGCCTTAGCATTTGCCGGCGACGATACAGCCGTAATCTGTAATGATGAAGATAGGGCGTTGTTCTTCGAGAAACTGTTGATGTGATTGTTGTTGTTGTTGTTGCTGCTGCTGTTGCTGCTGCTTTTCTTGACGTCCCCATGAGCCATTCCGGCTGTAGGGGCATTACTACCAGTACCAGAAGCACTACTGAGATTACTGGCCGGGCGACCTGCGAGCGCTTGTCGTGTCATTGAGCCACCGGATTGTGATACAGGCTTACTAGTGGTGGTCGTACTTGCGGGATTGGCAGAAACAGGAGCGCGAGCTCTCTGTGCCATGCTGGCGAGGTGTTGCATCACCTGCTGCGGACCGACCACTGAGCCAGCAGTTGGCGCCACCTGACGAGAGTTTAGTGAGCACACACCGGAAAACCACAACCACCAACCACTGCAACTTAGCCAACTCGTTCATACACACTCCTCATTCACTCGGATCGTTCCGTTAGGTGAGAGACAAAAAAAAAGGCACATGGCCCTGGGCAGAGAACACGTTGTGTACCCAGTGTCTCGATGCGCCAGTAAGCCCGCCTAAGCTGGAGTAGCTTACGCCAGCAACAGCTTATCACATATCATCATAAAGGTTGCATTCAAACGGATTCAGACCTCATGCTCTGTCAGAGGCCAAGCCACCAGCGCAACAAAAAGAGAACAGACTCGCGGAGAGCGCGAGAGAGAGAGAGAGGGTCAATTTCTTCTTCGAAAGATGAAGTCGATCGGTCAACAATGATTCGAAAGGCAATGGCAGGAATTACCTAAAGCTTAGTAGTCGTCTACATTCTAGGCGATTGGACGTGCCGAAGATCTGGCCTGGACGCATACGTGCGACAATATTGGCATAACCACATTAAGCCCAAAGTACTGGTAGATACAGGCTTTGCAATCGCCGAGATAGTGCACACTAGCAGCAAAATGCGTGCCTTTAACAAACCTAAAATATTTCAAACTAGAAGCTTCCCTTTCAATGTTTTCATCTCGCGCTCAGGCTTGCTTGGTCTCTTTCTCTCTAGCCCATGGATAAAATACAAAACTGTACAGTAAACACATGCTCACGGGCGGTTGTGGTATGGCGTGGCTCATTTAACTCTCTGGCGTTTTGCCCAATATAAGGGGTGTTGCAACATAATATCGCTTGACGCAGCGAAAATAATAAGTGGATATATAGTCTCAAACATTAACAAATCAGATCAGCGCGTACACTCGTTCGTCAAACGTTGTCTAGCGACACTGGAGCAAAGCAAGATGACAAATGAGCACCCTGCTTGCTTCTATGCGCTATACTAATACTTCCCTTCAGAAACAAAAAAAAGTAATTTCCAGTTGAATATCTCAATAGGAAATACCAACAAGTGAGGAGAAAGACAAATACACACATCATAGGCAAAGGTTTGTGGTTGGCAGCCAATTATCCAGTGTGCTGCTCAGGATGCGTCAGTCGTGTGTGCAATAGATTGGAGTTTGACAATGTCAGAGTGCGACAAGGTTGCCATAGAGCTAGCATATAAACGAACGTCAGTGTACACACGCATATCTAAAAGACCCAATTAGTCATCATGAATCTCTATACCAAGATAGGCTTCAAGAATCTGACTTTGACAAGCGACGATGAAATTAGAGAACGAAAAAGCTCACGTAGGTTGCTCACATAAACTGTTACTGTATGCGTACATGCTGTAGCCCGATCAGATCGACGCAATCATTACGGTGATGATAATAACTGAGTAGCATGCAGACATAATTGACCTATCTAGAAATCTAGTAGAAGTTGACGCGCATACCCTTTGTTGTTGTTGCTGCTGCTGGTGATGGAGTTGTTGTTTTTGCTGCTGGGCGAGAACAAACCGCTGTTGTGCCTGTTGCTGTGCTTGTAACTGCGCCAGCCGTTGCTGTTGTTGCTGTTGCATATGTTGTTGTTGTTGCTGCTGTTGCTGTTGTTGCTGCTGCTGCTGAAGCCGTAACTGATTCTGTCTCGCCAGCTGCTGCGCGTGGAACTGCTGTTGCATCGCAATCCTCTGTTGCTGTGCTGCCTGCAGATGCTGCTGTTGCGTTTGCTGCTGCTGCTGCTGTTGGTGGTGATGGGCTTGTTGCAGCTGTTGTGGCTGCGGCACCTGCGGTTCGATGCGGGCGAGATGGTGAGCTGCGATACGCGCCGACGCCTGCTGAGGGCTAGCCGACGGATACGGCTGGTACTTGGTCGAGTTGATGGGCCGCGGCCGAGGCACGAAGTTGCGCATCTGCGCCGCCTGCAGCAGCTGCTGTTCGGTGGGCGGTGGAACACGGAACGCCGGCCGCTGACTCAGCTGCGCGCCCAGACTTTGGCCGAGACTCTGCCGCAGCAGAGCGTGGTCGGGCGAAGCGACGACACCGCCCGGTGCCCCGCCACCCGCCACGATCAGCTGGTGATGGCCGGCCGCCAGCATGCTGGCGTGCTGAGGCGGAACCTGGCGTGAGGCCGCGGCCGCTGCTGCTGCCGCCGCGGCGGCCGCAGCCTGCATACTGCTGATCTGTGCGGCGGCGCCGCCGCCGCTGCCTCCTCCATGCTGGACCATGTTCTGGAGATCCTTGAAAGGCGCCGGCACGGGAGCGGGTGCTAAGCCAGCGGGAATGGGAGGCGCAGGCGGTTCCACCCGCAAGCCGAGATACTCCTGCAGAGTCGGCGTATGCTCGAGACGGGCAATATCATCGGCCGTTTTCCGCTGGCCCGTCAAACTGGCCATGTTGGAGATACTAGAACGTGAAACAAAGTCCACCAAAAAACAATAATCGGATCCTGGTTAGTTTGATGGTTGGCGGTTGGACGGTTGTAACTCTGCTCTGAGGACTGCTCATAACACGAATGATGTTCACGCATTTTTCGAAAGTTTTCGAAGTTCGAAAGAGTTTTCGAAAATAGACAATTTCGCTAGCTAATCGATTGAAAACAAAAGGAAAAGTGTTTTGCAGTATCTACAAACACATATTAACAAGCATAAGCACACGAGAAGGAAGCGTAAGTCGCTTATGTTAGACGTACTCAATATTTTCTTGTTCGATGCGGTAGTTCGCGACGAGTTCCGCCAGAACAGCCTCGAGTTTGATGATTTTGGCCAGCACCTCTGTATTATTTGGCTGCATTGCTCGTGACACGTCGCGCAATAGCACAAACAAACGCGTCACGGTGTCAGTTTTATCAGTGAGACACGCCGCGGTCAGCTTCTTCGCTTCTTCTGATACCTGTAGAGCGTTGTACCCAGGACAAACCATTAAACGCAGCTCAGCTAGGTGATTGATTGATATGGTATTCATTGATCAGGGTCTTCACTAACTCGATCGAACGCATAACAAGTATAGAATACCAATAAAATTCGCAAACTATTCGAACGACTTTCATATATATATATATGTATATACCTCATCGGCGAGCATCTTGGCGAGCCTATCAATATGTCGTTGCTCGCTGTATTCTCGCACAAGCTGAGCTTCATCCTCATGAGCACCGGACATCAGTTCCATCGTAGCCAAACTGGCGTACAGATCCAACTCGAGTTCGGCACGTTTCCCGCACGGAACCACTGGATCAACGACGGCTGACTCGAGTGTATGCTCATCCTCCATCACTACGGCGTCCTCATCATCTGGCACCTCCTGGCATAAGACGCGGGGTAAACCGGACAACAGAGTGTTAGGAAACGAGACGTTAGAACAAGTGTACCCTAAAGGTCTACCTAAACCAGAGACGAATGCTGCTGAATGTGTGCGTATTCGTTTTCCATGCATGAACTCTACTACTCCGCTGTACACGTATCTAGCATATGCTAGCACAAGATGCTATGTATGAACTGTGTCCGTGGTTTATACCTGGTCAAGAGTTTCGCGGTCGATGCTGGTTCCCGTGTCGTTGATATCATCATCATCATCGATCAGGGTCACCTGATCGTCTCGCCTTTCGACAGCCATGTCGTCGTCGTCGTTGACGTCTTTCTCTGGTTTCAGTGGGTTCTTGACGGATTTGTTGGGCGGCGACGGTTTGCGCAGGTGGTCGTGGTCTTTCCGGTGTTCTTGTTGTGGTTGTTGTTGTTGTTTAACGACGACAACGTCTCCTCCCTGAGAGACTCCTGCAGCTGGTGTTGTTGTCGTCGTCGTCGCCGCCGGAGCCGGAGCCTGCGGCGGCGTCGTCGTCTTGGCTGCGAATGGAGCGACCTTGTCGTCTAGCCGCGGGGGGTCTTTAACCGCCTTGAGACTCACCGGCTCGCCGGCTGTCTCTTTATTGCTGTCGCTTCCCAGTTTGCCGCCGGCCAGATTGCCACTTACGGCTGGACCTATTTATGCCTTGATCAATATGATTGCTTGTTGTTGTACGCTTGCAGTTACCGCTTCTTCTGCGGCGGCGGGGGCGGCCGGCTGCTGCTACAGCTGCTTCGGTTGCTGTAGCTGCTGCTGCTGCTACTGCTGTGACTATTGGAACGGCTACGTTGCCGGTGATGACTGGTGAGGTTGTTTTTAATGCTACCGATACCAATCGTCGTCGTCGTGGCCGTCTTCGTGCCGTTTTCCACCTCCGAGGTTTGACTGTCAGCCGAGAAGCAGCTGGCAGCGGCTTGATCGTTGATGATGTGTTCGTCGACGACCGAGCTCACGTCGTCCGCCTCTTGAAGTTGTTGCTGCTGCTGCTGCTCGTTCTCGTTCTCGTCGTCGTCGTCGTTTTCGTTGTCGTCGTCTTCGTCGTCGTCCGAAGCGTATGGCTCTGTATCGGTCTCGAGACACGTCGAGGGGTGTCGGTTATCGCTGCAGCCTACCCCACCAGAGGCGGGGGCACCAACTCGACTAGTTGTACCGCTGCCGCTTCCACTCCCGTCGCCAGCGCCGCTTTTGTTACCACCACCAACAACAACAGTGGTAGTGTCGCTGCCAAGGATACTGATACAGCTACTGTTGTTGTTGTTGTTGTTGGTCTTGTCGTTGTCGTCTTCGTCCTCGTTGTTGTTGTTCTTGTTGTTTTTGCTGCACCTGTTGTTGTTGTTGCTATTGCTACGGCTTGTACTATTGCTGCTGTTGTTGCTACTGCTGCTGCTGCTGGTCACGGCGGACAACTGGCTTTCGCTCGATGGCAACGAACTATAACTGTGACGGCTGCTGCTGCTGCTCGAGCTGCTCGAACTGCTCACGGTGTCATCACGGACGCTCCACTCGCTGAATCCGTCGCTCGAATTCGAGTTCTCCTTGATGAACTTAATCACAACCGATTCGCCTACGGTTGTCGTACCGTTGTCGTTGTTGTTGCTGCCGCCGGCTGCGGTTGTCGTCGGCGGGTCAACGGCGTTGCGACGATGCCGTTTGCTGAGTCGCGGCTTCTTGTTGTTGTTGTTGCTGCTGCTGTTGCTTCTGTTGCGCCTTCGGCCGCCTGCTCTTCCTCCTACTTCTCCTTCGCCGTCTTCTCCGCAGTCTCCGCCGGACGACGGACTTCGCCGCTTCCGGATCCTGCTTCGGTCGTTGCGACTACGTCGATGCAAGCTACGTTGATGGTGATGCTGTGCAATGCGACCTTCGGCCTTGGGTCCTGCTCCCGAAGTTCGAAGCCCGCTGCTGCTGTTGTTGTTGTTGTTGCTGCTGCAGCTGACGGCGACGACGAGGCGAGATGAGTCAAAGCGATTTACGTCCTCGGCGCTCAGCCGTGTTACCAACACGACGGGTTGCACGTCAAAGTTGATCGAACCTGCCGGCGGATAGACGGTAGCGGCAGTCGCGTTCGCGGCGGTGCTGGTGCTGGTGTTGTTGTTGTTGTTGGTGGTGGTGGTGTCGTTGGCAGCGGCTGCTGCCGCAGCTGATGCTGCTGTGTACGACGGCAGCTGGACGAGGTCGGATTGCTGATCGGGCTCCTCGGCGTCATTGGTGATCGCTCCGGCCATGCTCGCCCACCGGCCAGACACAAAACACCATTCTAGCTCTCTGGCCACTAGCCCGCTGCTGTCGCACCGCTGCCCTTTTGTTTGCTTACAATGGCTGGCTAACTGACTAACAGATAGTTCGTTCGTCCGTCCGTCCGATCGTTCGACCGAAATACTTGCCGTGCTGCTTCTGCTGCTGCTGCAACCGACAACCCGAGGTGGCCGTCAATGCGTTCACCGACGCACGAGGACGATGTGACTGCTGCTGTAGTAGTAGTAGTAGTTGTAACTATCGGACGACAAGCGCTCACCTGATTGCTACTCGTCTCCTGGGCTGTTGACGCCCGACCTGCCCCAGTCTACGGTCGGTTACGGATAGGTCGGCGTATGATCAGCGATTAACGGATTCAACCCAACAAACAAAGATCTAGATTGCCGCTGGACACTAAATCAAATCCGGACGCATACACCGATGATCGCCTCTCTCGCCCTCTCTCTCTCTCCGCACTGCCTTCACACAGCTTCACTGCTCTACCTCTCGGCGACAAAGTACCCCAGTTGCTACTTTAAACTTACTTCTAACCCCCGTGCTTGGCACAGGTAGGAGCAGGTTTACTACGGCTTCCGAACGAACGATGTCTGAACAGTCTGAGCCAGTTCAGTCAGAGCCAACGTCTGGTAATCAGCCAATGTCGACCGTGTTTTGTTGTTGTTGTTGTTGTTACAACAGCTTCCTGGTGCTGCTTTACCTTCATTCGATTTGAAATGTACAGTGAGTGAGCCACACAGCCACTGCTAAAAGTCTTTCTCCATCTCTCTCGATCTGTGTATGTGAGCAAAATTGTTCGTTATTGGCCTCATTTAACGTTCGGTAATCTTCGTCGAGACTGAGTTGTCACCTTCCGGTATTCACCTGAATAAAGAACAGCAACGCCGAAAACTTCTCTGTTAGTCAACTCAAGTTAGGCACATAGATCAGATCAGCAGGTCGAAGCTTCACAAAGGGTTGGCAAATAATCAAAGCATATAACATATACGTACATACATACAAATACACACATACATACAAATACGCAACCTGCGCTTATTATGATGAACGTAACAAACGATAGCAACGCATATCAGTCAACGAACAATGTCTAAACAATGATCCAATCGCAAGTGGCAACGTTTTCGAACCAACCGTCGTCGTTCGAAACGACCAAACAACATCGTTCGAATGATTTTAATCACAAGTCAGATAGGTTTTGTGGGGGGGGCGGGGCGGGAGCAAGGAAGGGTAGTATGGTATAGAATGCACACGCAGACATGTACAATCATCAGTCAGTTGGAACTGAAACATTAATTGAACAACGAGCTTGTCGAGCACGACGAATGAACATCCGGACGTTCGTACGGACCTTTCTGTCTATTCAGTCGAGTTCAGACCTATTTGTCTGTCTCTTTCTCTCCCCGTTGATTAGTGTCGACTTGATAACTGTTGTTGTAGTTGTTGTTGCTGCTGCTGCTGCTGTTGCAGATGCTGAGCCTGCTGTCCCCGACACCGTCACCAACATTGACAACCAACCACATCTACCACACAGCCGCCATCCGCCGAACAACAAACATGAACCACGATCATCAGCGATGTGAACGAACACCAGCCGCAACACAACCAGCAAGCATTGGCAGTACCTACCACACGACAATGGTACTACTGGTTCGGCCCGCTAGCTTTTGCTGTCCGTTCGTCGTTCGTCAATCAGTCGGTTGGTTGGTTGATCGGTTGGTTGGTTGGTTAGCAGCCGACACAGAGCTCGCCAAGATGGCCGCGGCGGCGGCTACACGGTGTAAACATCATCATCATGAGGATCATCAGTCGTTGCCATCATCATCATCATCACGATCAGGCATAGATCATGATCATCATCATCAGCAGCCGCATCAGTCACAGATCATCATCATCATCATCACGATCAGGCATAGATCATGATCATCATCAACATTGTCGTCGTCGTCGTCGTCGTCACTGGCATCAACATCAGTCTCCCACTCACTTGCCTCCTGCCGCTCGCACCACCACCACCACACCACAACCACTACTGCTTCAAAGCGATTTACAGCGGCGGCGGCGGCGGCTGCTGCTGCTGGCTAGACGACAACACGAACGCACGCTGGCACGCATGAACCACTGTACTACAGCGCCAGCAGCGGCGGCGGCGGCGGCCGCAATGACGACAACAACAACAACAACAAGTTGCTGCTATGGCTGGCACTAGCCTCCTCTGTCCGTCGGTCCGTCCGTCCGTCGTCTGACTCTGGACTGGCGCTGTTGTCGGTCGTCGTTGACGGGTACGGCGGCGGCCACCACAACACGAGACTTGTTCTCTAGGCAGACTCGCACGCACGCAAGCCAGCAAGCAAAGCGAAGCGAGCATGCACGTCCGACGCCTAGCTCGCCTTTCGATCGACTGACATCGGCTTCGTAACTCGCGCGGGAAAGGGAACTCACGTTGGCGAGCTGCACCAGCGGCGGCAGCGGCGGCGGCGATGGTTACAGCAGCGGCAGGCGGTGGTGACGGCGAGCTTCGCGCACGCGCGCGCAGCGCCACTCACTTCTTCTTGGGGTGGTGGTGGTTGTTGTGGTTGTTGTTGCTGTGGCTGCGGCTGCGACGACTGCAGCTGCTCGGAAACTAAGGGATAGGATGGACGGGCGAATGGATGGACGGAGATACAGACAGACCGAACCGACCAAACAAACTGACGGACTGATAGGCAGGCGCAAGCAACTGGACGTACATTCATTGTTACTACGACAACGGCGGCTACTTGTGTAGGCTTCTACATAGCTAGTACGATGATGATGATGAACCACGATAGCGAATAGTGGTTGGTAAAAGCAGCACTAGATGATGGGGCTAAACAACGGTGGTCGGGTTGTGTTGTTGCTGTTCACTCAGTCAGATGCACTTTCCAGGTCTCCGTAATCGTTGTCGTCATCACCACCAACACGGCCATCACCACCACCACCACCACCACCACCATAATAACCACGATCAGACAGCCTGGCAACATTCCCACATCCAGACCCAGGGTTACAAGGATGGTCTAGATCTGGAGGCACGGGGGGGGGTGGTGGTGGTGGAAACAAGGGTCGGGGGATCGGGGGAGTAGTGGTGGATGGATGCAGAAGTATTCTACACCAACATCATCACGACCAACGACGTCGATCACGTAGACGTCGTCGCCGCAACCTCACACTTCATGGCCGCCAACCCAAGAACTACAAAAGAGCCAGCCAAAAGCAATACCAGCTGCGGCGGCAGTCGCGGCTGCAGCTTCTGCGAATCACACATCAATTTATTATATCCATTCCCTTCTGCTGGAATTGTTGTTGTGTTGTCGTTGGTACTGGTGCATCTGCTGTTTCTGCCTCCAACGCTGTCGCCGTAGCTGTATAGTGCTTGTTGGTTGATTGTTCCTTGCTGGGTTTAAGATGTTGGCTGGTTGAGATGGAGGAGATTGTTCGTGGTGGTGGTGGTGAGGTCGGGTAACCAACACGCCACGATAGCTCAGCGTGAGCGTCACTGGAAGCGTCACTCCTGCTGGCCTGTCCGGTTCCCACACTATCTCCCTCAATTCCTCGCTTCGTCGGATTCGGCTCGGCCACCCCGCGGTGCTCGAGCGGCGGAGGCCGCCGCCGCTGCCAACATACCCATATGCTAATAATAATAGTAGTAGTCGTAGCAGTAATACCAAGACTAATAATGATGCGCTGGCTACCAAATACAGCGAGAGGACAGATAAAGGGCCGGGTGGCTGGCGATGTTCATTCATTTGCATTATTTGTGGTGGCCCAGGGCCACGACCGGCGCCGTCAACGACACTTCCATGCCTGCGCATCTGATGTCACGCCCGTGACGCGACCCAGTGTCAGTCATTAGCCATTTATTCACGTCCATCGAGTTACAGTCGGCCATGGTTGTTCTTGCAATGTACACGAGCGCAACGCAGCGAAAGGAGAATGAGTGGTTGTCTCTAATTAGTACTTTGTTAGGATAGATCTGCGGATAGATAGACAGAAAGAGCTAGAGAGATGCAGATGGTACTGGGCAATAAATTAAACGACGAGGACATCGACGACTACCAAAAGAGCATACGCATCATTTGGCAGTCGTCGTCGTCGTCGCATTGGCAAACAGGCAAACCTACGGCGTCACAGCGTCCTTCAGAGGCTTGCCGCGTTGGTAAAAGAGGCTAAAGGTCCATCTATTTAGCTTAGTCGACAGGCAAACAAGACCCGTGCGAGTAAGGAATACGACGCAGTTTGTCTTGCAGCTGGAAGAGCTGTAATTAGATTAGCGTATCTATCTATGATCGTGGTCGCCGTGGACGCCGTAACCATGGCAACGTTGGCGGCGGCCGCCGACCGGCCATGACGGTGTTAGAAGCGAATTGTGGACGACGATATCGGGAGAATTACGCCGCCGTCATTCGTATTGATGATGCGGCGCGGTTGCCTGTAGATGTTCTCTCTCTCTCTCTCTCTTGATCTGTTTACGGGGCCCAGAAACCAGCATGCATAATGGGAACCCCCCCATCCCCGAAGTGTGAGACTCTCAAACCCACTAAAAACCCGGTGATTTCCCTCTCCCCCCTCCGCCAATACCCACACGAAGGAACATCATCTGTGGTATGATGACGTTAGGGGACGTTAGGCTGCCGCCTGATTGATACGAATGGTTCGAAGTGGTGGGGCCGCCCGAAGGCTGACTTCCTGTCTGCAGCGGCTGCGACTTAGCCCGACGGTTCGCCGGTGTTGCTTGCCTTTGTGGAAAGGGCAGGAGAGGAAGTGAAGCGTTGTAGATGTAGAGCGCCTAGCTTGACCGCGCGCGCTCCGTGGCTTCCGTGGTTTCAGCCGCTTTCTATGATGGCAAGAGCACCCGCCGCCGAAGCAGCCAGCCTCGTCGGCCTGTGACAGCCCCTCGTGTGACTGACCTAGGCGACTATTACCCTCGACGTATATAGAAGAAGAAGCCATTCCTTTAAGGTTCTGCGTCCGGGTCTCATGCTAGACAAGCACTCTCTTTCCCTTCTTCTTCTTCTGCTTCGTCGTCGTCAGTTGTCGTCTTCTTCGAGCCTCCAACAGCAGCGTTGTCCCGTAGTAGCAGGACAGCAGAGCAAGCTAAAGTCAACCCTGCCCGCCCAACACAACAATCAATCCAACTAACAATGCCGGAATTCGAACCTGTTCGAATAGCTTTAGTTCGTCAGTCATGGTGATGGTGGTGGTGGCAGTGGGGGGAGGGAGGGAAGAGGGGCCGGTTGCCATAGCAACCGCCGCCCCGAATGAAACGGTTCGCCGCTGCTTAAGCCGCCCAAGTCGCTATACCTTCGAAAGCAGGAGCTCCACCACCACCATCATCATCATCATCATCAACATCACCACCAACGCCACCATTATGGCAACGACCAAGACAAGATGATAGAGCGTTGTGTCATGGAACTTTGGGCCTTGCTCCTTCATCACTCGGTCCGGATGACGACGCCACCGCCGCCGGCGCCACCGAACAAAAATGGTGGCCGGCTGCGAGACAGGGAGGGATCGGACGGTGAGTTCACCACCCGCTGACAACGAGACCAGCAGGAATAACGAAAGAGCTCGCGCGCGAGAGAGAGAGAGAGAGCGAGAGTGCAGCAATGGAGAGAGGGGAGGGATGAACGCAAGAGACCAAGGGACGAAACAGAGGAGAGAGGAAAGAGAGGAACAACGTATGTTGTTGTTGCTGTCATCCTCGTCGCCGTTGTTGTTGTTGTCATTGCTGCTGCTGTTGGGTGTGACAGACGGGGCACCGACCAAAAGGTGCCCTGAAGAGGAGAGAAGCGAGAAAGCAAGCGGGCGGGGTGAAAGAACGCACGCAGAATGTGCGCCCCATCCGGGCGTGCCCTTTCCCATCCCTCCGACAAGCAGCGAATGGCTGCGGCTGCTGCTGCTGCTGCTGCTGCGGCGACGACGACGACAACGACAATGATGATAACGACGCATTCATTGCTGTTCACTCTCTGGCTGTCTGTCTGACTGGGTGGATGGATAGATGGATGAATGAATAGATGGTTGGCAGCCGTTGTTGCCGCCAGACAATAAAAGACTCAGTGACTCACCCATTCACCGAATAGCATCAACAGCAACAACAGCAGCAGCAGCTTCGAAATGCGTTGTTACCGCTTCTACCACCACCACCACCGCTGGCGCAGGCGCCGCCACCACAGCTGCTGCTGCTGCTACGATGGTCTCGTCGTAGATTTCATCTATCCTGTGTGGGAACTGCGTTTTTCTACCCTCACCCATCTATCGTGGTCGTTCGAGTTAACATGACTACCACCACCACCACCACCACCACTACAATCACCATAGCTATCCAGCCAGCCGGCAAGCATGATTAGCATTTCAAAGGTTCCCATTCCGGCGGGCGGCGGCGGCGGCGGCGGCCTTCTTCCTTCTTCTCGAAATCAGCGAGCCAAACAATCACACATCCACACGTTCGCCCGGCCAAGCAACCGACCGACCGACCGACCATCGACAGAGCGACGGCCCGATCAACCAAACGACAGACCATCAACAACATCAACCACTTTATGCAGATCCGGCTACAATGAGCGATGAGAATATCAATCAGTATGCAAACTAGGATGAAGGATGAAGAAGGAGAAGGGGAAGGCGAAGAAGAAGACGAAGAAGAAAAAGAAGTGGCGACTACGACGACGAGGCCATGATGACAACGCCCTCATCTTGCAAGCAAGCGCCAACCCAACCCAACAGCGGCAGCAGCAGCAGCAGCAGCAAAACCATCATCGCCGTCGTCATCGTCGTCACAAAAAATGCATACATCATTAAACCCACGTACCCACGCGGCCCATCAGCCCATACATCAGGCATCATACGGCAGCGCATACAAGCGTACATGTTTAGAAGTATAATAGAGATAGAAGACCGGTCAAGAAACTACAGCTGCAGCACCAACGCCACCACCATCACTACCATCACCACCAGCAACAAACAGTAGCAGTAACGATAGTGGTACTTGTTGTCGCTAAGGGCCAAGATGGAGGCAGCGGCCTTTTGGCGGCTGACGCACCAAACAGCAGCAGCAGCAGCAGCAGCAACAACAACAACAACAGCTGTAGACCGATTCGACCAACAGAGCTTGGCGTAGGCGAGGCGAGCCACAGACCGTGCGGTGGACACCGAAAAGCTGCAGTCGAGAATGCAATTGTATGACGAAGGTAACGACAGCGATGGTGGTGGCAGAGGTAGAGGTAATGGCAGATAAACAACTACGTGTCGAGATTTGGAAGTCCCGACAGCCACGACAGCGATGGTGGGCGATAGTGAGCCGAGCCGAGTCAACCCGACCCGATCCCCCGGGCATTGGGGTCGGGTCATTGGCATATCATCATCATCATCATCATCGTCGTCGTTGTCGTAGTAGCAGCAGCAGTAGCAGCTAGAAGTTGCTGTAACTAGGTCATGGTTGTTGCCTAGCTTCGCTTCCCTTGCCTACGGCCGGTCGCCTGCCGCCCGCCTTGGGCTCAAGTAAACCGTGTGTTACCTCGGCGCATGTTATTGGGTTGTTGATGATGATGATGATGATGATGATGATGATGAAGACCCAGGTGATAATGATGATGATGATGAAGACCCAGGTGATAATGATGATGATGATGATGAAGACCCTGATGATGACGGTGATGATGCATACATGAAGCACTAAAGCATTCTGGAGGTGCACAAATAGGCACAAATAGATGGATAGATGAAATGATAGATGCCTGGATGGGTGGATGGATGAATTAATAGATGCCTGGATGGGTGGATGGATGAATTGATAGATGTCTGGATGGGTGGATGGATGAATTGATAGATGCCTGGATGGATGGATGAATTGATAGGTGAATCATGGGAATTAATGACCCCGAAATGATCAGGGATCGGGGTCTGGCTCGCTAGTTGGTTGTCTGACTGACTGGCTGGCTATGAAGCGTGACAGCGCATGCCCAAGGGACGCCATAGAAGGACGCCACCTACCGGGAGAGGAAGCTGCGAGTAGCGATGAAGCAGAAGATAAAGCCGGCCAAGCCAAGCCACCACTGTTATTGCTGTCTGTTATCGGCAACAACATGTAGGTTTGGGGTTTCTACTCCGATCTACAACAACCACTACTACTACTACTACTACTACTACATCTACTACTACGACTACATCTACTACTACGACCTACTACGACGACGACGATGACGACGACGGACTACCATGATTATTGTGGACGACTGCCGCTGCCTTTCCGGCTAGAGCGTTCCGTCGCTTGCTTGGTTGGTTGGGCGTTGGGCGTTGGGCGGGGCCGGCCGTGTCGTGGCGTTGTGACAAGCGGAAATGGCTGGTATACTTGCTGGCTGGCGGCTAATGGCGCAACTGCGCAATAGCGTTGGTTGCTAGGCAGGAATGACGACGCAGACGGTTGGTTGATCGGTCGGCGGGTTGGTGGATCGGGCGAGTTCGTTGCGATGGCCATTATCACGCACGATGACGGCACTACCATGACAACAACCAAGACGACAACGACAGCAGTGCTATCAGCAAATATCATGGTTATCACCATCATCATTAGACTCATCATCATCATCATCATCGGTGGCATTCTACCAATCATCATGATCAGCCACCTACTCATCATCATTATTATTATTATAACCAGCCGTCTACTCATCATCATGATCAGCCACCTACTCATCAGCATCATCATCAGTAAAATGACAATCATCATCACTAGCAGCATCAACATTTTAATTAGTATGAAAATGATCTCTTATGATGGTGGTTGTCGTCGTCGTCGCTGAATCGGCATCCGATGATGATGATGACGATGATGATGGTGGTGATGTTGATGAGCGCTGGCAGTAATTGCCGACTAGCAAAGAAGAGGCGCCGCGTCTACGACGCAGGACCGCCGCCCGGCCGTACGATAACGCAACGGGGCTACCGGAGAAGGAGGAGGGAGGAAGTGGGGTAGGCGCATTGATGAGGAGAACAAGAAGAGAAAAAAAAATTACGCAGCGGCAGCAGCTACCGGCCGTAGTTACCGAAATTCAGCATCTAACAAACGATCATGGTCAGCTTTGAGTATGGTGGCAGTCGGCGCCACTATCATCATCATCATCATTACCATCGCCATCACCATCATTACCATTCCCATCATCATCATTACCATCGCCATCATCATCATCATCTATAACTACGCACTTCGCCGTAAGATGAAGTTCCTGAAGATCAGTCAGACAACGATGTTTCGAGTCCACTCCTCCGAGTTCTCGACGATCGAAGAAGATGCGTTCGGCGGTCCGCTTGCAGAACGCCAAACGTCGAATAAAATCAAGGCGCACGGCAGATAGACAGACAGACAGGCAAAGACTGGAAAGACCGAAAGACAATGACTGTCGCAACACGCCATAAATAGCAAACGACAGCAGCAAACAACAACGATAAATAATCAGAATTGCGCTGCCACTCTCATCTACGTTCTTCTACCTCTAAAGCCGCCGCCATCACCAACCACCACAATCACCACAATCACCACAATCACAACCGCCACCCCTCTGCGTCGTAAAACGGAAGCGTCCCTACAAACCCAAATGTAGATGTAGTATATACAGCATACATATATGCACGTATTCGTGTATCAGTATGCGAGAGTACATACTATGTGTGTGCTTGTGTCTGTGGGCGTATCTAAAGTACCATCGCAGTTTGGCATCATCATCATCATCATCATCTAGTACCAACGTATGATGATGACGACGACGCAGTAGATCTACTACAGATGCTGCTGCTGCTTCGTCGACCACAGCTACGGGGTACTTACTAACTATACCGACCATTACTCGTTCGCGACAACAACAACAGCAACGTCATTCGTATGCGAGTAGTTGTAACATTGCTGATGTTGTTGTTGTTGTTTGCTGCTGCTGTTGTTGTTGTTGTTGCTGTTGTTACTATTGTTGTCGTCGTCTTCATCGACGCCCGGCCCCGCCCTGCCCCGCCGCGGCTCTCGATGGTGTAGCTGCTTGCTGTTGCTACAGTTGCTTCTCGTAATGGACATGGCTATGGCGGCGGCACTGACGACGATGGTATCCTGGCGTTGGCGTTGAGTGCTGGGTGGCTGGCTGGCCGGCCGGCCGCGTGCATGATCGTCGTGCTGAGTCGTCGTGATGGCGCCCGTGGTGGTGGTGGTTCGTGGGAGGATGGGTTAGTTAGTGACTTGGCAACGGGCCACTTGTGCGCAAGAAAGTCACTCGCTCATCATTGTCACTCGTTCGGACAGCAACGCAACTGCTGTTGAGTTCCTATCAGTCGTAGCGACGCTAACAGTTCTCTTCTAGAGCGACAAGAGCTACGCCGACGGGGCTTAGCAATAGCAACAACAACAGCAGCAGCAGAATCAAAAACAACAACAACAACAACAATAGGATCAAAAACAACAACAACAACGACAACAGCAGCAGAGCCAAAAACAACCACAACAACAATGGTGACCGTTGCCAGCTGGCGGGTTTTGGGTGGACAACGCGGTTGCACGCATGAATTTCCGACAAGCGAAACCCGGCCTAACCCGGCATCCGGGTGTTGCTCTGTTAAATCCTCCCGCAGACAGCCCGAACGAACCGAAGGCAATCAAGCGGCTGCAAGTCTGCTTGGCGCAGGCTTGCAGCTTCGTGCACCACTATCGTTTGGCTGTATCAAGCATTCCGTAAGCAAAAAGGATATATATATATATAAATACAGTGGCAGTCATTGTCCGGGGCTTCAGATTTGTAACAAGAACTCGTTGAAAATATTTGAACGACAAAGAATGTAAGGAATAACGTCAAACTGACTCTCCACTTCTTTGGCTTCTTATATCGCCGTCCATTAGAACGATTACTCTATAAGCCGCACACCTTGTTCCTACCCGATTGGAGCCGAGGAATGGGTTAAGCCACGACTCAACCGACTTCTAACGTTCGTCTAGATAGGCATCTGCTTATTAAATCTCGTACGGATTTTTGCAGGACCCCCCCCCCCCGACCCCCCGAGAAAGTCTTAGAAATTCATCCCTATTTAATTCCGTCCGGGGGGGGGGGACCAACCGGTCAAATTGTGAGAATACAGCACCAAAAAGAATCTGCGGCGAGTCTGTCGAGACAGATTAACATCTGGCAATGTCCTTGGCATTACTAAACATAGATCATCGGATGGTAATCGTGAGCTACTTAGCAGTCGACGCACATCTGCTTGAGTAGAGTCCAGGCGGTGTTCCTGGCGCAAGTCCACCGGACCGACTGTGCCTCTAATGGAAGAGGTCTTGATATCTGCCTTTGCTCTCGTCGCATCCCATCCCATTGCTTCTATACAGCGAGAGCGCCTAAGATGCCGTCTAAGTAGAAGGCAGGTAGAGGCAGAAGAGAGACCCAAGACGCCCCGATGAGTCCGCAAAAGACCAACGTGCATCATTTGGCATTGGGTTCTTCGACTATAGCATCCGCAGCCACAGTCAGAACGGTGGCGAGGGGGAAGGGGGTTGAATTCGAGGAATCCGGTGATCACCGCATGGAGGTGGGGGCCAAAAGGTGGCCGGTATTTGAGTTTCGAAGACACGGCGTTCGTCGTTGTCTTCGTCGTCGTCATCGTCGTAGCGACCCTCCCTGCGCGCTTACGGTCGTTGAGATGAAGCCAAGAAAGCTTAAGCCGGGAGGCGACGAATGGTCCGGCGGTCCGCCCGTAAACTACCGGCCAGGCGGTACGAGAGGCTGTAAAACCAGAACAGCCCACGAAGCCCCAGACCTCATCAACGACCGTTCACGAATCACGCACAGTGGTTGTTCTGACGATCGGCTTTATCGACTCGAGTGGCAACCGAGTGGTATATAGGTTCTACGAATTCTATCATAACGAAAACGAACCGCTAGCAATCTAACTTTCTAGCCAACCAAGCAGTCAGCTCCACCGGCTCAAACTAATGCTGGCGTTATTGCTGCTTATTTAATTTTGTTACCTTAAGCAGCCAAGAGACAGACCATTAATAGATCATGAGCCATCTGCTTCGGAAGTAAAGGCTTTATTTCTCGCTTCGCACTCGTTCCGGTGACGTTGAAGTTGCCAAATTGGGCCAAATGTTGCTATTGCTGCAGAGGCTGCTTGTTCGAGTTTCGTACTAGTGATACTGCATGCGCTCAACCTGCAGAAACAGCACCAGGATCAAGTACATCTTCCTCCAGATGGTGACCATCGGGAAGGAAATCTTGCAGCAACAAATGCTGCTGTCGTTGCAAAAAAGATCTTGCTGCTGCAAAAAAGATCTTGCTGCTGCAAAAAAAAGATCTTGTTGCTGCAGAAAAAAAATCTTGATGTTGGTCCTTGTGGTGGTAATCATTGTCGCCTCCTCCACCATTGTAATAGGGATGATGGTGCAGGTAGTGCAGCTGTTGTTGTTGTTGTTGTCGCTGTCGTCGTCGTCGTAGTTGTTCTAGTTAGATGGTGGCCGCCTCGCAACAGCGGCCATCTTGTATGTGGTGAGGTTTGCTTGCTTGCAGTAAGTAAGCAGGCTGCGTCAAGCGACAGCCTGCGGGTTACTTCTTCTCCCG
Organism: Dermanyssus gallinae; assembly: GCA_003439945.1. Taxonomy (NCBI): domain Eukaryota; kingdom Metazoa; phylum Arthropoda; class Arachnida; order Mesostigmata; family Dermanyssidae; genus Dermanyssus; species Dermanyssus gallinae. The sequence continues at coordinate 179,897 of QVRM01005696.1, read as the reverse complement.
ACAATGGCGGTGGCGGCGATTGCAACAACAACACCACCACTGACAACAACAACAACAATACCATCAGCAACGACAACAACAACAACAATAAGTGCCGGGTTTGCTGCCAGGGCGGTGGCCACTCATTGCTGGCCCTCATTGATGCTTGGTGTCTCTCTCATGCTGACGCTGCTGCTGCTGTTGCTGCAGTTATGGGCCAGGCAGGCAAGCAGGCACACAGGCAGTCAGATAGGCTGCGACATTGCCGCAGCCATTACGCGGGCGCTCGCACCACACAACAGCTCGATCATATAGAACGGCAGCGGCGGCTGTAGGGCACTCCGTCGACAGCAATCACCGGTGGCGATGGTGGTGGTGTTGTTGTTGTTGTTGCTGCCGCCGCTGCCGCTGCCGTTGTTGTTGTTGTTGTCGCCGGCAGCCATGGATAACATCAAACAAGTGCTCCTGCGTCGACGCCATCTTCATCGGTTGCTATGGCAACCGATACCATAGCAACCAACGATGATGTCCCTGGCGGCTGGTCGCTAATGCTCGCTCGCTCGCCGCTGCCGTTGCTGCTGGCATTAATACAGCGGCACCACTTCTACTACTATTACTACTACTACTACTACGACTACTACAGCTTCCACCACCACCACCACCACCACTACTCCTCCTCCTCGGTAGCCGTGGTGATGATGATGGTGGTGGTGATAGTGATGGTGATGGTGGCTGCTGGCTTGTATTCAGGCAGCAAGAAGCAGCCAGTCGCTGAACATTCGCTCACACACAGATACACACCTAACAGACAGACAGACCGCCAGGCAGCCACACAGTCACACTCTTTCTTTTTCTCTCTATTCTCTCTCTCTATCTCGCCCGGACGACAGCAGCAGCAGCAGCGGTGGCGACGGATACCCAGAGCTCACACATAGCCAGCACATACACGACACGGAACAACAACAACAACACGGCCTACACACACCGCATGCAGCCGAGTGTCGGGTAGTCAACGTTGTTGTTGTTGTTGCTGCATCCAGCAGCTACGTTATTTTGGGTTTTTTATGATGACAGCCATGACGACGTCCGACGACAATGACGACTCCGGCGTCGCTACGGTTTTGTTTCCTATGAAAAAAGCAAGAGGTTCGGTTTAGTTGCCAGCAGACTCTGTATGTCGGTTGGTCGGGCTGTCTGTCCGTCTATCTGTCTGGCTGGCTGGCTGGGCTGTCAGTGACTGAGTCAATAAATGCGTGACTTGGTGGGGTGAATGAGACCCACTCTTGATGCTTTCCTTCGTTTCTTCCCACCTACCCTCATTTCTTCCTTTCGTTTTTCCTTTCGTCCTTCCTCCCTTCCTTGTTCGCTTGCTTGTTGCCTAGCTTGGGTACCACCTAGCTACTTGATTCTTCTTGATTGTATTGGACGGCTGAACCGAAAAGCCAAAGAGCCGAAGAACCGAGCAAAGAGATGGAGGGAGGCAGGCAGGAGGCAGGGCCACCGTCTCCACCATCATTGTCATCGTCCATCGTCAAATGCTTGAATGTGGGTGGCTCCGTGGCCTCCGTTGGCTGGCTGGCTGGCTGGCTCCCTGAAGTCGCTGCAGTTGATGGAGCGGCAGCGGGGGTCTGCTGCATCAAGCAGCGACTTCTGCAGCGCTGCTCCTTCTGCTCCTTCGTTGCCGAAGTGGTCGTGCGAAGTTCGCGTCGGTTGTTGTCCGTTGTTGGCCGCTTGCTCGCTGGCTTGCTCGCTTTCTTGCTTGCTCGGGTCGGTCAGTCAACTACTGAGTAAGCCGCGTCAGCAATGGCCGCCTGGCTAGAAGCTGCAGCAACAGCAGCAGCAGCAGCAGAAGAAGAAAACGACGACGACGACGACGACGAAACAGACAACGATGGCGACTTCAGCGGGGCTGCCATTGACAACGCCACCGCTGCCGCTGCTGCATACTGGTACTGACCTCACCTTGAGCCTCTCGCGGTCGGTCGTCGCCATAGAGCGTCTGACGGCGGTAGTGGTGGCGGCCGCAGTTACCAGAAGCAGCCGAACAAACCATAGACCCAAGAAACATGGGTATCGACATCAGCAACAACAACAACAACAACAACAACGATAACAAAACAAGGAGGATCATCAGACCTAACAGAGGCCCCCGTTCGTGGCAGCTTTAAGCGGGCTTGGCGTCGTCGTCGTCGTCGTCGTAGTCGATCGAACTCACATACATGCTATTTTTGCGTCGGGTCTTTTTTTAGTATCATGATTATCTTTCAGAGGTAGCGCTGTTACGGCAGCGTCAGCAGCAGCAGTTGACCCTGCTAGGTCTGCCATCCGTCGCCACAACCGCCTGTGGTGCTGGTGGTAATGGCGGAGTAGAAGCGAGCCGGCGACCGAAACTTTGGAAGCCAAGCGCAGCCTAGATTCCAATACATCATACACGATGATGACGATGAAGAGAGATTATTCGAATAGGTCTAGACGTCCGTCAGCCACTCACCGTGCGGCGGCGCGGCGGGATAATAACCTAATCTATTGCGATAGCAGCGCCGTACGACCACTACCACCACCACCATCACCACCACCACCTAGTCGTAATGGTCGCTTGCAAACCTCTGCTCGTTAGCTTGCGTGGCGGCAGTCCACTATCAATTGAGTGATAATAATGCAAGTGTTTAGCCGCGCCGCAGTACTGGAAGACCTTTCGATCATAAAATATGGCGTTCTTAAGGTGCTTGAGTGGTCCGTGGAAGCCGCCTGTAGTTCACTGGCTGAAGAGCGTTTCCCGAACGTTCCGTTCGACCGGCAAACGGTCACGAGATTGTAAGGGAAGGGGTCCTCCTGTAAAACGCATATTGAGTCGGTTATACAGTACACACATCTGACTAGAAAGAATCGGTGGTACAGCCTCTTCTATAACGGAGTCTATGTAAACCATTAAGTTTCTGCGTTCTATGGGCTTTACCTTATGAGCGCTCGCCTTACTTCTCACTTCTGGAAATGAATTAACTGATTGGCTTGGTTAAGGGAATCGCATGATAAGGAGGGTTGACTTATTTGACGTAAATTCCCTTACCCATAGTTACTGATTTATCACGATTGCTATAGTATAGCTTGAACAGAAGTATAGCCTTCTATTTTCGAGCGAGCAAGCGACGACATCCCTATGAAGCTTACAATCGAGGATTAGGCCATGGATTAAAAGCGACTCGAATACTGTCTGCCGGGTGGGCGTTTCCGCGTGACTAGAGATTGACTAGAGTCTTGTACATTTTACGTGTTAGTTTTGCAACTTCCTAAAGGTGCATTCTATTCGATTTGTTTAGCGTCTCTCCATCTGACTATGATATGTCCTTCGGACTTGCGATACATAAGCGATACGACGTGAGCTCTGTGGCTGTGCCAGACGTGTAATACTCTCGTCTCCTCGTAAGCGCTCCTTTCTCTCTGCTGCGCCGAGCACATGAATAGGAGATTTGGACGACACCAACGACAAAACGCAATTATCCTGCACGTTCCAGCTGCGCTAGAACGTCGTGGCTTGGCGTGAAGTATTGAGGGCCGATTCGCCGCACGTAATACGCGTCAATGTCGCAGTCATCCAAAACGATTTTTCCAAACCGCTAACCAGCTCACTCAGTAATAAGCTAACTAACTAACTAACTAACTAATTCCTCTAACTGACTGTGATTCATTACGGTACTAGGTTCTCATTACTTGCTGGCTAGTAGGGCGACTTACAGGCGTCTCCGTCAGCAGCAGCAGCAGCATCCGTCTCACCGGAAAAGGAAGTCTGCGCGTATGTATATGTATATGTGTGTGTGTGTTTGTGAGGAGAGAAAGAGAGAAAGAGCGTGTTGTAAGACCAAAAGGAGCGGCGGACTCAAGACGAGGGAGACGAGGCATCTGGCAAGCTTTTACTGTCGCTGGCACTGGCGCCGTTCAGCGCTAGCCTCTTACTTAGCTCAGCTATGCGCGAGCAAACGAACGGACAGCCAGGCGGGTGGGCGATGGAGTCGTAGATGGAGGCTGCCCGACCGTCGGGTAGATTTGCAGCCGATACCTTGTTGTACCACCATCACCACAAGCAGCCAGCATCTGACAACATCCGCCGCACACACAGGGAGGGACGCACCTGGGACAGGTCTGGTCGTAGATAAGCTATCAGCTGTAGCACACTACATGTGTTTGCTAGAAGGCGAGAGAGGGAGAGAGTGGGGGAGAGAGAGAGGACAACGTCGCCTCCTGCCTCCTGTAGCTAGCAGTCTTTGTGTGGGCACATTATGATGGTGGTGGTGGACTTGTCGAGCCGGGGTCACTTTGTCGCTTCGTCGAACTGATGGAACTAATGCACCACACCTCGCCTCATAATCACCACACGGGTGTCAAGCGTACAACCTTGATCCGGTACAACGGACGCCGGATCGCCGCAATCGCCAAATAAACCGCGCCGTGGTGGCGGGATGCAGCGTAGCGGGTCAACTAAAAGCACTCTAGTCAACAATAAGCACTCTAAGAGGTCTAGGTTTGTGGAGGAGCGATTCAGTACCTGCGCGAGCCCTGTTGCAAACAACAATCCATTCGCAATCAAACAGAAAAGAAAGGCAGATGTCTTTAGACAGACATCGTGTCAGGTACATTTTGTTTTTGAAGAGTTCTTGCTGGCGTAGATTGCTACATAGGTCGCTACAGATGGCGACAGAAGCCGCAGTAGAGCCGTCAAAGGTTCCTCCCTAAGAGCTAAAGATTTTGCTGGAGAGTATCGTACTAGTATGGCATCGTAACTGTTTCCAACAACCCACATGACAGTAAGTCCTTTAGTGTGGTGCGCCCTCGGCGGAAGCCAGCTAGCCAGCTGTGAATCTCTTGCAGTGGCTACGCAAAGGGCTGGCTATACGACTCAGTAAGAATGGTAAATGACTAACTGAATCGTGTGCATTTGTGACAATGCCACGGTGTGTGGTCGCAAATTGCTAGCTCCAGCGTCGTCGTTTGCAGAATGTTGGACTCTAGGATTAGGAGCGCTGCTCCTTTAAATCACTGTACAACACTCGAGGCCTCGATTTCTGATTTTCAATTCACTTCGAGGCGCTCCGTATAGAAAAATGTTTTCATCTGCTGTTGCTTGTTCGTCTATCAAAAAAGTTTTAAGTTTGTACCGCTTGGTTGTCTTTAGGCGGCCAGCTCAATGAAATAAAAAAGTGACCACCACCTGGTTTTCTATGTTTAACGTATTCTTTCTATGTATATTTGACGAACAATTGTTTCAAACGCTCGTAGCAGGCAAATCTGCACAGATGACTGCAGACTTGGTCCTGACGGCATGATTTTAATAGCTTTCGAAGACGGAAAGCCGCTTTGGTTTGTGATGCAACTGCGAGCGACTCCCTAGCTCCTTTAATGGCCAGTCACGGCGCTTTATAGCCCGCCTGTGCCGTGAGCGTAGCGGAGGCAAACAAATGGCTATTATATACATACGGCTATAAGATAGGTTCCGATGGGCTTTCGCGCGTCCGTCGTAGAGACACTGGGCGTGCCGCTTGGACCATTGAGCCAGAAGATAATTAGCGAAGTATGCAGGGAATTGGTTGCGGCTAGCAACAATCCGGGCACTGGAGAGTTTTTTTTTCAGCAGAGCTTCATCTCGAGACATTCAACGTGAACATTTAACTAGAGCCTTAGCCAATTGGGCGGCTTCTGGCCGGGCGCCAGCCCCCCTTTTGGCTAGCCGAAGTCAGGCTACACGTTCGTAAGGGCAATTTTTTAATGCCCAGTTGATGATTTAACTGTGTTTGTCTAAAGGAAGAACTTAGATTTATTTATTTTTTTATCTAAAAGAAATAAGCTACAAGTCTTTTTTATGTGCAGCTTGAACATAAGAGAGAGCGTTCTAAGGGCACGAGCATGACTGATGTCGTACTGATGCGCATGAAGTCTTTTGCATAAGTCAATATGACTTTCAAATGGCCCTACCATTGTCTAAAACGTTTTAAGTGGACGTTTGCCACATGTGGAGTCGGGACCGCCTCTGCGCCCACTTTCATTGCAAGCGAAGAAGATAAGATGCAAGATAAGCACAGATGCTTTTAAACTGATGTTATTCCACGCAATTACTAGGAAATCGTGAAAGCATACCAGTACCAGTAACAAGCTTATCGGAAAATCGTCTTAATGCAGGAAACTTATTGAGAAAGTGAGCTTTATAAACACGGTTCAAGGGATTCCGTAGAAGTTCGGTGATGAATCCGGGCAGTCCCGACGTTCGGCGCTGAAGAAAGACGTTCTGCTTCTGAAGATAGAGCAGCATGCTCTTTTATACAAGGCCTCTTATTCTTCGTTGGCTGTCGATACTTATGAGGCCCCATATTTGAGTCGTTTGCTTGCCTCGAGTGAAACGTCGAATTTTCACGACAACTAAAGCAGACAACGTTCGATTAGAGGGCGCAACCAGTGGCCACAGTTTACGCGAATGTACAATAAACAATTTGAGCCGTGCTATTTTGTTAACTAACGTACATTACAAACATTAAGTTGCGTTGAAAGCAGAATATCAGAAGAATTTGATTCGAACATATTTAAACGACTCCGGGTATCGTTAGATCTGTCAACTGCTTTTACTACTACTACTACTACTATTACCACTAAGAGTATAGTGTTAATGGGGCGTCTGCTACTTAACAGCAGGAAATTGGCAATTCTTCACTGCCACAACGCGTCGATAGGTCTAGCCTGATGCGAGCACTTCTTTTTCTAAAGACAGGTCCCTTCCATACAGATACAGATGCAGCATTCCTAGGGCCTTGTTGCACGAAAACGGTTTTGTCTGCTAGGGGAACTAGACTTGGCGCCTCGGGTCTGTCGGACACTCCTCAGTCTGTGTCGGATAAGAGGACGACCAGCTTAACATTTCTAGTGCAGGCAGCTTGCCAGCCATGACCACTTGTACATCGACATTGCATGCTACGTAAGAGACATACAAATTTGACACACTTAAGGTTCTATGTTTCAGCCGAGCAGCGAGCGCCGAGCTTGACCACTTGAGGAGGCCTTAAGCCGCTCGAAGCGCATCGCTTATATCCACTTGTAGCTTCTGGATACCTCCACCACCACCACTTCTTTCCATACGTACGTAGTACCTACCGGCCCAGACTGCCATATCAGCTCGACCAGAAATGATTCCTCCTTCCACGCGTGATCCAGCGTCGTGGCCAGCACAACAGACTGCGGGATGCCAGACTTCCTCAGTGTCGAGAAAGACAAACGACTGACAACTCAAAATGATGGTTGTGTCCGGAAGGAACTAACTAGATAAGGAAACAGACAACGCGTTATTATTATTATTATTACTTTTATTACTATTTAGCTGTGCCTTGACCTCGTTCGTTTGATTTGATCTATAGCGAGCGGCGTCCATTTCATATCTCCTTAAAATGGAAAATGCCTAACATTGTTGCAGTGGGAACTGGTTCAAGGAACCCATTGAGTCTATATCTAGGCCACGTTTGCCATTCGATACTACAGTTTGCCGACTTACAGAGCAAAAGCTTAGATTTTGCAACATTAAACTGCAAGTGCATGCGAAAACAGTTTGGTCCAATACTATGTCTATTTGCCTTTGTTTAGAGATTTTAAATAACAAAGAGATGTTATTCGCAAAATGAACAGCTTAGACGGGCAGTTAAAGTTTTTTGTATATATATATGTGTATATATATATATATATATATATACATATATATGTACATATATATATATATATATATATATACATATATATGTACATATATATATATATATATATATACATATATATGTACATATATATATATATATATATATATATATATATATATATATATAAGGCCAACTGTAACGACTACAGGCCCTTGCAATACTTTGATTTCCGTGAGGATCCCGCCTGATAGACTCTTACCAATCTTAATTTGTAATCTTCTATTTTGAAGGAAAGATGTAAACAACTGACAGGCATTCCTGCCTGCACTCAAGTATATAAAAAGTTCAATGATAATCTCCGGCTGAATGAATCGAATGCCCTAGAGATTCTCCAGAAGCTCCCGAGCATTGCTTCACCGCCATGCCCACCTCGTATTATAGACCCGCAAATAGGCAAGGTCTGTGGAGTGAGCTATTTGTACTCCCTACGTGTCAGCCGATAATGCAACGTTCTCTGCATTCGTCCAACAAGTTGCGCCGCCTTAACGCAGCGTTCAACGTTTAGAGCTTAGTAATAGCGTGGGTAAGAGTGAGTCGCCGGTACATATTAGGGTCGCAGCAATCTCGTTTCCCCATAGAGAAGCGCATACTGTGCAGTTTTAGGTTACAGGTAGGAAAAGGCCTGTGGCATCTTAAGCGGTGTTTCTATTAGGGTATTTCTCATGCGAGGCGGCTTTTCCTGATTTCGATGCTAGCACAAGCATACATTAAGCAAGCATACACATAAATTAAACGGAGGTGCTAGTGGGCATTGCTGAAGAAACTCGATTGCTTTGATTGCTGATTTCCCCTGTATCTGCAGGTTTTACAAGTGACGAAATAAAGAGTCACAAATGCAATCGTCTTATCGCCCCGTACTCTCCCTTCGGCGCTCTTAGCTTTCTAACTGACTTTTTTTTGTAAGAGCCTATGCCGCATCAGCTTTCCGAAGAAGCTTAAACAAACCTATTGGGACATGCTATAACGTTTCCATTAGAATCCATAATACTTGCAGTTTGTATCTCTTATTGTAAGCCGGTAAATTGACCTGAACGCATATAGTTTAATTTTATGCCTAACGTCTCCTGTAGAAATATACACACGAATCAGGGCATCTCGATTGGGCAATGACCAATATCCACCGACATATGGAGATGAGACGGTGGTCACGAAGCTGTATCGTATTATCAAAACCGCACTTTATATATATATATCTAGAAGTAATAAAGACATGTCGAAAATTATAGCCCAGTGACGCGATTAATAAGAGGAACAAGGATGGACTCATAAAATAGACAAAAGTGCATTTGAGAGTCACTAAACAAAAAAAAACATTGGGATCACCTGTCATGATAACGAACAGGTGTAACACTGTGTCGATCGTCGCTGCCCCTAAGAGCCAACTGAAGTTGTACACAAGACTCGCCGATAGACTGCGATCACTAACATCTTAAGACGCATAGTCGAAATACAAGTACGCACAGATTTGTACATCCTGGTTATTAGTTGAGAACGAGTTATCTTCCGAACTTCTTACTATTCTGGGCATATGTATGTAAAGACTACAGTGATACATGCTCATAGAGCAACAACGGAGACTTCCATTTACATTTGGGTCTTGGAATTACTTTGAATAACGATATCTCCACATTTGGCACAGCTATACCGCGAAAAAATTAAGGAGCCACTAGCAACATGCGGAATAACGACGTTTATATTCATTCGACTTATCGAAGTTACCCAGCAACTATAGTTGATACTCAGTGAACTTCCCGTTAAGTCGGATAGCCTCAAAAATGCAGTTTGGTATAGTGTTAAACAAGTTTCGGATGACGTCCTGTGAGAGCTCGCCCCAAACCTTCACAATTGCTTCTTTTAGTTCTACCTAGTTCGAAATTGTTTTTCGTCAGTGTAAACCTTCGGGCGAGCCAGCCCCACACATCGTGGAAATAATAGTTAAGTTCATCCGGTCCAAAAAATTTGATTTTTTTCATCCGAAAAGAGCACTCGGTGCCACTCAGTGGCTCATGACATCGTATTCGGGGTGAAGTCGAGACGAGCCCTCTAATGCTCAGCTGTCAATCGTGGTTTTCTCTTGTATTTTTCTCGTGAGCTAAAGTGTTTTTTTGAGGAAGTCTTAGCCGCCGCAATTGCCATTGCCGAGAGCGCAGAGTTCTTCAGAATTGCACGCTTGCTTCGTTCCGAAATGGCATTTGGATGCCCGGATCTATTTTTTTACGCCGTAGTTTTTACCTAAATTCACGTAGTTGTTCACTACTTGGGGACAACGCCCCAGTCGACGGGAAGTTTCGCGATTGGAGAGGCCGACGTCCTTATAAGCCTTAACTTTGGGTCGTTTCACCACAGAAAAAGTTCTAGTAGGAGGTCTGCCTTTGTTTCCGTCGAGCCGTGAAATGAGCCCAAACGTCGTTATTCCGCTCTATTCACTCGCTAAGATATGCATCTTGCAAATGCTCCATCATTTTTTTTAGTATAGCTGTGCCAAATGTGAAGATCTCGTGCTGGCTGTATCTTTTTGTCTAGCCATGACTCTGGGACACACACATCTCAGCTGCGTGGCCGCAATTCATCACGTGCGCGAACTGTGTCAGCAATTTGCATGCAGCAAAGTTAACCCTCCACCCAGCATTGATATCGACGTGCATATAGAGTTTTTGATTTAGAAATCAACCGAGTCTATAACTGGGTCTTTTGCGTTTATGTTCGTTCTTTCAAATGACATTGCTACTTCGCTGTTGGTCCCTTGCCTGGACCAATACCTTGTTTTAACTTCTGTAATTGAGTAAGATGTGGCGCAAACTTATTAGGCCTCCATCCTCTCCGATGGAAACAGCGCCAGCAGCCCCGCAGGCTTCTCCATAATATTTCACCTCTTCCGTTTAGTCGTCGTTGACTCTATTAATATTATTATTGCGACAAGGTCTGAACGTATATTCGCAATTTTTTTTAAACAATTACCTTATTTTATGTTGCCCTATTCCAAGGTACCTAGATAGTTGTCGTTTTCCCTCTGCAAACGGCCAAAAATAACGCTTGCCTCAACAATTGACCCTCTCTTCGACCGCTTGTCACCTTATGAATTTGCTTACTTATGTTGCTTCGACGTTGTTTTATTATAATTCCAAAGTCTGGTTCTGTAATGAAGCTAAGTTACTACCCGTCTGCTGAACTGGCGCAGCAGCTGAGTTGACGATACTATCGCATTCTAATGCTGATTTTATCTCTTCTGTGACAGAAGCGATCGATCGTATTTTATCTTACAGCAGTGAATTAACTATCTGCAGAAGTGCAGATAGTTAATCCACTGCTCTGCAGTTAGAGCTACAAACTGTGTAGAATTTTTACCGGAGATGTTGATCATTTAAGGCACAGAGCCTTGCAATTATTATCGGTTTGGCTTGGTGCGTGACTTCAGCATCGAAGACGATAGAGTACCGTACATGTGTTGTATACCCGTGTTACTGATCAGCTCACTGATGCTCTCGTACGTCACCACGAAACAAAACTGTATATTTGCATTATGAACAAATCGGGTTCTGGTTTTCAGCGCGAAATAGAGACTTTCATAGAGACTTCATCGGCGAAACGGAGGACTCTAGTTCTTCGTTGCACACAACAGTTGGTAGACAATCCTTATTTTGTTGTTCATATAAATGTATCTTCTAATCATTTGCCGTTCCAGAAATTTGAAGTTTCGAGGCGATTCGTTTTGAAGACAGACGAGCGGACGTCGGAATAAAACTACAGTTTTTACTTCAATTGAGCGTCTTACCTCGATATCCGTTTTACGAGATACTTAGTCTTTTCCCGCTTCATTTATTATGTCTTTCTTTGCGTCTTATATGCACACCGTTACTACAAGCCAGATGACCTCGATGGTTTACAAGCGGTTCTTCACAATCCTCATAGCTACACGTCACGTTTGCCTTGAAGACTGGGCTTACACACTCAGTCCCTCTTTATCCAATGTTGCTCCAATTGGGGGTTCATTACGGCCCAGGTAGAGCAATTTGCAATCGTCCAAGGAGATTACATCCTTGCATACAAAAATACCAGTTATCTTAGCTGCAGGCTACTTGAGCATACCGAATATTTTTCGGACCGTGCTCCTTTCTTCGTCTCCTTCGTTGGAACAAAGTTAAGGCACGATGTAAGCTGCTTTGTAGACCGAGCTTTGACTGAGGAGTGTCTGAACAAGCATCTGATACCATTATGATCCACGGCCTAGAATTAAACACATTTCGACATGGAATCGAACCGGCGTCACCCCGGTAGATGACAATCATGGCTACCACTATAGTCCCTTAGACCACGACGCCACGCGATACACAATCTAAAGGTAATCTGCCTGCATTCGCATTACCATATAGCGTTGTCTGTGCATTTTGAGAATCAACGACTTGGTAAAAACTTGAAAGTCCGTTTTCCTGGCTGACAGATTCTGTTAGAAGGAAAAGTCTGCAGTCCCGTTGTTTGTGGGTTCTGAGAAATTAACTAAGTAGCTCTTAGGTGAATTATCTAGTGGGGTTGTCTATGCTTACTTCGTACGCTAGTCTGGTTTAGGAAGGACGCTTGGTTACACAGTTATTCTTTGTCGCGCTATTAGGAACATTCAGATTGTCTCTGCGGCCTATTCATATGTTTCTACCCTTAGCCTCTCGCCGCTTGCTGCAATCCCGCTTCTAATTCCCTCAGCCAAACACACCTAGTGAACAAAATATTTGAAAAGAGTTCGAGAAGAAAAGGTTTTATAGTGTGGTAAGTTTTGCACTTAAAGACATTGCGCGTTAATGGACAAAACACTCGCCAATTGGCAGGTTTAGTGAGGCCCAACTTTGAACGTTAGGTGAGTTGCAGTAGTTCAAGAGGTCAGCCACAATCAAGGTACCGTCATCCGGGGGATTAGCCAGGATGGATTTCGATCACTCCAGGATAGTAGTATCATCACCCGGGCAGATAGAGGCGTATTTTGCTAAATTAATTCTTGAGTCCTTGAAATAGACACACACACAGACACAAATCTATTTTCTACCCAGGTGGATTCAAGAGTTACTTAACTATAAGACTATCAGCTTCACATTAATGCGTTGAGAATGCTTTAGAGCACCTACAATACAACCAATAATGGGCTGCGATCATCGAATACGGCTACGTTTACGCTGGGGTACCGAATCCTGTGAAACTCCGATGGCTGCTTTAGACGGGATCTGGCCAGTTGACTATCACACATATCCAATTTGGCTGTCGTTCCGAAACAGGAACGAGGTAAACCGCCTATAAGTTCCTGCTTCTATACTCAAACGACGGGCGACTGAGTATCTCGGCGTAGTTATGCGATAGAAGCGGGTCAACTGCCTAAGAGGGATCAAGGAAAATGCTGCCAACGACAGCATTTACGTGCGCACTAAGTTACGTCCTTTAATTTTCGTCGAGCGCGCTGCCCGGAAACAATGTTGGGTGTGCACTAGTAGTAAAATAAGGACTTTAACATGTCTTACCTTAGTAGAACTTTCATGCAAATTAATTGGGCAAGCTAGCTAGAAAACCTGTAAGCTATCAGGTCGTAGTTGCTCGAACTAATCCGTTTTCCCCTTTCGAATTAATCGGAAACATCTTTGCTATAACTCTGCAAATATAGACTCTGCAAAAATCTGGCAGACATCTGGTGCAGGTAAATAACATAGACCGAGAAGAGGCAGTGATCTAGTTTTTAAGGCCTCTATCCGGCCTCCACGGTCGCCACCTTTCCCACAGCTGAGAGAGCTCCCAAATTTGCGACAAAAACCTTTAAGCATCGCATGCGAAGAATAATCTCTAAATCCATTAACTTTTACGTAACGTGGCTGAAAACGACACAATAAATTATTTACTCTAATTTTAAAGACTAAATCCTAAGAATAATCGCTTCAAAAAAAGATGTGTTGCAATGAGATCGAACTCGCGACTTCCAATGCTAGAGTTGCCGGCCATATTCTCTACTAAACCCATCGACAACCCGTGCTGTGTCTGAACGTTTTCTATCTAAGTCTTAGTCTCTTAGTCTATCGTTTACTGGCACAGAAAACCCATGAATCTAACAAAGACACGTATAATAATGTCGCGATGGCATCTGAACTCTCCGAATGGGCGTGTTTTCTTGTCACCATTTATGATTAGCCAGTTCACAAACGCCCGACAAACATCCATTTTTGTATAGGCAGTATAAAAGTAGTGCAGCTTTTAACTTCAAGGTATTGCAGCTTACGTTTAGCACAAAAGTTAAGTATGCCAACGTTTCAAGGTTATAGTTATAGTTTGTTACTTGTGCGCAAATTACGTGGGTTTAAACAATCAGATTGTATTCGTTTTTCCTTTAGCACGAATGCGCTGAGGCAGAACCAAGGGCAGTATATGTTTCCCTGGGGTAATAGTTGATTTTGGCGCGTTTCCTTTTTTCCTGTTTGATTCCAGCTTGGGCAAAGACTCTTCTTGGTCTCATCGATCATGTTGACGAGCAGGATCTAGAGTAATTAATTTTTCCACGTCTGCCTCTTCTACCCCTCTATTCGCGTCAGTATAGATTTTCAGTCTTCTCTTCAGCACCCAACATTACAATCATGACCAGCTTCACTTTTATTGTTGTTAGCTGGTCAGCAAACTACGCCGGACGTCACGATGCGCTACTATTGCAGCAATTTTGTTTTTAGGTCAGAGGGAGAAATGCCTTTACGCATACCCGGGGTGGGTAGTGTGCAGCGACTGCGGTATGCTGATGTTGTTGGCTTAATAATACCGTCGAAAAACCTTTCTTTCTATCTCTCTCATCACCTAAAGGCCCAATGAGGCGAGGGGCTTACCGCTCCTTAGTATTACTTCAACCCATACTACATTACTTTAGGGTTGCGTGCGCGTGCAGAGCATACATTGTCAGTCTGTATGCCCAAGTTTTTTTGCATTTTATGATGATTGAGATAAAGTCCTTTATGGCGTTCTAGCCTCGAGTATTGTTCAAGAGTGCTTGCGCCATCTATTTGCATGCTACAGGGCGTTCCCATTCAGAAAGCCGCGCCAGCTGCGCCCTATTCGCGGTAAGCGCCGTAAATACCTCGGACGTATTTTTGGCGTTGTCTTCTTCTTTCTCTGAGCCATAGAGATTGCCTGCTGGCGGCCGCGCCCCTCCCTTACGATGCAAATCTTTGCTGAAAATACCGTGGCCCATAAGGCATTGGGTCAGCGGGTAGGAACGCGATCCTCACCGCTTTTTGCACATAGATCCGCTCCACTGTTCACTTGCATCTGGAATAGTGGAGCGGGTCCAGAAACCTGGCTATAACCTGTGTAGCCAGCCGTGCGCTCTCACAGCGGGGCTGGGCACAGTATGGTGCTCTCTACTACGGCCGCCAGGAGGCGCGTCCGGCGTGTGCGCAGGAGCAATTTAGTGAGATCTGTTATAGCTTTGGTGACCTTGGAAGGCACGTAGTGCCCCTGTCAGGATGTTCCTGTCAGGACAGCCTCTAGAGTAGCCGCCAAATATTTTGCTTCAGTGGTGATGACAAGGTTTTGCCCCTCTAGTTTCACGTTGAGTTGCGAGGCCGTGCCTGCCCGAGTTCTCAGAGTTACCACCACCACCACCACAATTTTATATGGGACTGAACGAAGTTGCGTACAGGTCCTTCGCCTTGCGTATAAGGAGAAAATATTTGATTCCTTGGAGACACTAGGTGGGATGCTAATGAATCGAAAAGCGGAGGGGTAATTTTGAGGGGATCCGGTTTTAGGAATCAGGAGGAGGTGCGCCTCTTTCTCTCTCTGCAGCAGCAGTCGGGGAAAGTGCCCGAACTTAGAGTGGGCTCCATCATTTTCATGAAAAAAACAGTAGGGTGATTCTGAATTCGCATTTTTACAGCTCCTCTTGGGCTTTACCGTTCGTGCCCTTTGCCGTTCGCGGCCGGACTTTCCTGATGAACTTCCCCACTTCATCCATTGTGATATGAGGGTAGACTCTCTCTCTTCGCTCTCTCTCTTTCTCGCTTCTCTGGCGTCGAATGCAGGCTTAGTTCGTGGGGGATTTCAGGGAAACAGCTTGCTGATAACTTTTCGAGCTAGATTCAGAGGTAGTGGCAGCTCTGAGTGGTTCAGTGTGTGTGGCGGGCTATTTTATACCGACCAGGGATACTACAACGACTGCTTCTTGCCTGATTACGCCTCGTCCGGTAAACCATTGTTGTTTGCGATGGTATTGAAGATTTGTCTTTGTCACGACGTCACTACAAATACCATATTTTAAGAGGTTGATTGTCCTAAAGCAGCACCAAATGAAGGTGATACATAAATATATATATATATATATATATATATATATATATAAAACTGATTCACTGATTCAAGCGTACTCTTTTCAGATTTTTGAAGACTGATTTGCTTGTCCATATGTACAAATGACAGACTCGCGATGTACTACGACTGTCAGAAAGGTTTTACAGTCAAGCTTATGTTTTATTTACTTTTTCTGTGTGGCACGAGAGTTCCCAAATGTGAAACAGTCAAATAAAAAAGCGGAGCTCTAGTCCAAGCTGTTCCAACCGTCAATCCAACGCTTCACTGTAAGACATGTGACTGTTCACCTTTCATATACATATAGTTCACGACGTGCGCTGGCTTAGCGTCAGATAAGCGTATACGCGCCGCTGTTAGTTCACCGGGTCAACTTGAATGTTGCAGCGCTTATCGTTTTGGGCACGTTGTTGTTGTCGTCGGAAAAAGGCAATAATATACCACTTTGAACCAAGTCGAATGGTTAGATGGTCGCCACAGATATAGTTGGTGGTTACCTTATTTGGTCCTTCAAGTACCATAAGGAGCACTTTCAGGAGCACTGAGGTCGATACACGCACATTCGGTCAATAGTTCCGCAAAGTGGCATCGAGCACATTTAGCCTAAGTTAATGATGTCAGCACGCTCAAGAGACATATACAGATAACGCATAGACCTACTAAGCAACTTTGTTTAGTTATTTCTTTTCTGGCCTCAATGTTCTATAAAATCGAAAGTAATTGAGAACATTATAAAACAAACGTGTGCCGCAAAGGAAATATGAGCACTCTCTAAGAACAATAGTTATACACATTAAAATAATTCCTATTTGGTGAATTGTAGACACTAAATGCGGCAGCATACAAGAACTGTCGTACGTTTTATTTCTTGTGTTTATGTTAGCGAATGCTCTCTCTATATGTAGCCATTAACGCTATTTTAATGTGTATATAAGCGCAAAGTTCCAAAATTAAGACGCATTGACCAAGCTATTGTGAGACTAATCGGATAAATGTTCGACTCGGAGAATAAACATTAACAGTTTAGCAAGCTCAGATACAACATTCCACCGATAGAAGAGACGCCTTTTTAAAACGTTTTGTCGAACGGGGCAGTACGTAGGAACTTGGCAAAGTTTTTGCATTATTCCCTCGTAGTGGAGGGTGAGTTAAGTATCGAATCCATTGGCGAATAGCGCCCACCTTTGAGGATGTTCGGGTAGAAAATTCAATTCTCTCACAGTCTACGATACAAAAAAAATTGGCGAGCACAGCCATGTCGGTGCAGCAATGGCCGTACCTGTAAATCAAGCTGCGAACTGTTCTGGTGAGCAACCTCTAACGAGTGTGCAAGAGCTTCGATTGAACATTGGGGATGAAGCCGCCCTACACCCGTGGAGTGCATGTGGATGGTACGAACAGTTTCGAACATTCCGACATTTCAGCCTGTGCGATAAATCCAGTGGAGGACGTCCAAAAACAGGACAACGGACAACGAAAGTGAGGCTCGTCGGCCCAGAGGTGTTGGAATGCCTCCACCCAAAGAAGTGGAGCGGCAACGGACCGCCGGCAAGATGAGGGTCAGTATCCCCTCCTTTAGGAGACACCGCGCGATGTCTTTCTATTTGCAAAAAAGAAGAGAAAAAAAAGACGTTTTCTTTCAACAAATTCATGCTTGGAGCTGTTCATGGAGAGGAAACTAGGAAACATAGAAAAACGCGATGTGTGGAAGCGGATTGCTAGATTTCCACGTAGAAACGTACCTATAGAGATTACCACATCCAGTGTCTATTTGTTAGAGGTGGCTTGCTTAACTATTTTTAGGGCTGCTGATTTATTTATAGAGGTTTAATAAATATTTTTGGGCTGCAAAATATGGTACATAGGTTACTTTTTCAAATTTTGGTTTCCTAAATCCTAAACCAATTGGTTACAGTCAACAAAGGTTTTATTAAACTCGCGACTAGAACTGCTAAATTTTAACCTCTAGGCAACTCGCATTGGAAATAGAGCGCGGCCATTATTTCAAGGTTTGTCAGGGGGAATTGTCTAGGGGAAGCGATTATCGTGTTTCCCTGCTTGTCCAATAAAGCAAGACGTTCAGTAGGGTCTCTGCTTTGGAGCGACTTATGTGCGCTATCTAGCTACTAACTGTTCAGGTAATATAATCGTAGAAAATGACCATTGTACAGTAGGTCGCCGTAAAAATACGCAGGTCAAGGCCGAGTATACCCTTGTAGACTAGTTACAGTGACAAAAACGAGGCCATCACACTAATCCTGCCTTACGAGGCGAGGTTCAGTCGCCTCGTCGTTCCGCGTTGCATCTCAGTATATATAGACACACTCACAGACACATCCTGGTTTTCGAGTGGCTAGACCCATACCAGAACAGGGTGCATCCATCGCTGTGTAGGGTAGTGAAAGGCGCGGTCAATTTTCTCGCAGGGAGGTCTACTCTATGTGGTGCTACTCTCACTATAGTGTGGCTATTAAGCCAGTGCAGCAAGCGTTCCGACTGGTGCTCCAGCTGGTTGGCTAGGTCCGTGGCGTTAACTAGTCGGGACGGAATTAGTAATAGTCACCTATCCGTAGTTGATAAACTTAAGCATAAAACAATAATACAATTGTGGAGGTTCGCGGGCCCGCATATGAATGCCGATTCTCTTGATTCAAATGTGCCAAGTCTTAGACCAGCCCGTTGGCCAAAAACACATGATAAGATCCCAAAAAAAGTCTGGTTGCATCAAACACTGGTGGTCTGTATGCATCCAAAGACAAAATGCAATAGTTTCTTAAATAAATATTTACACACATTAGAGAAGCAGGCAGCATCAGCATTCATGTCATGAAGTGGTTTATAGATATATGGTGAACACTCCGACGAGATTTAGCAATAGAGTAAAGTAAATTAGATGGTACTTTGCTACTAGTTATATATATATATATATATATATATATATATATATATATATATATATATATATATATATATATATATATATAGGAATACTCCGGCGGTGAACACTCCGGCGAGATTTAGCAATAAAGTAAAGTAAATTAGATGGTACTTTGCTACTAGTTACACGATGTTACATATATATATATATATATATATATATATAGGAATGCCGCATTTGTTAAAGCATTAAGTCTATTTATATTTACGATGAATGTGCTTTGTAGTTTGGAAATGGCGGGTATATATATTTTATTTAATCAATCTCTGGCAGACCTGCCAGGCCCGCGAGACAGCATTAGCTTAGGAAGAAGGTTGTTTTGCTGATAGAGTGAACCACTGCTGCTATTAGGGTAGTATATTTTTTTGGATGATGCGCATAATTGGTCACACGAAGAACTTCGAGAGGAAGAGCGGGCCGAGGGGTGCTTGTAAAAGATTATCATTGGAATAGACTGCGCGAGGCGACTGAAAAGGGAGCCACCATTCAAGAAGTGAATGAACCCGTATGTTCCAACAGACGTTTGCTTTGAGTCTACCTACTTTTGGGTGAATCTGGGACTTGCAGTAAATCTTTACGACCAGAGCGTGATCACTGATGGATTCCGAGCCACGAGAGACTCTTCTGTCTCGAATGTGTTTCGTTCTAAGGTTATATCGGACCCAATTCCACTTGGCAAGAAAATCAGACAACGAATGTGACCTTCTATGGCGTGCGGACAACAGTATTTCCAGTCCGTCTGATAGGATGAGAGTGCGTCGACAACTCGCCTTTATTACCGCGAAGCGCTATTTCTATTTATACGGTAGGCACCTTTCTGCGGAAAACGGGTCAAGCTTTTTCTCCCTCATCCGACGAGTTAGTGTCATGCTTGAGCCTATTATTTCGGCCTTGTAGCCACACCCAGAGTCTGGCTGCTATGCCAACGCGGTCCTCTCGATGCGAGCAGGTTTGCCGCCTAGTCGACGAGAGTTCACTTCCTAAGCTGAATGTGGATGGAGTCAAGAACGTCGCTGAAAGAAAAAAGAAGCTGTTTTTACTGGAGCCTGGTCAGTATACTTTGTGTGAAACTGGAGATTTTGCTGAGCTTGTTCAGAATCCACTATTTGTACACTGTCCATACTCCACTGTCCGACGCACACCTTTCGCCCAACCGAGTGCAGAACTGGCCACAGGCTGGCCATCTGGCGATGAGTATTTGGCTCTTGCTCAGTCAGAAACCTAATATAAAACCTCGCTGCTCCTTAATCGTTGATTTTTGCAATTGAATGCCATAATGTCCTCGCGCGCACTACCGCATCAATTGTACATGACACACAACTTCTCACTTGTCTTCTCTTCTCTGTCATGCGCATGGGAGCCGTGACAGCGAGATTCATCGTGCCATAGCACATCGGGCTCCGGTAGGTTCAGGGCTCTCTGCGTGCTCCTCTCCCGAGCTCTTTGCTCCATGTTATTCCGGAAGAGAAACTAATAAATAAAAGTTTTTAAAGCCGCGGCCGAAACTTCTCAATCTAAACTTGTATGTGAGCGCCATCGGCGGAGGCTATGACGTTAAGGCTTGCTCAAGGGGAGTTCTAATCGACTTGTCCTCAGGGACTATATGTCTTCTTGCCTGCATTTCTATCTCTAGCCAGGCCAAACCAGGCGTTTTCATACTGGACTTATAGAGGTTTTCTTCAGGAGGGGAATGTAGCAGTACGGTTTTTATAACCAGATCCAGTAGAACGACCAGGAGAAATCCTAATCTAGCCTCTTCGAAGCCCACGCTGACAATGCTCGTACCTGCTGTCGTGACGCCTCGCTTCTCAGAAAGGTATGCTAGCCACCCAAGCCACCGCCGGTACATGACATCCTAGTAGCCAGACGCTACCTATATTGAAGTGAAGGCAAGGGTTTAGTTGGGGATGTTGCAGTTGTCTGCACTAAGAAAACAACTTGCGTAAACTCTGGCGTGGCAAAAATAGGTAGCGAAGCACGCAGACTTCTCTCAAAAGGTTGTGAGCTCATAACGCTGTAAGCTAAGCTCCCTGCAGTCCGGACAGCAAGTAGCAGATGCTATTTGCAGTGAGCCATTCACGGATTTACCAAAGAGGATAACAGGTGCTAGAGGAGATATACGAGAGATCACGTATTTGGCCTAAAATCTTTCGCTGGCGGTTGCAAGAAGCTATGCCGCATTAATATAAGAATCAGTTTGTTGGTGACGTAATTGTGCTTTGTTGCATGTTGTTATAAAAGTGTACCAAATACACACATGTAAAAATGCATGTTATGTGTTGCTATTTAGTTTTAAAATGCACTTTTTCTTTCTACTCGTAGACAAGCATTTGTTGTGACAGTATTCAATTTGCGACTATAATTGTATTGGATTCATTTACGCAGAGTTGTTGAAAAATTGCCAAGACAGCTCAGGATAATACGTAACGGTATACATATTGCCTGCGGTTTATGTTAATTGTGCAAATTGAAAGTAAATGTCTGATTAACTATATTTGCACTAACAAATGGTAGGCTGGACCTCGTATTGAATATGAATCGCAATTTAAATTGCAACGCGGTGTACAAAAATATATTGTTCAGTTTATTCACCATATTATTGGTAGTTACAAAACTATAGGGGCAAGTCTGTCGGTTTCATTTACTCATTTAACCCTATACCATTTACTCAATTAACCCTATTAATACCTCCCTCTCCAGGTTGTGTCCTTTAGTTCCTCGACGGAGTTGAAACATCTCCCTTTGAGATGCTTTTTAGCGGACCAAAGTGAAAGAAGTCGCAGGGAGACATATTCGAGTTGTAGGGCAAATGCTCAAGCTGTTTTTACTGGAGCCTGGTCAGTATACTTTGTGTGAAACTGGAGATTTTGCTGAGCTTGTTCAGAATCCACTATTTGTACACTGTCCTTACTCCACTGTCCGACGCACACCTTTCGCCCAACCGAGTGCAGAACTGGCCACACTGTTCCAAGGCTGGCCATCTGGCAATGAGTATCTGGCTCTTGCTCAGTCAGAAACCTAATATAAAACCTCGCTGCTCCTTAATCGTTGATTTTTGCAATTGAATGCCATAATGTCCTCGCGCGCACTACCGCATCAATTGTACATGACACACAACTTCTTACTTGTCTTCTCTTCTCTGTCATGCGCAAGAACACAACCATGCCGGACACCTACAAGTCTCACCACGTTATCCAAATCGGCATATTCAACCTTCAACCGGTTTGGCTGTCACAACACTCTGTATCTTTTAATTTGAACACACCAAACGCCCTTTTTGCACGACTTTGAAATAACTGTGCAAAGACAATTTATAGGATACGCTTGTGCACGTAATAATTTCTACAGGGAGGAATAAATATATATATACTCTTTAGCCCCTTCAATGGTCGGTACAGGCGCAGCCCGCCCTGGGCATGCGGTTGCCTTAGCGGAAACAGCCAAGTGCAGGAAGTACTCAAGCCTGGAGTATCCCCACTTGTTCTCACCTCTAGCTTTTGAGACGTTGGGGGGACCAGGATTGCTTACCAAAAAATTACTCAGAGACGTCGGGAGAAGATTGGTGGTTGCTACAGGAGACAAAAGAGCGGGGGAGTACTTACTGCAGCGCTTGTCGTTAGACGTTCAGAGGGGGAACGCCGCGTCGGTGAGAGGAACTTTGGCCAGGTGGACCAGCCCCATCTTGGACCTAGAGCCTTGAGTCGTTAGTTTTCAGTGCGTTATGTGACACATTGTGATAACAGACAACATGGACAAATAAATTTGCCGACGGGCTATGTCGGTCCACTATAAAAAAAAAAGAAAAAAAAAATATATATATATATATATATATATATATATCTGTATACGTAAAGTATTTATTTAATTTTTAAAATCACGTTCTTAACTTTTCACAGTAGTGCCCTTCTATTGCACTTCCGCTGCATTCCGTTTCTAATACAGTTTCTGCACCGGGGGGGGGGGGGATCCCGAGGCTAAATAAGCTTGCTTTCGCGTTAGCGATTTGTTTTTGGTCTCTTACATTTTTACCATTTCAATGTTGCTTAACGTTAAAAACAGAAATGGGCGTCACAGATAACCAGGTGGGGAAAACAAGCTTGAGACAAGACTTTTATTTTATTCGCTCAGGACAATCATTAGACGACCGTCATTAACCGCTAGGAATCGTAAGAAGATTGCCTTTGTGCGCGAACACGCAGCTAAAATGTAGCTTCATTGGTTGGTGCGTGTGTCTGAGTTTAGCCACTGTAAGCCGTGTCATTAAGTCAAAGCCGGAAATCGGTTCCTCCTCAACGTAAAGGAAAGTGTGGTCGTAAGAAGAAAACAACTTGTAGACGACGCTCACTTTTAGTCATGGCAGATTATAATCCAACGCTGTCTAAAGCTGTTCCTTCTTTAAATTGGAAACCTTAAAAATCTGTTTAAGAATAGCCGGTCATTGAATTTGCAAGTCCCCTAATACCAAGGAAATGGCTTTGCTACTAGAATGAAACATTTTTTAAGAAGGTTGTTTTTAATTCTAGACTGTCCTACGTCCCCAACGGTCTTGGAACTCACCGCGAAGTATATCTTCAATGCACCGAGGGCCGAACATGTTGAGATATCTAGGATTCCCCAACAGTCCTTGTGGCAGCATGGCCGCTGACTCTCAGCGGTATGGTTTATTATCTATTCTCAATGAGCATCGCTCAGAGAAAATTCGACCAACAACAGGGATCGAACCGGCGACACCCCGGTAGATGACAACCATGACTAGCACACTAGTCCCCTAGACCACGTCGCCACATTGCTTTGATACTGAACCGTCTGGAACTAATCTACTAACTAATACAACTTGCTTAGTTTTTTGAAGTAGCGATCTTGCGTAGCTGCTGCTGAGTTAACACGAAAGCATAAATTGTGTACAAAGACCTCGATCTTAACGCACGTAGAAGCATTTACGCGGTATGAGATTGTACGCCCGTATTAGCTCAGAGGCTAGTTTCGCAGTCTATTCTGCTCGGCATGCGCGGCCGCGTGCCCCGGGCTGGGATGCGCCGCCACCGAATAATATAGGAAGGTAGATAACAGGGTTGCGGTCACCCCTGGCCATGCTGTTTATGTCGAACGATACCGGGGTTAAACCGCCCGGGCGACGTCTATCATTTCTCAGTAGTATCCACTCCGTTGGCCCCGAATGCGTTGCGCATCGTAAAGCCCTGAGAGAATCACCCTGCGTCAGTGACGGGTGCGAGCCTGGGTAGACCTGCCTTCCAAACGTCCTCTAAACGAGACCGTACCACTAAAGCCGTTTTCGGCCTCCCCGCAACCACCAGTATGCATGTGGTTCCACGATTTGGTCCACGACGAGGTTCAAGTTAATGCATACGCGTCCATTAACTTGAGAGGTTACGTCGTCGGGTAGCGTGCCGACCGCGTTTGAAGACAAGCCAAAGGCTTCGCTGGGCAGGCAGCTAATAGTGGGAATGCTGATGGCGCTTTTAACTGGTTTTAAAGGCGTTTGGCTCGTTTGCCTAAGATATTCTTTATTAAAGTTAAAAACCACTCCCGATACAAAATTAAAAAAAATACCTGGAGAAAGAAACCAATCTCAGATGGTTGTGGTCTTATCCTCCTATTCTAAACCAAGATTTGGACTAACTTTCTAAGGGATTTTGTTACGCTAGATAGAAATAAAATTGACTCGAATCACTCCTGAGTCCAGTATGCTCTACTTTGCATATGAACGACGATATATGGTATGGTATAACGTATTTTCCTAAACGCAGGGTCTGTCTTTCGACGACAAATTAGGCCTCATAAAATAGCCCAAAACGCCGGTCAGCTGTTTCTAGCTTAAAGTGACAATCAACATTTCGGCGGTACCTTATCTCCTCGTTCCGCATCACACCTTAAATAGAAGTACGGTGAATACACTGGTAATGGCAATTGTTACGTAGTTTTTCAAATAGTCTGAGCCCGTGATAAAATATGGAAGGTTGCAGTTTTCTACGTATCTCGGTTTCATTTATGTTGTATTGCCAATTGTTTAATTTTAGAACGTTAACTCAATTTATTCATAGTTATTTTAATGACATACATATTGTTTATTTCGCAATAATTTTGCATTTTAAGATGGTACATGATTACAGTTCATTACAAGTAATTATAGTAAATTTAATTTATTCACCATGCATTTGTAGCAGGGACATGATATGGTTTATTCAACACAAGTATACCTTCCTCTAGATACTAACTAAGGCGTTCCTTTAATTTGCAAGCATTGGGTAATGTGCTGGCGATCTATATTGTGCTTTTCACAATATTCACACACATATTAATCAATTGCATAACAATTATTTGTTCATACCAAAAAAGAGGTGTATTTCTGCATATCAGTTTCGTTTGTGAGGCTTTCCTCCACTTGTCTGAGCGGAAGGCGAGCCCTTCGTATTTATCTAGTTTTTTTTGTGACTGCAGTGTCAAATGTCTGATTCTCAAGTGTCACTATTGGAGTTTGTTCTTTGCATAGCTCTATTACTAAGATCTCAGATACACGTTTTAAAATACTTGTTTAATATAGCGTGACTCTTATCGGTCCAAGCATTTCAGGGTGTTAGACATGCTGCCACTGTTGGAAGACAATACTTTTTTAAGGGGAGAATCGTAATCTTGAACATATTTAGTAGAATATTTAGACCTTGCGCCACAGTAGGCGATAAATTGTGGCCGTAACTTTTTTTATTGACTTCAAATGTCGACAAAAAGCTAAATCAAGCTAAGAGCTAGGAATACACCGATATAGAAAAAAGTTATTTATGAGTTCCAAGCATTATCCGTTTATCTGAATTTAGTAATGTCTGATTGTGTAAGCTCCACCTTTGCCAAAACTGAGCACTTTCCTTTTATCAGTGGTTGTTACGAGTCTGTTATCCTGGAACCACTTTGCCGTCTTCTAAGTTAAAACTGCAACTGAGCCCTAGATTCTCCTCGTATCACTAGGTCGTCTGTGTAAAAGGTATGAGGTGCCTCCGGGAGCATTTCAGCGAGATCTACTATGCATAAGATGGAGAGAAAGAGACTGCTTGAATGCCTTTGAGCTTCACCTGTATCCTACCTGAAGCTTTCCCGTACATATTGGTATCCTTTCTTTTTTATGATAATGCTGTAGATTAGGTTGCCGCGTACATGACTATAAAGAGTTCCCTTTATTTCATATATTTTTGATAATGCCTTCAGAAGGCAGTATCATGGTATGTAGTCGATCAAATGCCGTTTAAAAGTCCACGTTGGAAGTGGATACATTTTATTCGCCCGGTAATCGCTGACACAACGTGTGAAAATTCCACCGCATTTCCCGTTGAGCGGCCAGGCAGCTAGCTGGTTTCCACACAGGATAACAGGAATATTATGTTCGTCTTATCGCACATCCGTTTCGCTAGCGTCTTGTATAATGCGATAATGAGTGCTATCCTCCTATAGTTGTGCAGGTTTATCGGGTCTCCCGTTTACACAGAAACAGGTACAAGTATGCCACTTTCCTTGCTTCAGGAATCTTCCGTTGGTAGATAGACTTAATTAAACAGTGCTCTGAAGATTGGTGCTAAAACGTTTATGTTCCCTTTTTAAGATATCCCTCAATTACAAGCAATGGCTCAGCATATCTGCCGTCACTTTTAGATAAAAGTATCCGTGAGGACTTCGCTGAAGTGCTTGATTTAGTAGATGAGCTTTAGTTGATCGGCTGAGCGGCACAACGTTTGGTTTTCCCATGAGCAAACTCGGCAATGTTCTGAAGTCGCTCATAAGCGTCCGCGGTTGTATTGTGGATGACATTACAAGGTCCCCACAGCTAAAGGCATGGATGGGTCATGAATTTATATATTTACTACTTCATATTCGCTTGACACGTGTACCTAAATACACATGTTACCCCTTTATATCAGGGGAACTTAGACCGGCAGCATATATGTATATATATATATATATATATATATATATATATATATTAACCAAGGATTGGTTTACACATATACATCATAGGCATCACATTTCCAGAGTTGAGACAACGGAATTGCTCTTTCGCAACGCTGAAGGTGATATAGATCACACGGGCGGCCACAAAGTTTACATATGCACTCCGGCGAGACCTCATGACACATCTCGCGCACACAGATTTTCAGGTGGAGGCAGTGGACAGCAAATCTGGTGAATAGATGCCGGTTCTCATAACTGCAGGCTCTCCACGAATCCGACGTCATTGCTTTTGATTCATAGAACAACGCGTCGATGTCGGACATTTTATTTTCTCAATACAGAACGTGTTCTCTTATAACCGTCGTTTTCGGTAGGTTGTACATTTCTGCAAGTCTTTAACGAATAACGGCGACGACGCCAGTAAGTACACTAACATATTCAGGCTAGTGCGGTGGACGTTCAATGCTCCCTTTAGGAAACTAGCTCTGAGTCGATCAAACGCCCGTAAGTTCGGTATTGAGAGATAAGGCCAAATCACCTGAATGCCGTAGCATGCGGAGGGTGCAATATTCAGGTTAAGCAAGCTAATCGTTTTAGTCTTGCTCGCATTAATCTCCCGTTTGTTCCGATTTACATAGCGCTGTAGAGTTACAAGCGACTGCTGCAAGCGAAAGCGACTTTGGGAGAACAATACTAAATCATCGGCATACAAAAGCGTTTCCACTTGTGAATGCCGACTATGTATTTCTCTTGGGGGATCGCTTACCAACATTAAGAACGACAGGGGACTTAAGGTTATCGCCTTGAGCAACACCTGTGGTCTGAGTGATCGGCGCGTGCTCAGCAACCCTCTATATTCTCTCTCTGGTCTATTATTACCAGTCCCTCCTGCAAGATGCTTTTTAGAAGTTCTGGCATGCTCAGTGGAACTCCACAGCGTGCCAGCTTGTCGAGAATGGTCGTTCGCGAAGCCGTATCGAAGGCCGCCTTGAAGTCCACAAACACGGCGAATAGATAACTTTCCCTAATCCGATAGCTGACAGAAGCTTATATATTACACTCTTCTTCGTTATTCCTCTGTAGAATGATGGAGCCAGCGGGTCTCCCTCTTCCTTAGCAATGATACTAAGGAGACTGGTTCTCCATTCTACGGGTAATTGGGATGTTCTAAGCACTCCATTTAAAAGAGCAGTAAAACACGGCACCAGCAAAGTGGCCTGACGCAGGTATTCGTTTACCAGTAGCTCAGGTCCAGGGGCCTTACCCAGCGACGCCTTTATCATTGCTTCAGTCACTTCCGAGTCGATAAAAGGGCGAGAAAGGGCCTGGCGAGCTTTCCGGACTCGCTTCTATTATTTATTATTACATTTTATGGAAGTGCTCGCCTAACTTCTCAGGCTAGATTGAACATGCATTAGTCTGTTTATCGGCACGCAACCTTTTGTGTGGTAATTGGTGTGCCTAGGCCAGTAACTTATACTCACTTTGCTCTTCATGCTCTTTTAAAGCGTTTTTTTACCATTTTCTTATAGTCTCGGCTTAGTGGAGTGTAAAGGGGCGTCATTTCAGGGCGTGTACGAGCTAGGATGCTTGAACCAAGAAGTGCTTGCAGCAGCACTGCTGATTGTACCATGGGACATATTTACTACGAGTTCTGCAAGAATATGACTCCACGTGCGGGTCAAGTGAGATATCTATCGCAACCGGTAAATGCCACTTTGCACCAAACGCCAGGGTATCTTTTTGTATTCCTCTATATTTTACGTTATGAATTCCAGAAAGTTTACTATTATATATGACAGCAACTCCTCCATTTTTTCGACCTGGTCCTTATGACCGGGTACCCAGACATTTCGTTACACTCCAATTGGGGATGACCGTGGACTTGGTGGCCCATGTCTCGGTAATAACTAACACATCGAATTGTTCCGTTAGGGGAAATAATCGTAAACTCGATCTGATGCCTTTACAGTTCCACTGAAAGAATCTAATAGACGACTTTTTGTTTCCTTGATGCTGGGACATCGGAACTTGTTGTGTGAGGCAATCACAATCCGCCTAGAGGCTTATCGCTCTTGCCTAACTCTGCACCAAGCCTATGTGACGACGCGCAAAGTGCATCTTGCAGAGGTGTTTCTATGGATTATCGTATTGAGACTCCAAGGGGAGTGCTGTCGACAATTTTAGTCGGCTTGTAATTCTTCTCTTCTACGGAGTCTCTGGGGAACAAGGAGGGAAGCAGCTTTCCAAAAACGCTGGTGATTGGCGTTTGAATGGCTTCTATTAGGCATGGAACGATCCTGTCCAGCAGACCATGTACTAGATCAGCAGCCATGTTGGTGCCACCTTCTTCGTAGACTTGGCTCCGGGGTCGATTTCTCGGTTCATGACGGTAGTGTCACTCACATTAATGCCGTTGTTTACAACAGACGACACACTGCGTTTCGTGAAGTCGGAGGCTTGAACGTATGCGACGCGGGCGCAAAGTGACACGGCTCCCGCGTTCGGTTGTTTCTCGATATCGTTACGCGAGACTCGCTTTACATCTCTATACGACTCAACCTAGCGGGGCAAGAGCCCCATGTAGCCTCATGCTTGCCATTATATAGGCAACACCTGGCCTGAGCTTTGCATTCCCTTCTAGGATGTTCCAGGGAACCACACCTACACTTTGGCTTCGGAACCTTAAAATCGGCGGCAAAGTAATCCATACTGTAGCATTTGAAACACTGCATTGGATCTCGGTACAACACAACTCCGTGCTGCTTTAGGAGTTGTGTTGTACCGAAGCCCAAGCAGACTTCGATGGGAAATGGTAGCCCTTAAACGTTGAGATTACATGTTCTGTCGTAAACATCACGTTGTTCTTCGGGTTTTTGGTTTTAACTCGAGCCACCTCGGTCACTCCCAACGACTTGCAGCTAGTATGGTTGCTTCTTATATCGATGGGTGTACATCAGATATTTTACCCTTCATAGAAGAGCACGCTCCACTTATCCTGGTAGATACTTTAATACCAGCCAACTTTTGTAGCGATATCAGGGTGCCTCTATTCTTTTCAGCTTCCACTACAATGATAAGCTCCCCGGTTCTTTGTAAGTTGGGGCTCTTCAATCCTCCCCTTGACATGGCTAGCAATATAGTCGCAGACTTCATTGAAATTATTCCGCAGCTTGTCCTCGTCAGCAGAAAATATAATTGCGTTCTGCCTAGTCACTACAACCTTCAATACTGTGGCCTCCTGCCGCAAACCACCGTAATAAATCTTGCGTCGTCAGGCTGCTCTTCGTGAATCTGAGGTTCATCTCTGGGCGGATTATCTTGCGATACCCGCACGTCTTTCATCCGCGCGTCTTCAATTAGGCTCGACGCTGCACGTTTTTCTCCTCCAGCACGAAATGTGCGGTCGCCTGCCCCACGCGTGTCGGCTGGTGTTGTTGCCGGCTGAACCGGTAGTCCAGTCTCTTGCGATTTTAGCGTCGGAGATCGTTCGACCGGCATCTTGCGCCTTTTACGGCGTTAGCGGTCGTAAACAAATAATAAATAATAAATACATATATATTAAAAAAAATCTGTTTTATAAACCTGAGACCCACCGCACCGTAGATCGCCACTCAACCGCTGCACCACTGTGGACGCGGCGTCTAGGCGGACAATTCAGCGGCTGGCTGGCCCTTACGTGGACTATATGTAGAAAGTACTGTCGGTTATGGTCAAAGTTAATTACGGAATGAAGTTATTCACGCACTTGAACGTCCACCATAATCACCAGCCACATCACGGGTTGCACTGTTCTGCTTAGATGCTGGTACTCTGTTTAACTGTAATCGATCAGTCGTTCTGGAGCGTAGAACGTCCGCTTACAGGAGTTGGAAAACTGTGCTTTCCAACTTCAGTAACTAAGTAACTGTAGAATATATCCAGAAAGTTCTAGGAATTGCACCCTGTCCGTCACGGCATAATTTCACTTTGTGAACGCTACAGAACCACCAACAAATCCACAGCCCCAAATCCTTGCGGAGCGCAGCAACACGTCAACACAGCAGTCGTGAACAGCTGACTGTATATATATATATATATATATATATATATGCATCACATTTTAGTAATTAAACCTGACTGTTAAATGTTTGTGTTAAAAGTTATTTACCGTGTCCCTCGTTTACTCTGGTGACAGTTATTAACATGGTCTGCAATTATAATTCTTTTGGCTGCATTTGTACAAAATGTAACGCATTTGCCCATATCATCGAGGGTTTAACCTTGCTTTCGCTCAGTAAATGCTCCCATGCTGGCCATTCTTCTTTATCTGCATTACTGTAGTACCGTAATACAATGTGTGTCGCGTAAATTCACCTTGTTCTGAATCTCTGCAGGGCGCGTCCAATGATTCGACATTCCAAAGTAGTCTTTTGTACAAACTAAAATTGATACTTGTGCTTTGTTACTTATATGAACCTCTCTGTGAGTACTAAGTCATGGGCTGTTTTTCATTTCGTTCCTGTCGTCCTCATTTGATCTGCTCCGTTTGGTTCTAGAGCTTATCGCTCCTCCTTAGAGGCCTTTTTCTTTGATCTCGGTGAGGTTTAGAGTGTATACTAGGCTGTTCGAAACATTTTTAGAATGAAAGCCAAGAATTTTCCAATTTAAAACAAATTATTGTATGTACTACCCGGACAAGCTCAAAACAGGTTTTCCACCGAGATTTTAGATCATTTATACCGTCTGAGTAGAATCTGTCTGAGTAGAAACCTTAAAATAGGCGTTTATAGAATCTGTGCTTTAGACTTAAAATAGGCGTTCATAGAATCTCTGCTTTAGACTTAAACTATGCGTTCATTTGGCAGACGCGGGCGATAGCCTTTACTGCAAAATGTCCTGAATGGTTACAATTGTTTGAATTGTGTAATTATGGAAATTTCGAGCTCAATGAGGAATTACTAAATTTAAATAAATTTGCCGTCCGTTGAAGACGGCACCAGAAGAATAATCAACTGAAAATGGGCATTAGAAGTCTGCGTCCTTGGGCTGAAAATAGAAAGCACTGTCTGCAATGAGTTTAGTAGCGGCAAAATGGCTTTTCACCGAGGCTATTCTTTAAATTTACGAAGCAAAAATAATTACGGGTGGCTAAGTCCGGAGTTTATGAGGCTTATTCAATAAGTCAGAATCTCGGAAATACGACCAGTTTTGCCAAACGCTGGACGCTACTTGAGTGAAGGAGCATCGTCCTAGAGAGACAGGACAATCCTCTTCTGCAAAGTTAGCCTGTTTCTCAATGAGTGGGTTTTTGGCGGTCCAGCAATCTTGCTTTAGTATTGTAAAGTATTCTCCTCCAAGTTTAACGAGGCCGTTACGACGTATCTCCTCTAAGTTTAACGAGGCCGTTATGCGAAGCCAATCGGAGATGTAGAACCCATCAAGACGGCAACTAAATCGCAAATAGTAGAAGGCTAGGGCTAGGGTTTGGATGAGCGGAGAGAACATACATACGTTCGTCTGGTACGCACGATAGCCGAAAAGAGGATCGTTCGACGAGGCCGCTGGCTTAGGAATGGCATGGCGATATAAGCAGCATTCCACCGTGCTGTGAAAGCATCCCCAAACGCCCCACTCGAAGCGATCGAGACCCTTCCCGCTTTTCCCCACTGCTACCAAGCCACCTTCGCCAAATGTAACGGCGATGCTGTTACGCTAAAGCAACGATGGACGATGTGGACTCAGCAGGACGGCAACCACAGCACGAGGAGACCTCTTTTTGAAGCATTTTTAGGGAAGTAATTTTTAATTCTAGGCCATTATTCGCCTCCGCCCTACGGACGTGAATTGCCGGGCGGCATATCTTCAATAAGGCACCGAGTGCCGGACATGTTGAGATGTCAAGGGTTTCCCAACAGTTCTTGTGGCAGCAGCATGGCCGCTGATTCTCAACGTTATATGATCCACCATCTATTCTCAATGAGCATCGTTCAAAGACAATTCGATCGGGGATCGAACCGGCAATTACAGCGGTAGATGACAAGCATGACCAGCGTACTAGTAGTCCCCTAGAGCACGCCGCTTCTAGAACCTTAGCAGACCTAGGAGCAATGACTGACAACACACTCGCGTGTGTCTCGCGCGTAGCACAACAGAGAAGAGAGTGATGGTGTTGAGTTCATCTGTTTGCGGTCCATTTATTTACGCACGAAAAACAGCGCAGCGCTCCGAGGACCCTCTCCCTCCGATTGGTTAGTTCAGGCGTGTCAGCATAATCAGGCTGGTGGTCGTTTGGACGGTTGAGAACGTTGCGGTTTTAGCGCGGAAGTGCTGTGGCCGTCCTTTCTCCGTGTTGGTTGAGACATGTCGTCATCGGCTGGTGATCGTTTGGACGCTTGAAGACGTTGGAGTTTTGGCGCGGACGCTGTGGCCGTCGTAGAGCGACCGTTGGACGTGATCGGTTAGGTTTGATGATGATGATGATGTTGATCATGATGAAAAGAAAACGCGCCATACCGTGTAGACAATGTAGTGCGTAGTTGGACTATTGTTGTACTACTGCCCAGGGGGTAGAGCGCTTCAGTCACAAGATTACCCTGTGGTATCGTTTTAGCGCTCTCAATGTAGTCGACCAGAATGATTTTACGCTGGTCCTACAAAACAGTAGCCATTTACACTCCGGTCGATGCTGCTGTCCGCACTCTCATCGGAGGTTCTTCATCGGGTGCACCGATCCCGTTTCACCGATGGTCACGAATCTGCGACAAAAAAACCCGAGGATTTTTCGACATCTTGGCAAAATTTCGTGGAGAAGCGGAAACACACGCGCGACTTCTTCCGATGGAGCAAGCACGGCACCCGCTTTTTTTTAAGATTTGCCGTAAAGCTATTGCCCGTGTAGGGTTTTTTCATGTCATGGCTAATTTTAATCCACTCCGGCATTTACTTTGTCTAACTTGGAAACCATACAAACCAATTTAAGAGTGGCCGGTCTGGGTCTCAAATCTAGTCCTTCCGAATGCAAAGCAAAAGCTTTGCCACTAAGCCATCTTGCTCGGTTCTTCTTTAAGTTGTCGTGCAGGAGGTAGAATGCACACTATCCAGACTAGTCCACAAGGTCACAAGGGTTAAAAATTGATAATCACTCGAAACTCCACTTGCTTTTCATTTTCCAAAGTCAAGCCGATACGTTGCAAGAGGAGAGCGCTCAAACGAAATTGAAATGACCAATCTCCATAATATTTTCGAAAGCTGCCCACTTCAGTAGCGATGAGAGCGATGTATATAAACAATAACGATTAAGTAGCACTTCTCATTCTAAAAGCTTTTTGAACTACTGCGTCGTAGTTTGCGGCCATAGGGAGAGATCGACCTACTTGTGCATAATAGCTTCTGCAGTGCGTGTAGTTCACATCGGTAAGTTAGGTTAGGTGAGTTTACCGTTAACTTTTCTCCAGTGATTTTAGATACATGCGATATTCTTGCGACGTTTTGCTCTCTCTCTCTCTCTCTTTCGGTCGTTCGGGCACGTCGCAAGCTTCGACCTTTAGGTGTGCAATTTTATTTATGCCTTCCGTGTACGCGTTATACGGCACTATTTTTCAACGATGTGCCAGGTGTTGTCACGTTGGTTACGTGCGTGACATGGGATGGTCTTGGTATTACGGCGATGTGATTTTCTGCTGGTGAACTGTGGGCGGCGCAGTGTTTATGCTGGCTGCTTCGTTGATACCACTTGGTTGTTGTTGTTGTTGCTACTGCTGCTGCCGCTGCTTTTTGACGACTGACGATTCTCCAGGTTGATAGTCAGCTGACCTTCGTGGCTAATTATAACCTGCAAGCGATTTGTCTTGAGATAGCATCAATCAAAGCATAACATTGACCCGAAGAGCAT
This sequence comes from Dermanyssus gallinae, assembly GCA_003439945.1. Taxonomy (NCBI): domain Eukaryota; kingdom Metazoa; phylum Arthropoda; class Arachnida; order Mesostigmata; family Dermanyssidae; genus Dermanyssus; species Dermanyssus gallinae. The sequence goes on along the minus strand of QVRM01005696.1, from coordinate 145,114 downwards.
CCAGCCGCCATCTTGGACATCTATTTATGGAATCCTTGTTTCTGTGTAGTCCGTTGAGGTAGCACCAACCACACAGGCTTAGAGTCGAAGGGTTAAAAGCACCAGGAGAAAGGATTAAGGATTGTTAGGGATTAGCGGCGGAAGGCATAGGATTTCGCACAGACGTTGGATGGCGCTGTCTGGTCTAAGATGGACTGTTTCCATTGATCTGCTCTACTTTGCTTATATAACGTGTTTTGTAATTCTATCGTGTGTAGCAGGGTGTACGAGTAAGTGCGAAAATAAGTATAAACGTTTCGGCCGCCTACAGTTTAAATTCTTTTCCGGTCCTATCAGATAATTGGCTTGACTGGGGACCTGTCGACAGTGGCTGTGCTTAGCGGAGACTAAACAGAGCCGTGCAAAGCTTGTGTAAGGCCCAAAGAATGTCGCTCTATTGGCTCGAAATAAGCTACAAACTAAAGCACGAAGTTCTCGTTTACTCGGAGCAAGTTTAAGTGGGAAGTCAAACTTCCTGTTAGTTGGCGAGTGTAATTTTGTCCTATGTTCACACACTAGCAAGGTACTTCACGCACTAAAGAGGTAGCTCTTCATACAATCCAGTAGGTCTCTCTTCCAAACAGAATGACCTATGCATATATGTTTTAAAAGTGTTTTTTTTTTTTTAATATAAAACAGACGTGGCAATTGTGTCCAAGAAGCAAGTTCAAGCTAGGGCAAGCCAGGTCTGCTCCATTCCTCAAGCGATTTTAGAGTTGAGTTCGGAATTGAGATTGCAAATTGCACGCCAGTCTCTGGCGTCGGAACGGCGCCAGTTTCTTGTCCCCTGTGGTTGTTCTGAATTGCTCGCTTAACGTCATAAGTAGTCTTTTGCTCAAGGTGCCTGGCTGTCCCAGGGTCTCAAAGGCCACTGGGTTAGCAATGCTGTAGGCCCTGACCAGCTCAGCATATTTGTTCATCCGGTTGTGCATTAGTAAGGCCGTGACCGGCCCTGCGCTGAAAACGGCCACTGAGGGATCACTGAGTCCAGTACGGTGGCATCCTAGACAAGGGTCTGTCCGCATTTTAAAATGATGAATGAATGTCAGAATATAAATGCGCATCTGTTACATATTTCAATCAATCTGTCTACGTACATTACTGCATTAATGATACCGTCACCTTGCATTGCGTAGCCAGCGTGGAGGCTACTGGATATGGCTGTTAACGTTGATTTCACCGGACATACTAATGTGTCCCGTGTCATGTATATATACATATTTTTTTTTGGGACCGTCTTTTCCGCACGGCAAATTTATTTAAATTCAGTAATTCTTCATTGAGCTTGAAAGTTCAATTGTAACTATTCAGGGCATTTTGCAGAAAAGGCTATCGCCCGTGCGTTATATATATATATATATATATATAAATATGTGTTGTCAAATGTGTTAAGTAAATTTTGTTCAAACATACAAGTACCACATAAGTCAATGGATATATTCACAATTTCTTAATTCGTCGTCCAGCATTTTTTAACACGATAATTCGGTTTACTTCGAATTTATTGTTATTTGATGCAAGAAAGTGGTCAAGGTTGCATTCGATAACTTCCAAACTCGTGAGGTTTGTTTAGAGATAGATGATAATCAGAGGTGCATGAGCAGAACTGTAAAATATTCCATGAACTATGTATTTAGCAACATACGGCAGCTTTTCCGTAGATATACGCGGGCTGTCGTTAAGATGAGTCAATGTAGTGCACAGCACAATTTGCAAGTGTACAGCTTGAGCCATTTTCCGACGTTTGCTTGTCTCAAGCTATACTACTTTTGACTTTTCATTGTTTCTTTGAACATGATGGATAAGCCCTTAGTGCGCCACGCCTCGTTAATCTCGCAAATCGAAAAATGATCCTCTGGGCAAGAAGACTTCTCTCTGCAATTGTGGTAAGCCCACCGGCTTGCCTTGACCATTACTTTGTGGAATCATAGGCTGGAAAGACCTGTTCCTTGTCTAACCCCGTGTACTTCTTAATGCAACAATATGTTTCTTTTTATATGGCAGTCATGTTTATCAACATCATGTCCCACTGCCGAAGAAGGTGAAGATCTCGTCGGGTGAATGGGGGGGGGGCTGCACAGCGAATCAGTCTAGTTGAGCCGATAATACATACCAGGGATACCAGGAGTAGTTAGCCGATGGTACATACCAGGAGTTCCAGGGGTCACCAGAGGTGGCGGAAGAAGTAGCATGGCTGGAAAGCGGGCGGAGGGGAGCATAGAGGGATTTCAAAGAAAAGCCCATAACTGAGTTATGCAAAAAATTGCTGTTTTGACAGGGCGGCCTATTCTAACAGGCACAAGAGCTCCTCAAGATTACATCCTTCCGTCTTATAGAATCATGAAAAACCTTGAAAATACCACCATTTAATACCAATGAAAATCGAAGAGCATCCAAACTTTAAAACTACGAAACAGTTTGTTCTCATATACAGGTTAGTTTTATTAATCAGAGCAGAGAAGCCCTCGTGTGGAAACGACGTATTTTAAGCATATATGTATTTCATTATGAGTATCTACATTTAATTACCATATACACATTTAATTATGCATATATGCATTTGTTGCATATTCCTGATTATGCATATATGCACTTATTGCATATTCTTAATTAAAAATACATACATTTAATGTATATCCGTAATTAAGCCTATACGCAGTATGTACTACAAGAATCTCTATTACAATAAGTTTATGTGCAGACACTATTAAAAACATTACTTGGGTTGCGTTACCGTTTCTCACTAAAACTACACCGTCATTCACTCTGTGGAAAACGAAGACTATCACGCACTAAATTTACTCGGCATTGTTACCATCCAAGCTCATTCTTTTGGTACGGTAACAGATATCCCCTGAGATCATACTACAGGCGCGCGGGCGGACCAATGGACCCCCTCTTCCGCCTTCCATCTCTATTTTCACACCGCCAAGTTCCTAGCGGGACCTACCCAATCTCGGTTGCCACCTAGCTGATACTATTGGAAGCAGTGGACAGCTCCCCCCTCCCGATACCGCGCTTCATTTTAGCACACTGAGCTTCAAAATATCACAAGAAAGTACCTCATAGCATTTTTGTTGGCTCTTTAATAAATCCAAGGAACAATATGCCGTATCTGTCCACAGACGGACACATATAAACATGACCAATATGGCTTTTACTTCGAAATCGAATAAACAAGTACGTGTCAGACATGCGTAGACATCCTATAGGTCCCTTGATTAATAGGCTACATACTCGTTTAAATGCAAAGCTATGATTCGTAATTTTATATTTGTTTTATTTTACTAAATAAAACACCACCAAATATATTTAAACGTTTTGAATATCTAGTTAGATTAAAGGTCCCCGATGTAGGGTCCAGATTATTACAGAACGCTATTCGCAACCCCCAAAAGTCGGAGAAGAAGACACAGTATAAATGGAGTAAAGAACGGGGCGGAAGACCTTCTAGGATAATAAAATGTATTATAATTATTGAAATTATGGGGATGCGCACTCTTAATAATAATAATAATAATAATAATAATAATAATAATAATAATAATAATAATAATAATAATAATAATAATAATAATAATAATAATAATAATAATAATAATAATAATAATAATAATAATCATCATCATAATAGTTTGTTCATGAGCAGAAAAGCTTATGGGAGGGAAATGTCCAGTATCAGGCCATGAGCACAGGGCGTACTATGGGAGTAACGGTGCATGTACACGGTGCTGAGGGGACTAAACTGTGCCAGGTCATCGAGAAAGGGCAGATGGCCGCCTAGAACAAATAGAGATGGAGAGAGAGATAAGGCGCATAAAAACCCTTCAGAAAACTAAAGTCATGCAAACACGCTCCGAGTATGGTACGAACGCGCGGGTGAAAAGGCTGGATTTGCTTGGCATTAATTCATCAACCTCGACATCAGGTCCCAACCTCCGAGTAATTTTCCCCTGAGGGCAAAAATACGCCTCATCCGCACCCAACAAGGCTTTAGATAAGCTCTAGTCCCGGCTTATTTTCTAGTATCGGATTTCCTATGCAAATACTCAATTTAAATATCTTACGGTTACAGACGCTGCTATTTTCCGGAAACTACTTTGCAAACGTGGCTCTTTGTTAGCTCTATGGATGATCATTGAGAAAAAACCTGAGCACAAAGAGGTTACAAAATCTATTTACTTTTAGGAATAGAGCTATGTTTATGCAACGCAAGTTGAGATTTAATATTAGTTACTTCAATATTGTGTGTGTATATATACATACACTTGTGAATCTGTCAGTAATGTACTGTTTCTCTATGTTTTGCTTGGAAACTTCTGATACAGCGCTTTGTATGCAGAACCCCAAAGAGAAAACGTCAATAAGACTACCCTCCCTAAAGGATACTAAAGGTAAGGAAAATATAGACGGTACGGCGGGGTGGATGAGAAGAACTCATCACAAGGCTATATTCAGGATAAAAACAGAAACTGTCTTGACAAACAAAGGAAAGAAGTACAAAGCCTAATTTGCACCCAGGAGTGTGAGACATGCTACAGGAAAGCTGCACTCCCTCTAGTGAGTCTCAAAACGCTGATTCCCAGGTCTAATAGGGGCAGGGCCAAAATCATGTGGGTCCACTAGCGACATCATCAGAAGATTTGACCGTTTTGTACGCGGCTCTAATCTGGCTCGTTAAGATAAGGTCTAAGGGGGGCAGTGCGAAGCTGCGCAGACGTTAAATGATACTGACAGGTCAGATCTGCAGGCAATGTCGTACTCTGTCAGCAGAGGCCACCATGGACCGACCACCTGAGTCGAATATTGCTACGGGAGCTGCTAATCAACAGAAAAAAGGGCTGACTTGCGCAGGTGAAATAAATACTCTGAGGTCGTTTCGGGGTGGCTTCCCTGGTCGGTTGGATGGTGCCTATATATATATATATATATATATATATATATATATTTGTTTTTTTAATCCAAATTATATATATATATATTATTTGATTAGATTGATCTTTTATAAAAATATAAAAAGTGAATGACAGTTGTTTTAGATACGCTTCGGCAGTCATTAGGCTGAACTAAGGAAGGCCGGATAAAGGGACGAGCCGTTCAGAGTAAAAGTTCGGCACAAGGGTCTCGGACAACCTGGATAGCAGAGGAACCAAATTCTAACCAACCTCCAAAATAGGTTTTGACTTTACGAGTTCACGTCGCACATTCGAACTGTAGTGTGTAAGTAGGCGTCGACCAGCAGTTTTATGACAACATCTCGGCAGAAAGTTGCACACCATTTAGGTACACATAAAAATTATATATATATATATATATATATATATATATATATATATATTCACTATTATGCGAATAGTACATGCAATAAAGTCTAGCTGTACAAGGCGGTCTTTATTAAGATATATGCTTGTCTTAAAGTTTTTTGTACTGCAGTCCTATCATTGCTTAGGCTAGAGATGACATCAGAATATAAAGAACTTTTAAGTAACCTGTCACAATGTCTTATATTGGGAACCAAATGCAGGACCGACTATTATTGCATTGGTTTAATAGTTCACGATTTAAATTAAGTTATTGCTATAGTGAAAGTTATTGACCATGACGAAAGAAAGGGAGCAAAAATAATACTTCTCTCAAAAATCGCACAGGCTTTCTTTCTCTAGATAGCTTTCATTCAGAGTCATACGGGCTGAGTTAACCGCCCTAAGTGTTTTTGTTCCCTTCCAAATATAGCTCCCGCCCGCTGCAATACACTTGTGGCACATTCTTTCTTACTTTTAGCAACATTTTTAAACACGTCTCTTGGAATCGAGTTGAATTGCTCCTGTAATTTTCTTTATCTCCTCTAGAAGTCTCCTATTCTCAAAGCGTTGTCTCTTTAACTTTTTTATATAGGATAACAGGAAAAAAGTCGCAAGGAGCCAAGTCCGGCAAAAAGGGAGGTGTCGTGGAAATATAGAAATCGAATAATTTATCAAATACTTTGAAATCAGTAAAAATGTGTGTGCCGATGCGTTGTCGTACTGGAGGATCCAAAAGTTGTTTGCACAGAGTTCAGGTCTCTTGCGCCGAACGTTCTCACGCAATCGTCTCAAAATTCCGCGGTAGCATTCCCTATTGGTCCTATAACCAGGTGGCAAAAAGTTGTGAAAGATGATTCGCTTGTAGTAAAAAACAAACAGTCAAAAGAACTTTGGCGTTGGAGTTGCTTTGTCAGAAGTTCTTCAAAGGACTCTCTCTTTGGAAGCACCACTAAGAGGTTCACTATATATATATATATATATATATATATATATATATATATATATATATACTATGCTAGACAATTATATATACCTGAAAATAGGAAGAGGTACGTTTTGGTGATTTCCATAGTCAGTCTAATAACATACACGTAAAATAAAAAATAACGGAAGGTTTTACTTATTGTCTTAAAAATGCCTTCACAAACAAAGTGCATACTTAATGCATGCATACATGTATCCTTCAAGGCTGGTTCTGTATCACTGATGTGAGCACATGCTGACCTGTTTGTTAAGACATGGGTCATATCAATGGGTTAAGGCACGTATGACCGTCTGATATATGTATATATGTATTTACGTACAGAGAAGCGGCTACGGAGACAAAAGAGCGGGCGATATCCTCCGGCAGCACCTGCTGCTAGATGTGTAATGGGACAATGCGGCCTCGGTCCGAAAAGTTTGAGAACGAGAGTACCCTCCAGAGATGGCCATCCGTAACGATGCATACGCTCGTAGAGACCCAAATGCTATGTCATAACTTAGGTGGTTAATAAAAGCGATACGTTTTATTAATAAAAATCAAATACTTATAATGATGATAGTAATGATAGTCCACATCCACAACATTTGTATTGTGCCTGTAGGGACACAGCCTGAGATCTTAACCGCTTATACTACATACTTAATAGTGCACCGACAGAGCTCTACTCAGACGAACTTGAAGCATATGATACGTTCACAAAATCAGGATGAAACTAGACTCCGGCTTTTTGGAAGAGCACCTAAATAAGTTCAAATTAGATGGATATATTGGCAGAAAGCTAGCAAGATATATCCATGACCCTTTGAACACGCGCCGTGGAAAGGCGGTTTATAGAGCCGCTGGAGATGCTATTGTGGAAACTGGCCTAAAGCCCTGTCATCTTAACATCTAGGTACCATACTGGACCCAACCGTATGGCTGCCGCTATCAGAATGGGAGCTACTATATGCGAATTCTTTCTTTGCGCTGCATGCGGAAATACGGTTGATAATTACGGTCTATACCCACTAAGCTGTTCAAGAAGCTCTGGAAGGATTTCACGGCACATGGAGTTAAAATAGATGAAATCATCAAAAGAGCACTTAGGAAGGCAAGGTTGCCAGCAAAACTGGAACTTCGGAGCCTCGGAGTGGACAGCGACAACAGATCTGATAGCGTGACCATACCGCTATGGTCTCACGGCAAGTGCTTAGCCTGGGATGCTACGGTGTCTTGCACTGTAGCTCCTTCGTATCTCAGTTATAACTCTGTCAGCACAGAATGGGTAGCAAAGCACACCGAACAGGAAAAGGGACGCAATTACGCAGATCTCGAGAGCAGTCTCCATTTCGTACCGGTAGCTATGAAAACACTAGAACACATCAGCAGCGGGACAGCAAGATTCATTCGGGATCTAGCCAGAAGAATGGAAGCAACGACGGGGGACCAGTGCGAGAAAGAATATCTGAGACAGGTTTTGTCTCTCGTGGTATTTAGAGACAATGGCGCTTCTATAATTGGCCCACGAGGTATAGGATAACACAAATATGAATTGTAAATTGTAATGATTATAGTGATAATAACAATAACTGCGTAATAGTGTATATATATATAAATATATATATATATATACACATATATATACACTCCCGCCGCCCGCGAAGGTTACGCGCGAACATTTTGCGGAAGTGCCCGCCAGCCCGAATAGACAGGCCAGCGGATCCTCCACTCTCCCCCCTATCGAGGTTCGGAATGGAGGTACCACACTACTCCGCCCTACTGATTAGACGCGATCACCTCGCGACTCCGCGTTTTACCCCAGATTATACACTAACCCCCCCGAAGGGTGGCTCGACCACTCCAGAGCAGGGGTTCCCCACCGCTGCGAAGGGCAGCAGCGGAGCCAGTTGGTCCTCTCGACAGGCGGTCTGCGCTCATGTGGTTAACTCGCTCTCATTGTGCCTATTAAGCCAAGGCAGCAGGCGTCCCAGACGGTACTCCCAGGTTGCTAAAGCCCGGGGCATTAACCGTCCGGCCCGGGTTCCATGTGCAGCACACTTCCCCCGTACACTAATAGTAGCTTTAACAGCCCTCGAATAGGCCACGACAAAATGACAATATGAATTCGTTGCCACTCAATCGATATCGTATGCCCTGCCTCTCATGCCAACAAAAGTGACCTCGGGAAAGTTACAATTGGGAGCTTGTACCATCTAACTAACTTTCAAGTGGGCGCGTGAAGGACCCCGCAGCACGCGGAAGTCGCGCGCCAGCAGATCACGCCGGAAAGAGAGTCATTTACTCCCGCAGGAATGAAGGCACGTTCGGACCTCACAGCTGTATGCTGATAACACAAATACAAATTGTAAATTGTAATGATTATAGTGATAATAACAATAAATGCATAAAAAAAATATATATATATATATACATAAATGGCAGATGCCAAGAGACCAGCTGGATATAAAACCAATTGTTTCTTGTTTGCAAAGATATGGTGTGCTCTGCGCTGTTCATAGCTAACTTCTGACTTTTGCGAAATAAGTAATTTTCTTCTTAATATCAAACCCGCATTGAGCACCTTGATGTCTTTGGATTACACACTTTGGAGTACTTTTATTTTAAATGCATTCTGCTTAGCGCCAACACCCTGGTCAGTCTCTGATCTGTCCAAGCACAGGGATGCCATACGTTTTGATTGACGCAGGATTGCAGCGTGCATTAAATCTGACAGGCGCCCTACCAGACATACAGTTATGCTACGTTTGGTGCCCAGCATGCGCTTCGCAGCGACCAGCAGAAAGTGGACGTTGATGTAAGAGAGAGTACATATGACGCTATGCAATTTGCACGCATATGGTACTCGAGAGGTATACATATCAAAGTGACATGGACTTTGGTAGATATATATATATATATATATATATATATATATATGTAATAAAAGAGTAAATACTTGTAATTCAGTCCACGTATTTTTGTCTCTATCGCATTTCGTCGGTCAATTTTACCCGTATTGCGTCAAGTATAGTTGCGAACGTAACTTGTCAGCTCTACACGTATACGCACCATAGGTTGCAATCTGTTGCAGAATTTGCCTAATATATGCTAATCTATAAATCGGTACATTTATTTAGGCGTGACAAAAGTTATACTTCTGGTATGCGAACGTGTGCACGACCCGCCCAGGGCATGCATCATACCGTTCTAGATTGTTTGGTCTTGGCTGCTTTTCAACGTTCCCATGATAGAAGCGGCGGTATTTCACTGGACTGCCAATGAAAGGCGTTATAGTAAATAGGTCAAATACCCGTATGTCGCCCCTGGCTATTTTCATTATCTTGGCAATTTTCTCAAGGAGCGTTCCTGCCTCTTTGCGGAAGCCGTTTCCAACACTAGTGGTTTAGAAATGAATCCGTCTTCTAGTTGCGCGTAGTTAGTTTTCTTGAGCCTCTCGGCTTTAAAGGCCGCTAAACCTACTGCTCTTGCAGGCTCTCTCACTTGGTGGAGCGTCAGTATGGTTTTTCCGTCGAGTCGAACATACGAACCTTTCCCCTTTCGAAGGGGGGCTTAAGGGTTACGCGACTAGCGCTCCATCTGCCACTTCTACGGCGGCCTACAGGTTCTCGAGTGAAGGGGATAAATGCTATTCGACGGGCTCTAGCCGTGACTTTGTCGCTTATGTCGTTACGTCTGCCGTGTGCCGCTCAAGCGTCCGGTTCGGCCTTGCAGGGGCATTTGTGTGCCTCAGACCTAGGACGCCTAGCGCGCAACCAATGCACTGACGAAAGCTTTCGTAGTCAAGTAGAGTGCCGTAATTCGAGGAGGGGATCCCTTGTAGCCATTTGCTGGCTTCCTTCTGGGTTACCGCCAGAAAGAACAACTACGTTGTTAGAAGTGCTATGGGCTTCAGCTAACAGGCCTTGGAACATCTTTGCTGCAACAGAGTTATTGAATTTTTTTGCCAATAATGATCGTAAGGTGCACTTCCCAGATCAAAATAAGGTAAAAGTCGCTTGCGGATAGCTTAGGATCGAGAGTCGGTCTAGTCAATTGCCCACTATTTTTCTACAACAGACGTTTTTTCAGGCAGTTCTACCTTTTATGAGAAACTGTTGACGTAAGCAGTGTAGCTCCAGTACGACACAAGGCTCGAGAATATTGTAAAGTGTAAGTTGCTCTCAAATCGGCTCCAGGCGTTGCTCTAATCTCATCTCAAAGACTCCATGGCTTAGAGGCGAAAGGCTTGTACCTACGCCAAGTCCAGGCAGGTCACTTGAAGTACGCCTGTATGCGTAACAGTTACGCAATTAAATTGAAGAAGCATTTGTACATATGTATTTACTCAGGCCACTTCTATTTCTTATTTAACAACTGAAGTGTGCAGCTCCTACCGTTCGGCAAACAATGATCTTTGAAAATAAAGTCGTGCTTGTCGTAAAACAAGTTTGTGACAATTAAGTCGGCATTAATATAAGTAGAAGTTGTTATTATGCTTCTAGTATATGTTGAAAGGGTACGGTTTAAATCGTCCGATTAAAAAGGAGATATGCCGTAAAAATTTCACGTAACGTGGATTTCAATTTTCTAAGGTGTCCTAGTCGGTTTTTGGCTTATGGAGTGTAAGCATAATGAAGAACGCCTCAATTGATAATGGAATACGCATATCTAAGCACTTTCCTAAAGTCTTACGTATATTCATTGCCAGCACTTTTAAATGACTCTGAAAAAAGGCGAACTATAACCGGAGGTAGTCATGATTTTGTAATCAGAGGTATATGCAAACTAATTTGGCGCAACACGTAAGCAAATAGAGCAGGTGGAAACGTCCTTTATGCCTTGCACAATTATTGATATTAAATTAGACATTTTTGCAGAACACGTTCTGACTCTTTACTGCTGAAAATTAGCGATGCCGGAAAAAAATATACACAGCAAAAACAAACCGACACACAGCTACAGTACAACTAATAAGTGATATATTGAACGTTGTGCACACCTAAACAGATAGCTCAGTGCGCAATCGTATACGGGTAAACGCCTTCCGGACTAAAATAAACGTAATACCGAAGCAAACTAGAGACATGGCACCAAATAGAGGATACCGCTACCCCAGTAGCCAAGACACGGGAAGTTACTAAAAGCGCGGGCAAATCTGTGATATAAAAAGAGGCATGTGAATAAATAAGTTAGTAGTCGTGGTGCAAGCTAGGCAGAGGACGTGTGTTGCTTGAGCGAGAGAATGGCGAACTCGTTACGGTCGCCGGCCTGTCCTGGGGTTGTGGACACTACAACTGGCGCAGCCGACAGGATCCGGACGACAGAAAAGGCAGTGACACAATGCCCACAGGCCTGCCACCCTCAAGTCCGGTTCTGCCATCCATGGACCGGCCAACAACACTCTGGACGGAATAGCACTAAGCACGTAGAAGGAGAAAGTCGGCGAGGCAACTACATCAGGATGGTGACGAAAGCTAACAAAGGTGTTCAAAAAAATTAAGGAAGCGGCCGTTGCCCGCGACGAATTCTTCCAGTGACGACAACGGTGACTACATAGCGGCACTATGACGACTGCTGGTGGGGTGCGAGTGTGACGTTCGGAGCCGACGTTAAGCTCATTCTGGGGCAACAAGGCCACAGGTGAGAGAAAAGCTTCTCGAGCCTTGTGGACATAACAAGACTGGACGGCCGCGCTACACGAGGAGAGGTGCGTCAGGAAGCCAGATGAATAGCAGGAGAAAACAAGTAGGTGAGCGAGGTGCGGGAAGCGGAAGGCCGCTTGAAAGAAGCGGACCAAGGCCGTCTGCAGGGCAAAAACGCGGAGCGGGGGGATACCAGGTGCGCGGATCAAAAAGCCACGAGTACGGGACAGTCAAACAGACCTGACGGCCGCGTTACACGAGAGGTGCGTCACGGAGGCCAGGATAGATGCAGGACGACACGAGTTGGTGAACGAGGGCCGGAACGAAGTGAACCTAGGCTGGCGGCAGGGTGAAAACACGGAGTGGAAGGATGCCAGGCATGCGGATGGATGAGCCACAAGTACGGGGCCGAAATGTGCCCGGCGAAACAAGTAATATACCGAGAGTGTGGCAAGTTTGGCCTTTTGACTAGAAGTGAAGAAGCAGCAACGGTGAGACGTCGCTGGACCAACAGCGAAGGCCTGGAAGCCGCGGAGGATGCGCATCATGGGACGGTACAGACGATGCATCGATTACGGAACACGTTCTGCGGTTGATGAGGTCGAAATAAGATTCAGTCCCGGCGGATGTGAAGAACGTCCACGGCGGATGAGACGCGCCCCGAGCCGGCTACGGGAGTTGAAGACGGGACCAAATTCAAAACAAGCCTGTGAAGGGGGTGGTATCAGCATCGGAACAAGTGAGCCTGCTTGACATGAAGAGAACCACCTGGCTTATTTCTATCTAGCAATCCAGATTAGATAGATCATGCCTTTATCATTCTTAAATACCTTTAAATCTGTATGCAGAGTAGCGTAAGCCCAAGGCTGGTTATACAGCTCCCCCACATTTCCACAAGGTACATCTTGAATGCACGAAAAGAGCTTTACGCCTGCCTGAAACTTCGCAGTGTCTGCCTCTGTGCGCCTTCCCTTGGCACAACTATGGCCATTTCTCCAAGCTTCGTGAAAAGGGTAATGAATCGAGCCCACTTATTCCTGGTGTTGAATTGTAGATGTCTGCAACAATTTTACCTCTACCTTTAGTCAAGCCATAGTGAAATTCCTGTGCTTTCTCCAGCTGCCGAGGAATATGTCGGCAGGACTATGCCCAATAAATTTACAATCGAGGAGGAAGTAATTCTGCCCAAGCATAAGTCGATCGTACGCATGAGAACACCCATGTCGATGAGATGAGAAGATGTGAGAACACCATCGTCGGCTGGCTAACGATATGTTAGCCAGCCGATTAAACCACGCCTACTACATGAACCCGTTGAGTATTGATCTGGGTACAAGCTGTTGGATCTTGCATGTTATTCCTGCGATTAACTTTTCTAATAAAATATTTCGTTCACTGACACGAGTTGGCCAAACGGGCACGAGATGAGCATATGGAAAATATTGTGATGATTTCTTAATCAATTACAGTACGTTTGCACACTCGGCAGTGCTCGCCTTAATAAAAATTGTGGTAAAAAAGGGTCACGTGAGGTTAAGAATCAGCTGTCCGTGTCCTTGCTTAATGGTAGCCCCCGCTCTTATATACCCGGTGCAAGCGGTATATTCTCAAGGTTCCTTGCAACGTTAAGACGGTAAGATCCATGAGATTCCTCTTCGTGACGCCGAGCCCCAAGAGCGTACTCCCAGATTCGGAGTCCCATACACCACTCATAGAGACAGTGATGGATCCGAATCTGCGAGGTTTTTGCGGGTCGGGAAGCGCCGCTCTTAGAAACTCGACGTCATATTTGGTATTATTGTCCTGCCGCGGTTTTGCGAGGTCCCTGTTCGGGCCGCAAACCTCGGCATCTAAAACCCAGACCTCAGTAGGTGTTGTTATTACGAAGTCGGGCTTTAGACCCGGTGCGCCCGGTCGACGGAATACTCGCTCACGAACCACCTCATAACCCCTATCGCGAAGAAGACGCGCCATGCGATCACAGACGTCGTCATGTCTCTTTATAGATTGTTTGTGTGTTGTATCGCACATCTGAGCGACATGAGCCAACGTCTCAGGCGCATGACACCCGTGCCTACAACGTTTGTTGTAGCCGGGGCGTCCCCTGGCCAATCTGGCACTCGTTGGTAGTGCGTTGATCCTGAGCTTTAGTAGGTTTAAATACATCTTACCAGATATGTAGGGCATACCTTTAATCCAGTAATGTACAAAGGGCGTTTCGTGTGATTTTTTAAAATGTGCCGAATCGAACGTGTTGTGTAGTTGTTCAGACTAGTAATCCGTCTCTTGTGTAGCGGTCTCAATGGAAGTTCCCAAGCGCTCGCAAAGAAGTCTTGTTTTCGCAAGGTCTTTTTTGAAGTGCTCGGTGGTTAGCATCCATTGGACCCCAGGGTGCGTGGAGTGTTGTAGTGCTGTCAGACGGGAGAGGCGGAGTTTGGGGATAATTGTTTGGAGGCAGGGGATGTCCAGACAGGTAGACAGGTAGACGTTCGACACCGAGTTTTCGAGCTTAAGCCATTTCGACTTAACAACCTTTCTGATCTCTTTATCTAGATCGTTAAGGAGTGCATGAGATGGTCTGGGACCCTTGGTCTGGGGACTTTGAAGTGAGGGTTAAAAACTACAATTTGTGACACGGGTGTTTTTGCCTGACATATGAGCATAAAATGTGCCGTTGCGAGACAACTAGTTATCCTCGACAAAAACTCAACACATCGTCGTGTTCGCAAGAAGATTCTGGTTCAAATGCATAATCCGACCATTCGCAGCGCTTAAAACAAACATATTGCAAATGCGCATTGTATGGCCATCATTTTGGTATCTATGTCAATATGGGCCATGGTTGCGGAGTAATTAAGATTTTCCGGCGAACATGTCGAAATTAGGGTGCATGCATAATTGGCTGTGAGGCGACGCTGCGGCTAACGCGCGACACATTGGCAGTAGTGAACATCGCCACACAGTCATTTATGCATGCACCCAATCTCGACATGTAATACAAATATTTCCATTACGTTAGAACTGAATATGATTTGGTTTTAACCATAGAACTTGATGCAGGTTGATTGCATGCCTCCATTTTCGTCTTCCTAAAGTCACCGACCTCGTTTTCTAAACTGCCAGTTGCCCTTAAATAATGTTTGACCTTGTAAAGCTAAAAAGTCCGCTGCATGTCATTGTGCACTCCCTGCAAAGATTGTATTTGTTCCTCATCAAAAGAGTTTCGAGGGTAAGTTTATGAACGACCGGAAAAATCATCTTCTCAGAATGCATGATCCGGGAAGTAACGCATGCTTTAGAAAGATTCCCAACTCAGGCTCCCAATTTTTTGAGCAACCAAAGAGCTCCCAGGTAGTCACGCTTTGTCCTAGTAAAAAACAGCCTTTTATTGCATTATTGAGTTGCGAGTACTTGGGGTCTTCTTATAGTTCTAACGATGCCTCCGACTTTTGTCTAACGATCAGTAGTACTTCATATGAGCTTTTGCGTCGTTTAGGTTATTGTTCATTTTCCGTCTAGTCAAGCTTCATCCTAGGTTATTAAATTATCCAAAAGCGTTGATCGGCAGTAATAGACACGAAAAGAAATACGTGTAGTGTACGCATGAGTCTAACTCAGTGACCTTATTTACTATGTAAAAAATCAATTCACTTAGACCCTGTAAACATTCTGAAAATGATTTTATCCTATTAGTAGTCATATTATATAATATATTCTATAGAAGAATAGTATGAAAATCTATTATATAAAAGAAACTATTTTGATAGGGCGCCCATAGAATAGATGTAGTTGATGGCCAAACATTCAGCCTAATGAACTATGCTAGAGAACGTAGTAAATTTCGGCTATTTATGTATGTATGATCTCGAGCTTTGCTATACATATGACTCACGTTTGCTTTTAATCTCTCTAGCTATGATACATGCGTAGTAAAAAGAGCGGTACACAAGTGCCAAATAGGGGAGCCATGTTCCTGCTTGCGGGTGGCGCGCCCGCATCTAACGGATCTTATCCGCTGATTATTCAGGTAGCGTTTCAGTGTAGGTTGTCGCGTGGTGCCTTTGCCCAAAATCGATTTGCCAAATCGATCACACCAACAATAAAGCCCGATTGGCGACTATTTTCTGGAAACCACTAAGCTAACCGCAAGCTTGTAATGTTGACGACATCGGCGGCGTCATGCGAGGAGATTCATTATTAAGACGACCACGCTCATGATTCCGCTTACCGGCTATGCCGTAGCGAGATGTATGGCTGATAGATGGATGGGAGCGGTACCATCGTTTATCCCGCACGCGCTGAATGGACGATGGTTTTTACGATGATGGCCGATTTTTTAGTCCACTCCGGCATTCACCTTGTCTAAATTGGGAACCATGAAAACTAATATTGGAGTAGCCGGTCTGGGTCTCGAACCCACACCTTCCGAATGCAAGGCAAAAGCTTTTGCCACTGAGCCATCTTGCTCAGTTAGTATTTGTAGGTGATTTTGGCAGCATTCAGCACGAGAAATAAGGAATATGCGCTGATCAGCGGTATCACTCTTGTATGTGAAGAATTGTGTCATCTGTACTGCCGTAGGTAAAACAGATGACACGATTCTCTACATAGCTTGCATCGTTTTTATACGATCCTGTACATAACTTCATTCAAAATCCATGTATTGCAAACTTGGTGGCGAACAACCTATTTTTACAGCATGGACCCTTCCAGCAGTCGGTGATCCACGCCTTACTCTCATTAAACGCCAAATAACGTGCGCAACCTTAAGTCGTCCTGAAAAAGGTGTCGAAATTAACAAGCCCGTTGCGGCTAATGCAGTGGGCTACTAGCATCATTTAAAAAAGCTGGCTTTAATTTTGTCGAATGCATTCAGGTTCACTTTGGGTAAGTCGGGCAAATGGCCTGCAGGTCAAATCTGCTCCGGGATTAGAGAACAAGGCCGGCATACATAAGCGGAACTCTACTGGCAAATGGACTCCACTCGATTTCGTCCGGCATATCGCTTACCAGTATTGAGAACAACAGCGGGCTGAGGTTGTCGCCGTGTGCGACTCCTGTAGTCTGATTATTTGGGGTTCTTGCTCAGATGATTACAGAGCCCCCTTCTGTATCACAGCTTGTAATACGTTAGCACTATGTTGGAACACTACATGACTCCTCGATCTCTCAAGAATTATTGTTAGTAACGCTGTATCTAAGGCTTTTAAGCTTAAATCTACGAAGACAGCAGAGAAAAAAATTATTTACCTCAAAGGGTCATTTTATTGCTCTTGAGAAGAAGAGCGCAAGCCGTCATCGTCGATCTCTTCCGCCTAAAACCGTCTGCTGGCTCCGAGATACCACGGGCTGCTCTGGCAAGCACTCGGTTCGTTCTACGAAGTCTTCCATTCGACACGCAATCACTGCAGATATAACTTTGCAAATGAAGCTTTTATTTGCTAGTAGTGCAACGGTACAATGAATGCGCCAATAGATTTATTTTCCTTTCAGTATTACATACACGTAAGAGGCCGACTTTCCAGTATTCGGATACGTCGTCTTCATGATTTTTCTAATAAAAGCGGCGGGACAAGGAGCCAGAGCAACCGCATATCATACTTGCCCTCATTGCAGGCGAGATCAGGCAGCCTTTTCTGGCAGCGCCTTCATTATCGCACCCATTATCTCCGAGATACCAATAGGGCAAGCCAGGTGCTAGCGGGCTTCGGTTGCCTATTGGCTCTATACGAAGACATACATCGGGATACAACTGGGGATCGTAGAAAAGCTGGCAAACATGTGTCTAAGTGATATTGGACAGGCTGTTGCGCGCATACCGGAGCGTAGCTATTTGTGTGCATGAAGCTGGAATTCTCTGGGAAACGCTTATTTTGTGCTCTTCTCTCTCGATCCAATTTAGCTTTCCGCATCGCCATTTTATAAAGTCAACTGGTATACCCATACACGAAGGTCTTTTCCCGGCGACTTCCTTCTAGTATATACGTCTGAATTGTACAGTGTTTCATATACCAGAATTATTGGGTACACTAAGGGTTTTTTCGGAGTTTGTTTAGCCGGGGGAGCACTCTGTGTGGTACAATGCTTCGCACTTTAGTTGCATAGCCTTTGACACTCAGGATGTTAGGTTTCAGGAGGGCCTCTTGCAAGAGCCCTAGTAAGCGGGTAGCGTTAAATTGTAACGTTTTATATTTACCTTTGAAAATGTAAAAATAAACGTTATGTCTACTTATCAAATAACTTTGCCAAGCCGTCGAAGGCTACTACTTTGAAGCCTACGAACACGGGCAATAGAGACAGTGGAAGACCTCCGTCTCGAAGTGCCCATTGTATATCGGACTTTAGAAGTACAGCGCATGCTGTTATTGTTTATGTGTCCCGTCTCAAGCCGTCGTGCTGTTGCTCAGGCAGATTTCTGGTAACGTCCACGATATTGTGACGAAGTTTTAGATACAACGCAGCAACAACAGAATAGCGCCAACTGCGTCAGTAAGTCGACACTACAGCCGGCCGAACACATCATCATCATCATCCATCGTGCACCCCGATGTATGTAACCGTCAAGGAACCGTCACCGGCGCCACAACACCGCGAGAGATCGAGACCGCCATAAACAACCCCCGACGTGAGACCGCTCAGTCACATGCCAGCGAACGACAATAAGGCACGTTCACCACCGCCGACCTGTCGCGCCACAGCCTCCGCACCATCTTCGGTATCATCTTCATCATCGTCGGGAGGCTTACGTACCTGATCTACGGCAGCGTCACCGCTGAACACAACACGCGCTACGATAGTGCGCAATTCGAACCGACCAATCAGCGGAGAGGACAGGTGGGGGACATTCGAGATGTCGAATGTTCGCGAAGATTCAATCGATTCCATCGTCTTGACCATTGATGATATACAAACGCTACGGCGTCTCTTGAGTGAGTGCATAGACCGAGGAAGTATGTGTGGGCTAGTGGTTATGTCTGCTCGGCTGCGCTACGCGCTAGGCGTAAATCGTGTCTGTTGTCGTTAGTTAGTTACTTACACCTAGGCCTCTCGTGTTGTAGTGCCCGTCCTGCTGAGTTTACAGTCCCCAGTTCAAGGAGAGCACAGAGTAACAAGCATCGTTACACTTGGCAGCAACATCGTTACAATATTTTAGGCGACGGGCTAGGGTGGCCAATCGAATGTTGTAGATTGAGCTCTTTTTCGGTAGGATGGTAAAGCCATCGAATCCCCTTTTCATTCTATGGATAACGCTAAGAAGACCGTTTTTTCATTTTTCGTGGGTAGTTAGACGTTTTAATCACCTAGTTAGGCAGTGTAGTAAAGCAGGGTGCAAGACAAATTGCTTGTCTGAGATGTTCCTTTGAATCTAATCCAGGCATCGGGACCTTACGGGAGGACTCTTTCTTGTCGCGTCGACTACTTCAACATCGCTGAACGGCCGCGACAGAGCTTGAGGGGCTTTAATGACGCGTCCGTCACAGACTGATGTTACCACAGGAGCACAGCTTGGAAGGGTTATGGCATTGGCAACTACGAGTATTTGACGAAAATAAGTGTCTCAGTTAACATGTGGGATAGAACACGCAGTGACGCGTCGGTCCGCAAGCAACCATTTATGAGGTAGTAACCGCGTTTCAAAGATCAGCTTGTATAGTCTTCATGCTTTATGCTTCTTATAGGCGTGTTTTTAAAAACTTTGCGATAGTCACGACATTATTCAATAAGAAAAGCCATTATCTCAGGGCGGAATCTTGCGAGGGTGTATACTTGAATCATAATGTTTTTCAAAAAGCGCATTGCTGATTATACCCACCTTTCCTGAGCGCTGCCAGTAATAACGCTTCGAATACTGGTAGTGTAAGCCCAAACATTGAGCGCAGATGGCATTGGGAATACATTTGTCGCGACGGGGCCGCCTGCGATATTTAGACTGCGGTAGATGCTACCGTGTACCAAACGCCAAAGTCCTCTCTTGAACCTCCTTCTATTTGACGTTCCACGGGTTAGCATTCACAGCAAATATATCTATCGTGTAAACATTCTCTGAGATGCGAAGAAGGTCGAGTCTTCAGCTTTACTGAAGAAAGAACCTGCGAGGCACCAATGCGTTGATTAACGGCAGCGTTCTTAAGCATCTTCGCAAACAATTGAAACTACCACATAGTACGGTAACTTTTTCAAATCGACTACACCAAAACATCGTATGAATTCTCCAGCAGTGTTGCTAATTCTTCTGAAAGACTATAATATATTGGACTTACGTAGACGGCGTTTCCTGTGATGACTACGCAGTCATCTTTGTAGCAGGTTTTTGTGCCAAGGAGTTGCTGGAATACAGCACACCAACAACCCTCACTTGTTCTTCCCGGTCCCTCTGTTTGTAAACCTTGACACTCTTTTATAGAAACATTTAGGACGACCATGGTTTTGGTGACCCAAGTCTCGATGAGAACCAACACGTCGTACTGATCGGCAAAGGGAAGTAGTGGAAAACTTGATTTACTGCTTTCACAGTTTTATCGAAATAATCTAAATAGCACACATTTGGCCTTGATTATGATGCGCTTGTCATAACTCTGGTGCGGCGGTTACTGTTATGCAGGCCTGTCATGAGTCTTCAGAAGGCTTGTCGTTTTTGCGTATCATCCCACCTTGGTTACAAGACCATGAAATGTGCCTGCCAAGTCTTCATTTGCACCGACAAATATAATAGCACATATAAAATACTTTTCGGGCTGACCCCCAGTCAAGATTGAACGTCCACGGGACTGCTTTTTGCATAGCTTCATAGACGGACATGCCCCATAAATACAAATGTGCAACGGTGAGGCTCGGACCCGCGCACCTATGTATCTACTCCGGTCGCGAGGCGCAGGCGAATGCACCACGCCACCAGGCTCGACCCATAATGGCACATAGTAGGTATTTTGGTTATATCGCAATTTGCTGCGTGCCAAGTCCGAGCTCTATTGCTTCCCGCAATCGTATACACTGCGAACAATTTAGGAGAATGCGCATTTATGGGAATAATTTTCACGGTCGACTTGGCGTGGCGGCCGCTCACAGAAAGAGGATCCGACCCTTTCTGTGGAACATGGAAACATATAGGAGTTCAATATTGCGCGACAAGCGAAAGCGGCTTACAGTTCTGGTATTAAGAATCAAATCCTTGTCGATTTGGTATCAAAATGATCCCTATCAAATGCGCATTTTCTTGAGCGTGTTTGTTTTATGAGCGTACCGGCCAAGTGTTAGGGTATTTGAACGTGATACACAGAAAACAACTGAGACAACGCAGGATATCAGTGATATAGTGTCTCATCTCCCCCTTCAAGGAGCTTGGGTGGTCTGAGGCTTGTTGACATAAACGTTTGACTTCAAGAACCCCAGAAAAAGCAGTCCAATAGCGTTGATTCCCACGAGCCGGGCGGCCCAAAGAACGCATATTACTTACGACTTGGTGCAATCGGTATGCGATTGTTTCCTGTGATGTGAGGCAGGTGGCATCATCGTGTTGGAACCACGCGTCTCCTAGGATACATACCACCTAATGCGTGGATAGAAAACAAGGCTGTCATTCCCCGATACCGCTCGCCTGTTTACACATTCCTGGCAGCCTATTAAACAAAAAAATGTCTACTAATGTTTGTAGGCCAAATTCCGTTGCACCGAACAAACAAGTGTGGTATGCGATTTCTGCTTATGAAACGAATGTAGGTTGAACGGCGACCATTTGCTTGTGCACGAAGCAGTCATGTGGTCGAAAGCAACCCATTGGGAACTTGAGTAGTAGCATTTCATTTCTAATATGTTACTCTAAGAACACATTGCTGTGCTATTTCATATGACGACTGTTACGTCGCATCAAGAAGCGTTGAATTACCTAATTTAAATTTTCCGGCTGGTCACCCTGTGCCTATAATATATATATATATATATCAATATATGCGCATACCCATGGGTATTGCGAGAGCAAAGTCTGATCCCAGCCAAAACAGGTGATTTTATTTAATACGAGTTCAACTTTTATGTGTTCGTCCGTTGCATCTCTTGTGGCTCTACATCAAATTCCAGCCGTTTGTGGGAAAAGCGAATCGATGTATTAGAGTAGTAGGTAGAACGCCACTGGTTCG
This sequence comes from Dermanyssus gallinae, assembly GCA_003439945.1. Classification (NCBI taxonomy): domain Eukaryota; kingdom Metazoa; phylum Arthropoda; class Arachnida; order Mesostigmata; family Dermanyssidae; genus Dermanyssus; species Dermanyssus gallinae. The sequence goes on along the minus strand of QVRM01005696.1, from coordinate 123,033 downwards.
TATCTCTTCGTCTTCTGTGCGGAGGCGCCGGATCGCGCCGGTCGACGCGCCAGTTGCCATCTGCTCTTTTCCTAAATGCCGGACCTTGAGTCTTTCTCTCTCTCAATATCTCGTTTGTTTCTCTCTCTCTCTCTCTCTCGATCGTGTAGCTCTCCAGAAGACCCTAAGTCGTAAGCCGACAGCAGCAATCGTGACATGATTGCCATGATACGATCCATGAGCGACGACCAGGTGGTGTTCGGCAACCAGCGTAGGAGAGAGACGGCAATTGATATAGACAGAGAGTGCTGCAGGCAGGCAGGCAGGGAGGAAGGGAGGGAGGGAGGGGTCCGAAGGGTAGAGGGTCCGCCGAAGCAATAGTCGACGTTTGTCTATACATGCGTAGGATAGACACCAAGCCTTCCCGACGACGTCGTAGTGGTTGCTGTGGTTCGTGTGTGCGTGATTGAAAGCAATAGCATCAGCTGTCCTAAAAATGATGTTGGGAGAGAGACAGAGAACTGCGCAGTAACGCGTGGTAACAACAACGGTCGTCGACTCGATCTAGTAAAAGCGAATCAGATGCCGGTAGGCAGGACGAATAGGGTGGGCGATAGATGGGGGATGGTTGTAACGTACTAAGGGCAGGCAGGGTCTTTTTGTTTAATTGGGGAAAGAAAGGCGTTACGCCTGAACACGCACCATCTTTGGATGTAGTGTGCCATGTGCAGTGTCGAACTCACCGCAAGACGCCTGCCAACGTTACCGACAAGAACTCCGGGGGTGCGATGGTCTCTGAAAACCGCATTAGCCCGTCTTAAGCTATTGCTTCAGAAGCTCTCAGGTTTGTGGTTAGTCGTTTACTATGAGTAAGCGCAGGGTCTTATGACGACTAGAAACGAGACGCCTCTCATAGCACTACGGTTTTGTCACCGGTGCAATAACGCAATCAACCGAGAGTCCGAGGCGCTGGTGAGGAAACCGGGGGTTTAGTGGGTCGGTAAGTCCTACACTGGTCACTGTCCTACGTTGGCTGACTGCCTATAGCGTAATGTGCGTATTATGAATTCCCAAAACCTTCTACATAACAAAAGCAACAACAACAACAACAACAACAAAAACGTGGGGAGTATGTTTAGGGGTTTAGCAGATAAGTGATTGCTCCTCTACTATTACAGGCAGGGATGGTTTGTTTTACTCTGGTCTTTCTTTATTTATATTGACAGCGACGTCATTGTTGGTGTTCTTCTGCTGCTGCGCCCAGATTCACCACCACCAGAGAGGACAGGCTGGTCGAAAGCCTGCTTCGGCTGCTCCTTAAGCTTGTTTGGCTTTTCGTATGACTGCTGTCGGCTGTACGGTGTTCTGGCATTGCCAGCGCTATGGCGCAGCAGCTAGCACGGAGCTACGCCTAGCTAGCTAGACAGACAGACATATAGAAATAGCAGGCAGCAAAGCAAGGCAGCGTTGCTACCGCGCTTGCTCTAGATGCCGACGATGGCGAGGCTCGCAGCCGTTTAAGCAGTTGTTGGTCCCGGCCATCGAGAATCCACCGCCGGCAAATGCTGCTGCTGCTGCTCTACTTGGCTCTCTCAAATTGGATGGATGGATGGATGGATTGTTGTTCCTCAAACCCACCAAATAGCAGCGGATGGATCCACCAATGACGCCCGCGGATGGAGTAGTGGTAGTAGTGGTAGCAGTAGTGTTAACACGCATGTGGTTGCCGTTGTTGTTGCTGATTGAGCTGGTGCTGCAGCCGCTTGAGCTGCTGCTGCTGCTGGTGCGGTTGGTGGTGGTGGCCGAGACCTCCCCTCTCACCTAAGCCCACCCTGGCCAGCCGCGCCGCCTCACAGCCGCCGGCGGCATCGTTGCTGTTTTCGTCTTCTTCCTGATCGTCTTTCTCCTTCACCACCACATCCTCCTTTTCTTTCTTCTTCTTCTTGGTCTTCTTCTGCTGCTTCTCTACATCTCTCAGCGTTTTGCTGGTACACGACCGAACATCATATGGTCGATGAAGATGAGAAGTGCCAGCCACTAGTCTCAGCGCCAACACAAGCAACTCTAGCGGAATCGGTTCTAGCAGAATCAGCAGCAGCAGCATCAGCTCTAACCCGGCTGGAGGAGAAGAGGGGTAAACCGGGAGGAGGGTGGGAGAAAAAAGAAGAGGGAGAGAAGGGTGGGGGGAGGGCGGGAGAGCTCGAAGCCACCAGTGAAGCGTAACGAAACGAAAACACCCTACCTAGCACATGATTGACGCGAAAGAACTTCTACGCACGACCCCCCTACCGCCGTTACCGCGACCACCGGTAGAACTGCTGCCGCGCCGGCTGTTATTGCTGTTGCTCCTGCGATGACCACAGCAACAGCAACAGCAGCGGCAGCAGCAGCACACAACCCCCAAAAAAGACTTCTTTCTACCAGAACTTGCCGCTGAAACTAGCGCTGACACCACCGCTGCCATTTGGTGCGCCGCGGGCGTGAGCGAGTAAGTGAATAATTGAGCCGGAGACTACGAGAGATAGAGAGCCAACCAAGCGAGCCTGGTCTGATGTACCATCGAGCTGGTACAGAAGGGACAGAAAGAGACGCATGGAGAGATGGTGGATACATAGATAGATAGATAGATGTATGGACGGCGGACGGACGGACGGACGGAGAAAAGACGAGAAGAGAGAAAACCCGAAGACGCAAACAGAATAACCCGATGGCGGCCGTGACTGCGGCGGTGGCGGCGGCGGCGGCTGCGGTTAGACAGGCATAGACCCGGTGCGGCGGGACGAATTAGGGCTGACATTTTGGTTGGCACAAATCGACACGAACCACGGTGACGACGACGACGCATGAGCGCGTCGTTTCTTCGAAGACTACGACACAAAGGGCACAATGTGCGTCGTACTAAATCGGTTGCCATGGAAACAGATCATGCTGGTGATGATGGTGCCAGCGCAGGGGGGGGGGGGGAGCAGAAGATCAACAGACAACAACAGAAGGAACGACGATATTGCTGGGAACAGCGACGAGAAGGAAATCGAGACTGCAGGATAGTTTGGCAGCAGTAGCAGCAGCAGCCGCAGAAGGGGAAATTGAAGATACCGATGGTCGTCGTCGTCGTCAACTCTCATGGCGAGGAGATTAGAACGATGCCAACGTTAAGAAGACCCACGACACCAACGAACATGGCGGCAAGTCTACTTACAGCGAACCCTGACGCAGCTGCTGCTTTTTTGCAGAGGCCAGCCATCAGAAATACCTCAACTACACCGAAGAGGAGGTCTTTCTCTCAAAGACAGCCCTTTCCCACCGATGTTACTAGGCGCTTTCATGCGCTATCTCTCTCTCTCTCTCTACTTCGCTCGCACTATCACTCTTACAATCTATCTCCTAGCAGTCCCTCAGCTGTCTCCGCTTTAACTATCTATTTTCGGAACCCCGCCTATAGGTTCGCCGGGCACTTCGAGTTTTAATAGGGAGAACAAAAAAAATCCATCTTTAGACAGCTGTCTTTGGCCAGCTCCTTGTCTGGCTGGTCGTGACTGAACTGTCGCTAGGTGGTGCCCGCCTATGCGTCAGTTCAGAGCGTACAATAAACCTCGCTGTGCGAAGCGAGACAATGACGACGAGTAACTCACACAGGGTTCCTAGGTTGAATATGTCGCATTCCTGGAAGGCAAATCAAACAACAAGCGCAGCACATGTGGCGCCTGAGCAATTAAGTCCGTACGCACTGAACGTTCTTCTATGATTCCGTTCCCGCAAGTTCGTTGTAGCAGCCAGGCAGCAACAAACATGATGTGCGGGGAACCTTTTTTGCTTCTACGCTTAGATTACTCAAACCACTAACTGTGTCACGACCCAGCTTCACTGTCATTGTAAACAAACTAAAAGAAAAACTAAGCTTGCCTGCTGCACGCTCTTGCTCGTTTTTTGGCAACTGCCGTGTTGCCCTCATCTAGACCGCGAAAAAGTCGAGCATTGGTGGCGTGGCGTATTCGTATCTGCGCCTCGCAATCAGAGGAGACGCATAGATGCGCGGGTTCGAGCCCCACCGTGGTATTTATGGGGGTGCGTCTATGAAGCAATACGAAAAGCAGTCCCATAGACGTTAAATCTTGGCTGAGGGTCAGCCCGAAGACTTAACAAAAACAGGTCGCGAAGGAGGTGCCCGAGCCCAGTGGTGGTGGCGGAGCATAGGAGCACGGGTTCAATCTATCCCCGCCATTGTTGCACGCTCGTATTTATTCAGAGTCCGTCTTACAAAGCACAGGCGAAAGCAATTAAACCCTGGAAATTAAATCTCGTTGGCTGAGGGAGAGAGAGAGCCGGCCCGAAAAAGTTTTCAAACCTCGAAGGGGAAGATGAAGAAGAAGAATCACAGGGTTGGCTAGTTCGAGGATGGCTGACTGCGCGGTGCCGTTTCATAGCCTCTTCGAGCCATCGTCGCTGGCCCCGCACGGGCTTCTTCGCCGCCGGAGAGAGAGGCCGGATGGCTTGGTTGCGGCTTTGATGCATCCGTCCCATTGTCGTCCCCAATGGGTCTTTTAAGCGCAGCTGTGCAGACTTGATAGATCTATCTAGATAGCTATTTTACCCGGCCGTCCGTTCGTTCGTACGTCCGTTGGTTTGTTTCCATGGTATAGCGTCCATTCCCGTCACGGCGGCATCAGCGTCAGCTGACATCATGAATCTGACTGGCTTACTTACACCGAGCATCGCGTTCCGATCTTTAGCGCTTAGAACGCTGCGCGCTGGAATGAATGACTGGATGGATGGCTACGAAGCGGAACAGCCCTCCAAAACGGGCCGCTTTTGGGGTTTTCTTCTTATCTTCTACGCCGCTACGCGATTACGACGAATTACGAACGACAACGTAGAGAAAAACAAAGACGACTAATACTTCTCCACGGCCATTTGCCTGTGCATGTGGCAGGAATACGGTGATTTTCTGGTTTGATTTGACTTAGTGGCTAAAGAGCGCGTACCACACTAGACACTACCAACAATGGACACGATCGCAGAAGCGTGTCTGCCCACACTGGTTTCGTAGTCGCACCCGCATCAGAATTAGCGGGGAAAACGTCCCACACATCAGAATTAGAAAAAAACGTCCCACACATCAGAATTAGAAAAAAACTCCACACAATCAGAAACCATATATCTTTAAGTTGTCATCGTCGACGTTTTCTTGCGATGGATAGAGTAGCAGTGACGACGATGCTGCTGCTGCAGCCACCGCCGTTTTCATGATCGTAATCATCATCATCACCTTTTGTACGTCCAGAACCTACAACTGTCTTCAGGCATCAATCACCATCATGGCGAGCGCATTCATCTATCTATGTATGCATCTATCTATCGTCATCATCATCATCATCATCATCAGTACCGCCACCATCACCATCATCTTATCGTGCTGCGCGCAACGGGCAGCGCTTCCAACAGCCAACAACAAGCAGTTGACCCGCGTTTACGCGCTACGTTGACGGTAACGACAAATCGCGCCATTCAGCGCGCTTTACAAATAACGCGTGGTCAACCACAGTTAGTTGCACCCGTTCAAACACGGGGCATCGCAAACACTTACGAGGCCGTACGGTCACAGCACGAAATCTTTCAAAAGCTTGAAGCAACTCACACACACACATATATATATATATATGAGAGATACTAACAATTAAATAAGATGCTGCCAATCTCATGAATATATGAAGAATTTGCTGTTGCTATAGTGTACGCAATAAGCTGCAAATCATACAAATACACACTCTGCGACTCGAGGTAGTATAGCATCGTTCCAAACTTCTTATATATATATATATATATATATATATCTTTCTCTCTGTATATATATACACACATTTAATTATGTTTATTTGACTCAGATTGAGTATAATATACAGTTTAAAAATGTTTCTTCATAATGCTTTATCTTCTTCACGCTTCCGGCGAGAGAAGTAGTGCAACGGAAGGCATTACAAACATCCAAACCACCGACCTTCCGTCTGGCCTGTTCGACTCGAGCTTTCTACTCCATAGTAAAACATTCGTATGATACTATACGCAACATCTTCAGCCTTTGTCGGATTGTTTCAGTAGCCGGTGGACAGCCTGACACGAGACCCACATAGCGGCTCCTTGTGCCCCCATAGTGGTTCCACACCCTGTCAAGACCATACATCAGCTCCAGAACATTTCCTATTTCCCCGTAAAGAGAGACAAGTTCCTTCCGTATTGTTTCGTTTATATGCGCTGTAACGTTGTTCCTGTATAATGAACCCGGAGGCTGGAAAGGGTAGATAAACTCTAAGGATTGGCTGCAGCAATGTATAACGTCCCTGGCAGCCAATTCACGCCTGAATTTCACGGCTTTTGTCTTCCTGGTGTTTATCTCAAGTCCTTTCGAGACAAGGAACGCCTCTATCATAGAGGTAATGCGCTTCATGGCTACCTAGGTCGCAATGAGCGACCACGATATGATCTGCATACATTCACCACCACGGCTTTTTTGGTACTCCTGTCGACGTAACCAACAAGGTCAGGAAAGAAAAGTGTAAACAAGACGCAGCTTTATAAATAATATGTCTATCTTCAACTCAAGGACCCAATTAAATAAAAGACGCAGCTTAACGGGTCTCCCTGTAGAGTTCCCACATTTTGCTTAATCTCCAGTACACTCTGCTCACCGTCTACCAACAAGGCGTCCTCCTCAAAGAAACTTGCTATTACACTCAGGAGAGAGCCACCCACTCCTGCTCGTTGGATTGTTTCAACCAGCAGATGGAGAGGGGCTTTGTCAAAGGGTTTGAAGCAGTCAACAAAAACTGCATTCAGATGACCTTTGGGTTGCGTCACAGCTCGCTCGATTTCTGACTGGAGAACGTGGGTTACGTTATCCAGTCAGAAATCCACCATTACGGGCGGCTCGGCCTCTCCTAAAGCCGAATTGCTTCAGTGAAAAAGCCTCTTCAGCCACGTCCTCAATCCGCCGAATACCTATATATATAAAAAAATAACTATATATATATATATATATAGTTTCCAAGATAATGGCATTTATGCGGACGTATTTGTTGTGCGCTCTCTACCTTACATGTAGGTAGTAGAATTAATCTACCCTGTGACCCAGAACTGTGCTCCGAAACTTGATACATCAAGCGCAAATGGTCAAAGGTACTCATCCGGAATAGATGAAGCATACATGTATACTGCAAACAGCCTGAAAATGCGGTGAGTGTTTATTTGAGCGCCCCTCGACGCCGGTACACCTCGAAGGGTCAGCTGGTGCGCGCATCTGCGCTTGTGGTGCTTCTCCTGCTGAGTGGAGACATCAAACTCAATTCCGGCCTCTTCTGTGCATCCTGTGGCGGCTAACTTTACATAGCAAATCAGAGATTGCTCTATGTGTGAAGGCTGCACTAGACTCGTACACACACACATTGTGTACTGCCGTAACTACCGGCGCTTAAGAAACGTTGACGAATACAACTTAAAACAGCTCAACAGTATTACTATACGAGCAGTTGACCCACGTTCAGCTCAACCGGTCAAAGCAACATCGTCGTAAGACTGCGCTATATAGGGACATCAAAATTTATTGAGCAAGCGCGTTTACGTATGAGAAGAAACATCTGTCAGTCTCAAACGTAGCTCGCTAGAGAATATCAGGTTTTAGATCGAAGCCTCAGAAAGGTTGTAAGCGAAGATTTCGGAATGGTTACATATCGTTATATGTAAATACAAGAGCTATTTAACGCTAATAGGGCAAAAAGGTGGATTTTATGCAAGCATTGCTAAGGCATTTTAGGCGTGATGGCCACCGTTAACCTCCAACCGCCAAAATATTTCCCAAAGTGCCAAGGAAGATACGGAATATGAGAGATTAGCTAGTCCGATCACAAGGCGGTGGACCACAATCATAATTTGGGCCGGTTTTTTCGACCTGGTTGATTGTCATAGAAGTGCAAGATGTGAAGGCTGAGTTTTAATGGGGGATTATTTTTGAGGCCGTTGTATGTCCCCTGAGCTTAACAGTACTTCCAAAGCGACCTTGGGTGTCCCAACAGGAATGGGGATCCGCCCACACAAACAAAACCTGCAGGAGTGGTGAAAGAAGTACCTTCCTGACTTTGTTGACATGTCGGCCGCCGAGAAAGGCCATCGCGGAGCCAAAATCCCCCTGCCTTTTTTGAGCAGTTGGATACACTTGAAGCTTTCTACCTGCAACCAACGATTGATAGCGCCCGAATAAACCAAATGTTTGCTTTATAAGTTTATATTGTCTTTATTTTATAGTGTGCTCTTGGAGTCAACAATGTGCGTACATTAAATGTAGTATTATTGTCCATTATCGTAATCAAAAAGGAAACAGTGAGTCTGTTCATTTTCGCGAAAGGGGGCATCTGTGCACGCCCTCGGCCAAATGGCGGTTAGGATGCTCAATTGTAGTAAGCTGAAGTTCGTTGAGGTGACATGTTCGTTGCAAACTAGATTTAGTCGAAAGCTTGCTGATTCTCATTAGGTTTGTTTATAAACGTACCCTTCTATTGGTAGTTACTGGGCTACACAATGAAATAAGTTCTTAGCATCTACGCATTGCACGTCAGTGGTGGGATCAAGCCCACGACCCATAATATCCTGAGTCGCAGGACATCTCCTACCCCACTTTCCGCTGACGACTTTCAGCTGAGTAATTCCTGAAAGTCGTCAGCGGAAAGTTGCATCTCACTAGCTGTTAACGGGTTATCTGGCATGTCCTAAACATGCCGTGTCCACTGCTTGTCGTTGCGATGCACAAACCTCACACAAAGCACCGCATTTCTACTGAGAGGTCATCCTTGATCCAGAAAGTGGTTTATCAGAGAGAATGGAAGCATCACCTATTATTACCCGAATCGTTAGGGCTTATACACACACACAGCGGTTGCTACGCCCTGGCATGTGCCCCTGAAGATCTGACCCTTCAACAATCTGTAGCCCGCCATCCTCGGCGCTTGACGTGCGTCTATCCAGGCGTTACAGAGCGGTATTATGTGCGCTTTAACGCCTGTATAGAAGCATGTCAATTGAATAAATGTATCATCGATTTTATCATCGTAGTGTACTAAGATGCTGCAATCGAGGTAAACGTGCCGTTACTATTTGGGTAAACAATAAGCTAGCTTGCCTCCGGTTGACTTCCCTCGCGGATGTTAGATCTTCTTAAATCACTTCTGCGAATTCTGCGATTTGCTTACTCTTAAATTCCCATGGTACGGCCCATCACTGGCATGGCCGAGGCTGAGGATCCGAATAGATCAATTGACTCTGTGACAGACATTAGCAGGTATCTTCTGACCCTTAGAAGTTCTATTCTTACAATGGCATTGGTAGGCCCTGAGAAAAACATCCTAAACCTGGGTGTCCCTCAAGCCGGGGCCAAAAAGATACGCCCGTGATGCACTGAGTCCTCGAACATTATCTCTAAACGTCAGCTAGATTTGCTCGAATCGCTTGTGAACTTATGTATGATGGCCTTGCTCCTAGCACAGGTTACACCTGCATTTTTCATCCATAGGACAATCTAAGCTAGAACGTCCTTTGTTCCAATGTTCAGCCGCCCTTGGGAAAGGAGCGTATATATACAAGGAGAGCTAGAGATGCGATAGGCGCATCACGTTGCCATATGCTGCATTCCGTAGTAATGGCCCTAGGATCGGCACTAAAAGACATAGTTACTTACAAGGAGACTTGTTCCGCGACAAAAAAATCTAGATGGTGTTGGTAGCCTTTACTGCCCTGACTGCCGCCCATCAAGTGCGAGATGTGTGGCCTGCCAGACTCAGCTAAGAACGGCAGCCACGTGACACAACTGGTCGGCAAACTTTAAAATTTACAATTTGTAGAGATGTTAGCTCTGGTGCTTCGTTAAGCGAGTGTTTAACGCATCCTATTAACGTATATGACCCGTCCTAGGGTGGGTGGTCCGAGAGTGCTTTAACTATCTTCCAGTTTTCCTGCCTGATAGCACTTGCTTTCTTCCGACTTTTATCCTGCATGTGATAACTCAGTATATCCTAGAATGTTTTCAGCATTCTTAAAGAGCACCCTCGAGACTTTTGTGTATCTTTTTTTTGTGAATAAAAGCTTTACTGCGCTTGTGACTTCATCTACAGGTCTAGTTGATGTTTTGTTTCAGGACAGTATTACGTCAGGCCCTTGTGATATTCCGCAGTGTGCCAGCATTGACGCTGGACAAAGACTTTGTGGATAGGTTACGAGTCGAGCAGCTATCACACATGCATTTTTGGAACATCCTATTATCTTAAGGTACTGTTTGAAGCTCTCTATATCTGCATAGGGGTTGTGACCCAGGAAAACATTTAGGTAGCCCAATAATGTTGCCATCTGCTATCATGACTTTGGTGGCTAGCATGCTAAGGTCAACGCAGAGTTGCATGTAGAAGTGGTCGCTGTGTTTTTTTTGTATCTGCTAAGTATTCTGCAATCCTGTGAAGTTCTACAAATCGTATAGTGCAGATCTATTATCTATATTATATGTGACTATAGACACGACCAGAGGAATATAGGAACCCCATGTTTAAGACTACAAGGCGCTTTACCAATAATCAGTCGAGCATTATAATTTTACTCCAAGTGGTCTTCGTGGATCTTCACCGTCTTCACGCCACGCTAACATTTATCGTAAGCACAAGTAAGAGGAGCTTGCAGTTACGCATTGACCTCGATAAATTGTCTAACATGCGAGCAAGATGTTCAACCGCTCAACTTGCAATCCTGCAGCGCGATTTAAAATGAAACACTATGATCCCTTCAAAATTGCGTTTTGCTACAATGCAAAGAAACGTAATGAGGTGGCTCTGGTTTTCCGCACTTACCATTATCTATGTCGCGCTGATTCCTCAGCTGTTTTCTTTTCATTCTCGTGTAGTCCGGGTAGACGTTTGACCCGAGTTAAACGTGTAACACTGTTTCACCTATTCATCGATCCCAGGCTCAAAATCTGAGTTCAGTCCATATCCATCCGCCATATTGCCGCGTAAAATATTTTAAAAGAGCTTCCGGCGTTCTCAGATTAAGGGTTTGTTGCCCCATCCAAAGAGTGGCACTATCAGCGTGTATAGCCTCGCCGATATCCTTCTTATCCAGGCCTCAGACAGTCGGCAAGTGCCGCACGCAGGGTATTGTTGGTCATGATTGCCATGCCGGGCTCCCTGGCCAACGTCTAACAAGGTCCCGAGTGGCCCGATAAGTAGCAGGTGTAGCCGTTCTCCTGCAAGGCGTAGGCGCAATCGACCGGATCACTTTCGTCCGCCTGTCGAAGGTCCTGGAAAAGTTTGTCGTCGAACAGGGCTAGTGCGTCATCAATCAGACTCCGGTTAATGTCGTCTGTATCAAAAGCGGGTCGTGGGTGGCGAATATGGGAGAACCCGCAGTGTTAATTTACACTACGGTTGGCCAGTAAGCCGTTGAGTTTGCTAATTAATAAAAACACAACTACGTTTTCTGCCTATCGACCGTCTCACCAAAACAAGTGTGTGCCGCTTCGTTTCGTCTAATGTAGTTTACTTAATTATACCCATTTTCTGTGGTCTTAATGCCCTGCTGGTTGCTCGCCGCTGACAGATCTCTCCCCTACTATGATTTTTTAAAGGTCTTATAAAAAAATGTGGCATGCACACAAGCACCGCGCGCGAGCCTATTTTTTTAACACTAAAGACTAAAGACCAAAAGGTCACAAGGCCCTGACGGCACTCCGGTCTCCGCAAATAACATTTTCTTTAAGGTGTTCCCGGTCGTACTGGCTAATGTAGCCACACGGATCCTCCGTAGTAGCCGCTGCTTGGAAGAAAACGTATCCCGAACAGGATTAGCTCCTATAGACCAATCTGACTAACGAACGATGAATTGGAATGGTATATAGGCAATCATTATCTTAGCAAAGATCCCGCTTGCGATGCCCTGCAGAAAAGTATGGTCTTCTCCCATGGCCACCGTTCAAGTTAAGAAAAAGCATATTGGTGGAACTGCGAAGGGCATGGCGTATTAGATCTGTTAGGCATGGAGGCACTTCGAGGAGTGGATATTCTAATATTGACGGAAACTTGGGCGCTTAAACCTTTCTTTTTGGGGGGCTTCTACGGATATCACGCACTAGCACATAAGGTGAGGGACGGGGCAGGCCAAGTGGGGGGGTTTCAGTATTCACGAGAGCAGAAATTGGGGAGATGACAATAGGAATAATAGCCGAAAACTTAGTAGCAATAGCGTCGAGGGAGTTTGAAATTGTGGCAGCCTATGTTAAACCGGCAGGGGTAGAGTCCACTGAAGTCATGACAGAGCGTATCATGCTTGGAGTTGAAGCGGTACCGAGAAAGGCACCGATGATTCTAGCAGGGGATTTCAATGCGAGGTTGGAATAGGGGTAATCTGGAACGAACTGAAGCATTGTTAGATATTATAACGGAGATAGGATGCTGGTTGGTCAGCGAGCCAGGCCTAAACACATTTGAATGTAGTACTAGGGGCGTCAGTAATTGATGTTTTTGCCACCGACGGAAACGTAGAGGATATAACATTTTTGGGGGAAAATACATAATTTAGAGAAGGAGCGCCCTTAGAAGGCATATACCGATGGGGATGGCATTCAAAGTTAGTAATAGTAGGGAGCATAGCCGTAGGCCGGGGACCGGGACAAGACTAGATAGAAAGATCTTCTTAGAGGGAGTGGGGGAAGTGTGCCCACCAGGGGAGATTCAAATAGAGTCATATGAGCGTAAATTGACGAATCTGATAAAAAGGTGCACTGGTTCCTCGCCAAGAACGAAAAGGAAGGCCCTGGTTCAACGATCGGTGTAGAGCAGCGAAAGATGCCAACAGACTAACTAGAGAATATGTGAAGATGTTTTCTGTATTAAGACCGTTCGCAAGTATGGTAAAGAAAATGACACAAAAGGCATACAAGGAGGAGAAACCAAAATATTGGGAAAGCCAGGAGTGGGCGCTGTTGCAAGAAGCAGAGAAACAACCAAACAAGTGGCTAAAACAGAAAAGAAAACGGCAGTGCCCAGTGAAGACTGGGAGATTAATTAAGCACTTTGCTAGTGTGCTGCAGGGAGCCGATACTACCCCAAAGGAAATAACATTATTCGACGGGCCTTGGGACGAGGAAACAGAACTTGCACGAGAATGGGTCTCGACCAGTCACAATCGAAGACGTTGTCATGGCAATTGAAAGGGCGCCTAGAGGCAAAGCTGCCGGGAACGATATGATACGAAACGAGCATTTAAAGCAAAGGCTGGCACTCGCACCATGCTGGAAAGCTTTATTTGACGAGTGCTTAAAATCCGGGGAAGTACCAAAAGCGTGGAAGGAGGATACCTTGATTGTCATACCAAAAGGAAAAGGCATATAAACTGAGCCGGATTTTTGGAGGGGCATAACACTTAAGAGTTGCCCCTATCAAATTTTCTCGGGAATAATATCAGATAGACAAGAGCATTACCTCGAAACCAGACACGCAATATCAGAAGAACAACATGGGTTCAGAAGGCCGAAGTCGACCCATACGGCCCTGCGCCAGTTGCTGGCAGAAATATGGGAAACTCTATCAGAACCTAGAAGACCGTTATACGTAATATTTATAGATCTTAAAGCTGCCTTTGACTTAGCGCCACGAAGTAGGATTATAGAAAAGTTAGCCTTGGAGGGAGTTCTGTATCGCTTACTAAAACTTTTAAGTACCATTCTTGGGGAGACTACAGTATACATCGACAACGGTATAGGGATTGTGGGAAGAGTAAAGCAAACTACAGGTGTGGCCCAAGGAGACGGGCTTAGCCCGTTGCTTTTTTCGGTACTATTGGGAGGGCTAACTAACCGGGTGAAGCAGGGGTGGACCCGAGAGTGGGCAAATACATTAATGTATGCAGATGACATTGCGATCTATGGCAGGAGTTTATTTAGGGTTAAGCAGGGACTAGAACGGCTAATCGATTATATGGATGAGATGGGACTTAGTATTAACTGGCAGAAGACAGTAGCAGTTAAGTTTCGAAGAGGAAGTCGATTGGCGAAAGACGATGTTCTTCGAACCAGGGGTAATACAGTGAATTTTGTAAATAAATTTACCTATTTAGGGGTCACTATAACGTCAAATGGTAGCAGTTTTCGAAAACATATTGAAATCAGAGTAGGAAAAGCCATTAGAGCGGCAGCAGCAATTAAAAACCCGCAAATGTTGTCAATACACACCGCGTCCGGCCTTTTCAAGATTAAAATAGAACCAATAGCAACATTTGGTGTATCACTTATATGGGAGAAATAAGGAGAGGCAGATCTACAGTTACTAGATAGAGTTCTATTTTTCTTCATGAAGCGGGTTTTGGGGTTAGCTAACTCTTGTAGGAATAGAATAGTTCATATATTAGAAGGGGGGGGGGGCTCTAATGACACAGGAATTACAAGTAAAACGGGGTTTACCTAAGACGAGGGCCTTCGTGACCTACACTATGAAGGGGGGGGGGGGGAATTAAAGGATATAGACATAGGAATATAGACGAGATAGCGATGAGGAGTACAACCTGGCGAGCAGCCGGATATAAGAATAGGCATCTAACTACGGCATTTGCAGCCCACGGGTTCCATCACGTGTTATGCAGCACACAAGAATTCCACAATCCTCAGGAGTGTTGTAGGTGCGCGAGATGCTTAGGCCATTGTGATAGATACCATGCCGCAGCATGTCCAGCAGTGCAATCAATAGCTGAACTCGCAAGATGAGGGAAGATCCGGTGACGCAGAAAAACCACTGATTCAGACTGATGTACTTATTTAAAATTTACCCAACCTGGTTGTTAATAAACCATAATAATATTGGTAGGTTACCAAGGCGAAAGCCCTGCACTAATCCACGCCTAGACCTAGAAACGCAATTCTTTATAAGCAGCTACGGTGGGACTCTCGTCGGTGTGCATGACCCCTCGGAACTGCATCTTAGGCAAGTACTTCAGAGGGCCAGAGAAAATATGTGTTTATGTCAGAGAGACAGGAACGATATTTTTTTCTTGCATATTCTTTCTATATAGGCAAGGCGTATTTGTTATGTTTGTTCTAAGGTTCAATGAGTCTCACACTCTTTTGACCCTTTTAGTGGATTTTTTCCAGTTTTAATACGAAATTATGCATTTTTATGCATGCCTTTTGACTAACAAATCTTTATCACAGCGTGGAATGGCCAAACACAGAATCAAAGTGCGCTGCCAATGCGTTTTTTCATGCGTTACATATACATTCTTGACATGTCCGAGCCTAAGGAGTAGATTCCCACACCCGCGATCGAGCACACCAGCGGCCAAGGAACTTTTGCGCACCAGCTATCTATATCACGCTGCCCTTGAACCAGAACCCTTGCCGCTGAATGGTAAAAACTATAACGCCTGTTCTGGTAAGGTAATTTTAAATAACCACTTGAGAAAAGAGTACCATCCGGAGCGGGAGGCGGGTAGTTAATAATCGTTCCGAGTTCGACCAGGCTGCCAGGATTTCCCATGGCTTGATTCTGAGATCCCTTGGCATATGATGACGCCTTACGCTTAGACGTCCTTTCCGGAAGGCGCTGCGATCCTGGCCTAGGCAAACCGGGACTTAAGGCCAATGACGCTTTGGCGGAGGTCACAAAGTCGAAAAAGGGAGTTGGTCTAACACTGTCGCTGACTGATTTGAAAGCCTCTCTCTTAAAACTTACTCTAGATGGCCATTAAGCTCGCCCATACCACCCACTATCAGGCAATGAACCTGGACGGAGGACTGACTAGGGGAACACCTTACAAACGTCTAGCAGCAGAAAAGACAACTAAGGTCTGGCACACGATAGTCCGCTTGATGCCAATCAACTACGGCCCAGAGGAGCCATGGCGACGCCTTATAATGTTGGTGGCGGAGTCCATAGTTTTATTTGTAGCCACGGTGTGATGACCGTGAATTGCACTGTCTGCGGCAAGCAACAGGACCACACTACGCAATGACCAACGCATGAGTGCTCCTCAATCGGACTCGTAATAGAACTCCACTCCGGAAGGAGCGCCCAGAGACGGGACAAGGATTTTGATATCAGGACCCGAATATCAGGGCCTGGGTGAGCTGACCTTCTACTGACTCAGGTGCTTAGTGGATAGGGGATTTTCAATCATACCTGTTAAGAATGGGGAATGCTACAACTCCAGTCTACAAGCAGTGCCAGAGCAAAACCGAGCACACTACTGAATACACAGCTATGCGTGTCTCACAACCTGTTGTCCGGCTTAAAGCCAGGGCATAGCTTATCATCAAGATGTGATGTTTGAGATTTTAAAGGCTTTGCCATCTAAGTACGTTTTGTGACCCACGGTGCGCCTAGTAGTCTCCCGCAGATTATGGATTATTTAACAACAATTAAATTCATGATTTGAACTCTCTCTCTCGTCCAGGCTGCCTATTTGTACAGCGATTTAAAACTGTAATGACAGACTTCTCGGAGGTTATTGTATAGAAGAAGCTAGTCCTAGGTAATTGAGCAGCTGTCTTTGTTGTTGTAGGAATGTGTATTCGTTTCTCACACAGCTTGAAAAGTATCGAATTCCCGCTTATTTGGTGAGCAATTCGAGCTAGTTATTTGCGGTAGTTTATAGAGATAACGAGACTCCTTTGCTTCTTATCTCTTACCAAACAAAAAATGTTTCATTTCTCATTACACGAGAACTTGTAAGGCTTTCCATTTAAGCCTTAGCCGCTCGTCGCTTTCCTCAATCTTTGTGAGAACTGTCATAGGAATTCGTCAAGCCGATGACGTAGACGTCATGCGAAGGCGCGTAATGGTAAGATAAAAATAGTATATTAGATATATTGGATGTCAATCAAGCGAAGACAATAAAAAAGCTGACCGAAACCGTTCTGGATGAGTTCGTGGCCTTATATAATAACAGCTTTGGGATAAACCTAGCTAGGCACTCATTTATTTTTAGATGTCTGTATGTGCGTCTTCTGTCGGTGTTTTGGCAATACAACGGGTCTGCCACAACGACGGGACGAACGGGGCTCATGCAAACACCACGCTGCTGTCGCCGCAGAAGGCTACTCCATCTACTACCAATAAGTGGTAAATATGGATCACCTTGCACCTCGCGGCGACACTATAACCATCGGCGTACTTGTTGCAGCCTGTCTAGTGTCCTGTTGTGCGCCTCAGCCCTGCGTATCTGTATCTAAAACATGTGAATTTAAAGCCTTTCTGGCCACCTTTTTTTTCTAGATATAATTGTATACATCTGTCGCGACTGTGATATCTCTGGTGGAGCAAACGTGCTAAAATGTATGCCTTGCAGATATTGGCCGCTGGTTTTCAGAAGGCTGCGTTCGGTTTCGTCACGTAAATCCTTCGTCTTTCCTCAGCAACGGCCTGGAAACTCCATTTGATCTTGGCACACTGGTATGTACTTCTTATATAAGTTAGTAGTTTTCAGTACTGGCAGCATCTGCGTGACGTCCGCCGGTTTGACCAGAGTCTGGATTTCCTATTAAGTAATGTTTGCTTTGTCGTGCCTTTTGTTCATCTACCAACTACCCTATGATACTCATCTGCCGGATCCTGACGAAGGATTTTTTTAGATTTAAGATAGCTTTGACGTCCCCTATTATATCGTCTGATTCTCAGGCGGGCGTCGTACCTCGCCTTGGTGGCCGCAAAATTTGAAATGTCATCCACGTTTACGACCACGTCTTCCAAACCCGCCAATATGGTTTAAACCATTCGTTAAGGTACCGCTGGGGCTTACGTGAGGCTGAAACAGATCCGACAAAACCGAAAGAGTCAAAACGGTATGATAAATGTTCTTGCCGCGTAAATGCTTGTCCAAGTCTTTACGACTGTACGCGAACTTTACATACAGCTTCGAGGACCACCGGGCTTCGTTTAGTTTTGCCACTAGGTCCCTTGCATGCTGCTTTCGGCACGTCGGGCGCGAAATAGCTTATTGACCCACCGAATATCATAATCCGAACTCCCGTTTTCTGTTACAGCCGCTGCCACTATCCTCGATATCCACTTCGACGACCCCATCGGTGGAATCTTCAGCTTGTGCTATTGGCTTGATCCTTCCTTCAACCTCTCCTATTTATTTACTTACTGGCGCCGGTTATCCATCTAGTTCTCTCCCTCTTCTCTATTGTAACTTTGGCCCTCGTAACGACATCACATGTTATAAGTCTGACATGCTTTCAATATACTCTGCCTTGATTGCTGCCTCGGAGCACTGAGGAAAAACTATATATAGTATCAAAATCATCCTATTGCGCTTCGTGTCGTCGCTAGTCTTCCTATTCACGCACCTTCATTTCTCTAATATATTTAGTGCGCGTAGATCGACCGACACCGGTGACTTCTTGCGGTGACTCAGCGGCTTTCGCTTGCCACTCTCGTAAGGGCTACGCTGTATGCCCATCATCGAGAGCCTTTCGATAAAGAACTGATCTTTCACCACTCCTTCGAAATTATAAGTGCTGAAGCGGCACCGCTTGTTCAGCGTCCTCAGCGTTATCAATATTTTTTTTGTGGTGAGATAGAAAAGTTATTTTACACACACCCGAAGCCAGTAGTGTGGGAACTCGATGCCGAGGTTGTTGGCATAATAACTACTAAAGACCTCTCACCTAAATGGCCTCAGGAAGAGGCGAGGAGCTGGAACCGTTCTTTAATACTACTTCAACCCCTATTTCTCCCTTAGGGTTGGGTGGAGAGAGCGCACATCGCGGCCTGCACCAAATATTTTGTTTAATGATGGTTGCGGCAAAATCCTTCATGATGTGCCAGCTTTGAGTGTCGCGCAAGAGGGCCTGAGCCATTTGCTCACATGTTACCGGTAGTCAGTGGTCTAAGAGCCGCGCCAGCTCCGCCCTGTTTGCGCTGAAAGCCGCGCATACCTTCGAAGGTATGTTTGACGTCGTCTTCTTCGCCTGAGTCGCAGAGAACGCATGCTGGCAACGGGGCACGTCCGATACGATGTAGGTATTTTCTAAAGGTGCCGTGGCCCGTCAGGAATTCGGGCCTTACTGTTGTGGTTTTCCACGTTGGTCTAAAAGGCTTGCACACGCACCACGCTCTGTTTGGCGCGTGTGAGTCGGTGCACAATGTCTTGTTGATCCTAGACGCCCCAAGTTTAGCCTTATCTTGATCTCCGCCACTCCTGTAACCTATGTTGAAGTAGTTTAGATGTCTGCGTCGCGTGGCGCGTTCTATTTTAATTCTACAAAGACCACACTTGCCGGTCCTGCACGTTGGGCTGGCAGGTAGCCTTATCGCGCCTGCTCTATTTTTGTTCACATAATACATTTAGGTAGCCTGAAATAAGCCTACAGTTTTCGTTTGACCGCGCCAGCGCTTCGGCCACTGACTTGAGACGCATCGTTCTGAATTTGGCTAGCTTCTGTGACTATTTTATAGCGCAATACAGTGTGATCGACACTATCTTATTTCTTGGAGTTTCACAGCATACGGCGCTGTGCCCACTGATCCTGTCGTCAAGGATGGTCCTACTCGCATTTTTCAGGCTTACATGGTCCGGAAGGCATTAGCAGACACTGTCCAATAAGCCCTGGCGACCCTTATGGTAATTGCTTTCTGCGCCGCTTTAGCTTGTGCGGCTTCGTTTGGTCCCGGACTGCTATTTACCAATAGTTATATAACTCCAGGCGGAATACCGTCCGGCCCTGGGGCCTTTTCCGCAGATATTCTCTCGTCTGCACCTCTTTGGTGGTCGGAGGCGTATTACTTTCGCGTACTTGGATGGGGAAATACATCTATTACGGGCGCTTCTACCAAGTCCGCTGGCGTATTATGTCTTCCCTGTTGCATTTTTTGCATCGCTGTCTAGTGCGGAAGTCTCCAATCGTCTGCTTCTATTTTTTCTTATACTCCTTGCTGAGCGCACTACTTCAAAAACAAATGCCAGACCTTTCATGTGTTTGCTTTCTATTCCTATTCCTTCTCGTCTTCTTTTGCCGCTAATCTTGGAGGGGGCATGATTGGAACTGGGGTCCTGCGTTTAGCTTTTAGCCCCTCAACCTTCTTACACTACGTTGGGCAAGCCTTATTACTAGCAGAATAGCATTATGATTCTTAGACATACGGGGCAACGCTACTCATTGCGAGTGCAATATTTAAACAAGTGCCTGTATTCGGTGCTTTATCTAGCGAGGTGTATAGATGATTGTATCATTTTAACGCTTCTGACAATTAAATTAATTGGGGAGGCTGAACGGCTGTTCATTCTTGGCTGACACTTGATGCACCCTCTCTAACGGTTTTGCGGGTAAGCAGCCGGCTAGCCACCTTTACTAACAGAATGACAAGACTGAATTATATTTCGGATACTGATACCAGTCTGAGCTAATCCTTCTTGATTTTTGGGTTTGCTGAGGAGCGTAGCATGTCCCACAGCTTCTATCCATTGCCCATGTCTATTAGCAACGCCTTAACCTCTCCCAAGTTGGACCCTTTTCGCCCTGATAAGGACAGCTCCATCGCGCGATTTCGCTATTCTGCCCACCTCCACTCCTCCGCCATTGGGCTTGATGTAGCTCCTAATTCCTCAAACTACGTTGGCAAAGTTCTTGCCGTTCTCGTCCTTAACGCCTACTGATTCCTCACTGAGGGTATTCGCGTTGCAGCATTTTCTTACTGCAGAACTAGATATCGCAATTTCGCCTGGCCGCAACTAGCCTCTGCTACACGAAGACGCCCTGCGATATGGATTGGTGAATGCCCCTACGGGCATAACCCTTAGTAACTTCGTAGGATACTGGTGATTTTTTTCTGGGCCATCACTTTGACTTTTGTCGTACCTGCATCAGCTTCTACAGGAACAGCTTCAGTACTGTCCTTTATAGTGGCTATGTTGCAAAGGATGAATACGTTCTTTGCCGGTATTATAATTTTCGGCGCCTCTGGAGGGAACTAGGGTGTCTATTAAGCTACCAGTGTCTCATCGTTATCTTAGCGATTAGGAAGACTTGTGTCTCGCAATCCGTCAGTGTACTCTAAGTAGTAAATAGTTTTGTGCGTTGTAGCGTCCTCCGTGACTATTTTTGGCCCATGAAAGCTACCAGCTCGTTGCAGCACAGGAGTTTTTCTAACGGTCTCTTTAGCTAGCCTTTTCAGACTTTTTTTTTATAGCAAAAGGGGTCTTACACCGGTCTTCTGGTCTTCGCCGCATTTGGCAAATATAGTGGTAATGTTATCGGTTTCTCAGTTTGCTAGGTACTACCCTGGTGGTGTTGTCGGAGTTTTTCTTCATTTGTTCCAGCTGGTGCCCTCAATTTTCCTGTCATCTACCCTACATTCTCAGCAATTTGTGATTCGAGCTGTGCAGTTGCTTTGCACAGTGCTACAAGCTTAATCTCGGCGTTCGTGTAGCTGTCGGTGCTTGCCCACCCTCTTAAGTTGCGTCGCTTTCCTGTCTAGCAGCACTATCGTGCTGTACCCCGGAGCCGTACTTCGCTTACTCCTGCAATTCACTTAATATCAAAACTCAGTGGGAATTAGAGGACGCATTGTCTTCGTTTCCCGTCGCAGCCGTACTTTTCTCAATTGCTGTGCGTTTATACGCTTTACTAAACAGTCCGCCTTTTGAAGGATGCAGATCGACGTGAATTAGCTTTGTTCAAATCGACCGTTGTAGGATAACGCAACTCACTGCATTTGCAAGTGGTCTATTTGCCACAAAAACACTTGCACACCAAACCTTCCGGCTCTGTTGCTTAGGCTAAATCGGGCGCACTGCGAATCGGCGAATTATACACTAAAACTTGCCTCTTGAAGTATTTTCTTGAGAATTCCGTCAGCGTATCGCCACCCAGCTTGAAACCTAAACTATTTCCTTCCACACTGCAGTGAGTTTGCCTTCACTAGGCATCCAGCATCCCGGATGTGCATGAGGACATTTCGACACTTCCTGTAAAATAGATACGTGCACACATGTCTTGTTTGCACTTCCTTTAAACGTTAGGTTAGAGAGGTAACACGTTAGAGCGTGTGCAGTTCGTGTACCCACTGTCGCACACTTATTTGAGCGACCCGATTTTTCTTTAATCTCGTGCGTTAGTCTATATTGCTGTTTTTATTTGCTGTTTAAATTTAAAATGACTAATTTAGCCAGTTGAGCTACACGCATTCCAAGTAATTGAGATATTAAGCGCTTGTTATCATTCTCAAACGAAGACACTAACTGTACGAGGTTAAATACCTCTGATTTCGTGGTAGGGGTGTCAAGGAACCACGGATGTGAGTTTTAAATATGTGCAATATAGGGTAGCTGTGGTTGGTTGTGCAAATCTAGTTGCAGAGTGTCTAGTGTAACGTGCAGCCTTATAAACGGGGAGAAACTCCCAGATAGGGCCAGACAATGGCCAACCGAAAAGGAGAGGTCAACCGAGGCGGGGGAATAGAGAATAGAAAGGGGGGAAATAGAGCCGAGACTGGGGCCGGAGGCCTCTCACAAGCGATGACTGACGAGCAGTCGGAGGTTTAAAAGGGAGCCGCTTATAGTTTACTGAGGATGGGAGGAGACAGACAGGACAACAAAGATCCTACCGGAATTTGTGGAAAAACAACTTCAAAGCGCTGCCCTGGCGTTAAAGCAACGAATACATGGCATGGATGAACGAACATATAGTAATGTGCAAAGGAGACGCCCTCACGGGGATTGAGGAGGGGACCAATAAGCTTGCTAATCTTCTGAATATGCTAGGAGCATCAACAAACTATAAAAGAGGAACTATTTGTGACGCAAAGTTAGAGGGCGAGGGCACCATCGAAGATTTCGAAGACGATATAAACACCTGAATACAAAAAAGAAAAACTCAAGATGGTCGGGGCAGAGTAGCCTAGGAAGGAAGATGATAATGGGACACGGTAATCGAAGATCGCAAGGGGGTGCTGTGTTCTCGATGTCGAACCACGGAAGAGAACGGAGTGGTAGCGCAAATCGAGGAAGAGATCCAGGTTACACTCGAGGGACAGGCAAAAATATCGAAAGAAGAGTGACTGGACAAAATGATCAAATAAATCAAGTTGACCCAGGCAAACCCCGCCTCCCAGAGAGGTGTCCGCGTCATGGTAGTCTGCCTTGGACAGTCCTACTAGAGCAGCTCGCGATCGCAATTTCCCTCAGTCTTGATGATGAATGAACCGGATGCCGGGAAAGGCGTAGTGCTTAAAAACAATAAATCCAGTTCGGAGCTATTGGCGGTTCAGGTGCGACGGCGGCACCTCAACGTCAATGTGCGTGGTGAAAATGGAGGAGCTTATTAGAACTAGAACTCCTGGGACGCAACAAGCCGTTATCGGAAAAGGCCATCGAGCTTGGGGGTAGGAGGGAGGTACCAATAGTGCACGTCGTAGAGGCCAGGCGAACAAACCCTTATTAAAAGCTCTAGAAGTCTGCTGCGGGAAGGCCGGTGGCGGCAGTGAAAACATGGAGAAGTGCACGAGGCTCTCTAACAACGTCAGCCGGGGAGTTGGAAATCGGGGAAACCGGGAGAAGGGAACCGTTTTAAAGGCAAAGGTAGAAGTCGGTAAGGACCTGCGCAGACGCCCTCCGGGGACTTAGGGCTCACATTAGTTTGAACGAAGTTGGCGCAAGCATGCGCGAGGTTACCCAGAATTAGAAGGGGGACTTCATCATTTGGCTGGAGGAGCACCGGGAGGGCGCTTGGAAAGCGCTGATAGCATAACAAACACAAAGGTGCGGGGACCGCCGCCCTATGGGGGTCGACCCCTTCTTAAATGAAAGAAAGCGAGGAAGTGGCTAAGAGTCCCTAATTGATTTAGATGCCAGGAACGGGGCCACACAATCCTGCAATACAAGGAAGTTCTGCTTTAAATGTGGCAGCCCGGAGCACATGCTAAAGATTGCAAAGCGGAGGTACCTAAGATGCCACGTTTGTGTGAATGGGCATTGCGCAGATAGTATCGCCTGCCTTTCTACAAAAGCTTAGGGAGTCCCGTAGAGAAGGTACCGATTGAAACAGGGACTGCAAAAGGGATCGGGAAAAGCACCAAAGGGAGACAGCGGAGGAGCGGAAAAACAAAAGAAAGGGAAACTGCACACGAGAAAAAGCACGACGGTTGCTCATGACTTCCAAGGTGACTGGACAGTCGTAGAAGAGGGTCCTAGAACTCTCTCTAAAGGGTCTTTAAGAGTCATCTAGAGAAATCTAAACCGCTGGGGCGACTAAAGAAGCCACGGCGGAAGGAGGTAACGGATCTGTTTGAATCAATTTTGGCGCCGAAAGAAGAATGCACCGCTTGAAGAGATCGGGCATATATACCTATTAGAGGCATTTGCTTAATGACCAAATGTAAGAAAGGGCTAGGTCGATATGACAAAGAAGAGCTGTCTCAACGAGAGACACGTACTCTAGGTGTTGGAGGAGTAAATTGATTCTACGCAAGAGGCCGTTGAGTAGTGCGAAAAACAGCAGGGGGCTGAGATTGTCAAATTGGGCCACTGTTTAGTCTATGCACACGTTGGCTACTTTGACATTATTGCTGACGGTATTCCCCTGATATGTGGCGTATGTCAAATAAAAACGCATTAAGGAGTATTTAGTCTCTAGAGCTCCGTCAGATGCCAACCCAGAGCACAAAATGTTGTTTGATCTAAAATAAATCAAATAGTACAAACACTTGCTTACAGCTTGTACCTTTGCTGAAGGAATATAACCTGAATATTGAGGTATATCTCTTTGCCCTGCAGTTGTGTTGCTCTATCGGACCTCTAGGAAATTGCTGTTAGAATTGTATACCAACAACTGTTTTAAGCTGATCCTACGACAGGACTTCGGTTTCATTCGATTTCTGTTTTATAGCATTAGGGATGACTGACAAGAGGGTCTTTGTCAATCAGGCTGGATTGAGCCCTCTGTATGATGTCCACAACCTCCGTGATCGTCAAAATATCATGAAACATGCTCCGAAGTGATTCTAAAAACCATTTGATGGTTTGTCTCAGGCTGCAACAAAGCAAGGTACTTCCTGTGGCACAGTAACCGCGAAAAACATACGGCTGTTGACATGCTCAACTGTTGTAAGTCCATTTGTATACTTGCTGCGAAGCGTCTATGTGATATTCTACTTTTTCTTCTACATACTCGCTTGTTCTACCTTGACCGTACGGCAATACAAGCTTTCAAGGGAACGAGTAGCAATCCCGTGTTCATATAGGAAAAACCGTTGCAACGCACGGGCCGTAACATGCTTTCGTCTATCCTATTCCTTAAAGCAAATTAACGTGCGTCGTATTCCCGAGATGTTGGTTAGCGCTTTTAACGTGGTCCTCGTACAGCTTATGTGCCCGGTGCTTGCTTGACCGCTGACGCAGGCCCACTGGCGGCCTAACCGCTGCGGCTCGGGTGCACTGAGGAATTTCAAGCTGAAAGCAGCGCCGTTGTTTTTATAGCACAAGCCAAAATATCATTGAGTATATGAGGCCGGCCCCAAAAGGGTCTCAAGGAATACCTTTCTACGGTCGACATCACGAGATGCTTCGATGGTTCGATTCTCTTTAAGTTACGTTCAATTTTTGTCGGTGGCAGTTTCAACAGCAGAATTGATCGTTCCGATGAACTGCGCATAAGAGTTGCAATTCACAGCTGTTGCTGTTCCTGCTGCTGTGGTGATAAGGGGTAAATCATGGGTGACGCTCAGGACTCGCGGGCTTCTGCTCGCAGTTCTCCTGGACGTTGAAAATGCGTTTAACAGTCTGCCTTGGAGCACTATTCTTCTGTTTACCTTCGCCGCTTCATCTCCAAATACGTAGACGAGCGGACTATTACATGCCAAGGCTTTGAATTCAGTACGACGACTGAAGTGCCGCAGGGCTCTATCCTTGGACCTCTGAAGCCAAGCTCCTTGCAGTTTTCTCTTTGCGGACGACCATCTTGTTCTTATCCAAGCTAGATTGGTTGACGGGCTCGACCGGCACTCAAACGAAGTCCTCGAGAACGTGGCTGGACGAAGTCAGCAGCACTGGCTTTTGCGCCGGCGAAAAGTGAAGCATGTGGCTTGGTATGTTCTGGGACGCATGTGCTGCAGGCCGTTGCAGATCGTGCTTGAGACGCAGGCCATCAACTTATCCAACTTCGTGCAATACTTCGGAGTCGTTTTGGAGAAAAGTCTTAAGGGGCATTTCCATTAGGTTGCTGGCAAGAGAAGTGGCGTGAACAAAGGCCCACTTTCTAAACATAAGGGCTTGGCTTAGTCGCCCTGGAGGGGAAGTAAACTACTTACTCACACAAGTGTTTACAAGACATGAGGAGTTCCGCTCCTACCTTCACCGATTAAGCAAGGCCGACATCACGATATATCTTCACTGTGGCAATGCGATGGACGATTCACCAGTATACACTGTCCTACTTTGCCCCGCCTGGGAGTCCCAGCGTCGACTCCTGCACAGTCTACGCAGCTGCACTTCTTCGACTTCACTTAGCCTTTCCTCTCGTATCACAAAGATGACAACTAGGTGCATAAGTGCGACTATTATCAAGTGTGTTCTAACCGAGAGAGAGCGGGTTATCCGCATGTGCATGTCGACGCCCTCTCTGGCTACGGGGGACCGGCGCGATCAATCGACCGAACTATTACACCCTCCCCCAGTACTTTGTAGTATTGCTAGCAACGCTTCCCTTCTAGGGGGGAAAGAGAACATGTTTGTTTTTTAGTGGGCTGGAGCCCCACACTACCGGCCTGCACTGCAATTAAAGACAATCCTGCCGTGATCCGCATTTCCTAGTTAGTTCACTCGAAAAAATAGGAGACAATTATGGTCTTACTTTCACGTGGCAAACTATATGGGCTCATCAGTCATTAATGTGTTTGTGCCCTGAGTTTCCTGGCTCTCATGTGGTCTACTTCACGCGGGGAATGGCTAGCTGCAGCATAGCGGCCAGTAGGATAGGCTCTCCTACAGCAGTCAAGGCAACACAAGCATCGGTAGTGCAAGAATTTAAATTCATTGGTCCACAATCGCAAATACAATCATGAAAAGACGTACAAATTACTTCTCTAACTACACTTGCTAGACAAAGCTGACTCAACGGTAACAGGAATAATACTAGAGTGCCGACAGAACGCACCGCTGGTTCATCTAGGCAGAGTAAAGGTGCTGTTGGCAATTTAGTAAAGCAATAAATTCTATTAGGTATCGCCGTGATCACAATAAGTGTTTGCTCTGCCATTATTAAAAATAACATTATAAAAATATGGTAAAATATTGCACTATGAAAAAAACTCGAGAGGTTAAATGCCCAAAACACAATCAAATGAAAGACAGTTGAGGCACAGCTGTAGAACGTATTTGGTTAAAGAATGTGGTCATAATTTCCGTCTCGCTGGAAGCAAACGGCTAACCGGCAATATTCTTAACACAATAATACGTTAATAAAAAAAACTTAAATATGCTACATGCTTTGTTAGATCATACTTACAGTTATCATATACGAGGTGTGTTCAATCGTTATCGCGACTTTTGAATTTTCGCGGGTTACGTATATTCGAATTTCGATTTTTTGTGGCGTTATGTTGGTACTCATGTCTCTCACTTATGCCGACAAGCTCGGCCATTTTGAATGTTCACTTAATTGTTGACAGCTGCTTTGCTTGCACGTGTTTTGGATCGTCTTCGATTTTTACCTATTCAAAAAAATGGATCAAAGAACCTGTATCAAATTTTGTGTGAAAAACGAAATTAAGTGCGCGGATGCATTCCGAATGTTGACTGTGGCATACGGAGAAGCTACCTTGGACCGAAGCAACGTTTATCGGTGGTACAAAATGTTCTCAGAAGGCCGAGAAGATGTGAACGACGAAGAGCGTGCCGGACGCCCGAGCACTTCAACAACAGACGAAAAAATTAATGAAGTGGAGAAAATGGTATTGGCCAATCGTCGAATCACCGTTAGAGAAGTTGCTGAGGACCTAAACATATCGATTGGCTCGTGCCATTCGATTTTTATCAATGATTTGGGCATGAGACGGGTCGCCGCGAAATTCGTACCAAAATTGCTCAATTGCGACCAAAAACAGCATCGCATGAACATTGCTAATGAGATGTTGGACTCTGTCCGCGACGACCCAAATTTGCTCCAGAGGATCATAACTGGTGACGAATCGTGGGTTTATGGTTATGACGTGGAAACCAAAGCTCAATCATCTCAATAGAAGCTGCCGCACGAACCAAGACCGAAAAAAGCGCGCCAAGTTCGGTCGAATGTGAAAGTTTTGCTGACAGTTTTCTTCGATTGCAGGGGCGTGGTGCATCATGAGTTCTTGCCACAGGGTAGAACGGTTAATAAGGAATATTACCTGCAAGTTATGCGCAATTTGCGCGAAGCAATCGGCCAGAAACGCCCGGATTTGTGGAAGAACAAAAATTGGCTTTTGCACCACGATAACGCCCCTGCTCACACATCGTTGCTTGTGCGCGAGTTTTTGGCCAAAAACAACACACTAATGATGCCGCAGCCACCGTATTCCCCAGATCTGGCCCCCTGTGACTTTTTCTTGTTCCCTAAACTGAAGAGGCCCATGAAAGGACGACGTTACGCTACGCTTGACGAGATAAAGACGGCATCGAAGGAGGAGCTGAACAAGATAAAAAAAAATGGTTTTTTGAAGTGCTTCGAAGATTGGAAAAACCGTTGGCACAAGTGTATAATATCTCATGGGGATTACTTTGAAGGGGACAAAATAGATATTCATGAATAAATGAATAATTTTTGAAAAAACACAAAAGTCGCGATACGTTTTGAACACCATATGTATATCATACTTACAGGTATTATATATATATATATATATATATATATATATATATATATATATATGTATATATATATATATATATACCTAGACATAGAGCATTTACCTCGACATGGTTTACTCAAAAGAATATGTATCCGGCGATATTACTAGCTGGATAATAGTAAATAAAGCTGTAATTACTTGCCTTGGCTTGAACGGCTAACGCACCGTTCCGGAGCGTAGTCTAGTGCCACCGCATTCACTAACAATAGACCAGCGTTTGTTGTTTTAAATTTAGCATGACTTAGAATCGCCCTCCCCTGTTGGTTCACTGGATCTAGTTGGGCATTGCCCTGCTGCTACATTCCTCTGCTAGAGAAAGCCCATATGCCTCCAGTCTGGTGTCAATACTATCGTCCGGTCAGCAGTAGTAGCGAAGCGATGGCATCTAATAGTATCTTGCGGGTCACAACCAACAAGTAGTAGGCTCGACTGTGCGAGCGTTGAAATAATGTCCGACCGCTGCCTCATTTCTAGGGAGACTCGCATAGGGCTAAAGGCCGAGAGGTTTCAGCATCGGGTTGTAATTCTTGTTTAAGTGGACCATGTCGTTCTCGAGCGAGGGGGTGGCGCCCCACGCGCATATGTGGGGCAGGCTAGGAAAGCTTAGACGATAGGGATCTCGAGAGCCCCACAGCGAACCTAAATAGGCAGGTGTTAAACCTAGTTTATTGAAACGCCCGACACGCAAGCAAAACCATGCCGGTATACATACATACAGATCTGGTAAGCGAAATTGTGCGCTGATGCTAATATGGTCGAACGATACGTTGCGAGTTTGCTGTAGGTTTGGAAGTCGTTGTCTAGAAAGAAATGTAAAGGCAGACAGACGTTTACAGGAGACAGCTTCACGATGGTAAGCCTCAAAAGTCCATCCGGCCGTATGGAACGTCGAAATTGTGAACTTCACTACGATCAATTGAGGTGTTGGTTTCTGGTTTGAAATTTCATTTCCACCCTTAGTGAAAACTCGTATTTCTGTAAATCAATTATGTTCTCGCGACAACACAAAAACATATGTGAGGAGTCTCGCGTTCGCTAAATCTTACGTGTAAGGCAAACGCAGGACTAACAGAAACGGACTTGCGTAGGCCCGTTGTGGAAAATAATCTGAACTAAAGCATTTAATTTTATATAAAAATAATGTTTTTAACTAAAAATAATCAAGACACCGTTTCTTGTGTAATGTGGCAAATATAAGCACATCAACCACAGCGTAGGTTTTAAACAAAGTGATATTAATTTTTTGTCATGAAGGTTACACTCGCATGACCCTTTAAGTAAGTGAGTGAAAAATATCGGTACATATCTATGAGTGAGAACTCTTCTAGAGGAATTAGGCCTGGTATTGAAATTGTTATTACGCATATGAAACTGCTATGAGTGACATACCTACAGGTCAGGTTTGTATAACGATGATGAGGACGACTCAATTGCCGGACTAACGTGCCAGACTGAATACATTTTGGACGTGTCTGTTTTATACGCAGGTTTACAATTTAATATCCGGCTCTCATTAGAGACCTACATGCAGAGTAGAAGCCTACGTATACTTCCATCTATCCCTTTTTAGAGTTATGACAATCAACCACTGTTCTGCCACGTACAGGCTAACGCGATTGGTGCCGTGCGTTGTAATCGCACGGCAATTATTTCAGATCACTGAACTTGTCCGTGGAACCCAGGAAAGCACTCTGTAGCAGCATCTAATGCTTGTGTGCGGAAGATAGACTGCTTACTACGGATACCGCGCAGACGGTTGCTCGTACGCACGTTGAAAGATTGTCATTGTGTTTAACAGGAAGGCAATGCGCACACAGCCGAGCTGAGATTAAGTTATAAATGTGGCAACAAGATCCTTTGAAGAAGGCAACGACAAACATCGACAATAAAATCCGTTTCACAAGAAATATCACATCGTTTTGCACTGTTAGGCGTTAGTATACGTAAATAGATGAACGGTCTTCAAACACTTTTGACTGAGAAGACTCGCTATTCCTTGGAAGTTTGTTCTAGATACCCCATCTGAAATCATGTCCTGGAATTTCTTGCCAAGCTCAGCAACCAGTGTTGTTTTGAAGGTGGCGTGACATACAGGCGTTTGAGATAGTACAGGCGCTGCTTGAGATCGAACACGTTTTCAGCAATTACCGCATAGTTAGAACTCATAGCTAGGCATGTCTGTAGCCGTCTCCAGAGATTTCCTCACTTACTGCTGGCGGTATATTTGGTAAAGCCATTCCAGATGAACGTTGTTTCGTCTGGGTATTGGGTGACACATCTGTTCGTTCGACCAGTATGGTTGTTTTACGTTATAGAGAATAGCGTTATATTATTTTTAATGATATATACAAAAGTGAAAAACAGAGGTCTTCACACCACTATTCATGTAAACAAGATTTACAGTTTTTAGCAGAGAAGAAGTCGTTGAAACGCTACCGCGCCGTACTGGGTAATACCTTTTTGGGCCAGGAATGCAAACAACATAGTGCGACACTAAGCCCTGGCGCATGGCTTATTCTCTAAAGGCGGGCTTCAACAATTATGTAACTGTAATTAACACAACGTTGTTTGTCAGTCCGTTCTGTCAATTACAGAAGACAATTGCTAGCTTGGACACTACACTGCGAAATGTCACGTTTTATTTATTTAAAAATGCTAATCGACCGATATTGTGGTATTATTACTAGGACGTCACTGCTGTTTGAAATAAAGAGACGAGCAAACAACAACAAAAACGCGCAAAATAATTTGTTACAAATGAGATGACCGAAAGCAATTGCCAGAATAATTTGGTCTTTTGCCGAGAAGCCCTTTGTTGTCTAACACCCGCACAACTCTCTCTCTCTTTTTTTTTTTCTGCTAGCCGTTAGGAATCGCCTGTGCGACGGGAGGCAATGCTAACGCTATTGAATTGACAAAGACTCGCTATAACAGTCTTTGGCAGTGAGGCACCAGAAGATTAGTTTGATATGTTTTCAGAATTTTAAAGTGCCTCAGCTTTGTCGTAAATTTTTGGCCCGAGTCCACCGACAACCCAATCGAAAGGTGACTCATCTACTCTGTGCTATTTAGCTTCCATTGTGTAGCAGTGGCGGTTTCGGCCATAAACGCAGCCTTTTGAAAAACCTGGGCGCTGCCATGCGTAAGACGCGCGTGGCCTGCTCGGAGCATTCCTCCTGATTGAGGATTTGATTGAGAATGGTCCTACATTTAGAGTGATTTTGCTGCCCCTGAACCTCAAAAAAGTCCGACATGAGCACGGTATTGTCAGCATCTCTAAACCACGCTGCGAAGAAATACTCATCACAGTGGAGTCACGCAGGAGCTGAGAAAGCTGATGGATTTCACTCAGGCATGAATCCTTCAGGGACTACCGTAATTAAAATCGCAGGAAAAACTGCAAGGCTTAACTAGTAGGCTCCACATTATACATATGCTTACATTACATACGCCTAAGACATACTATCAGTGGAGCAGAAACATACGTTTTATGTGTTTGTTATGCGTGCAAAGATTTATGCGCCAGTGCTGCGCATTTCATTGCATGGTACTTGGCACATCTGCGAAGGCAATACCGACAGGTTCACAACTTATACTCCTCGTCAGAGGCGGCGTGATAACCAAGCACTGTGTACCTGGATGAACACATTTATTTCGTAGAAAATAATTAAAACAGCTTTTCTTATGTAGTATTCAGTTACTACAGACATAGCAATTGTGTTTAAGTGGACGTGTTCACGTTCAATCTAGACCAACCCAAGCAACTTGCTGAACGTCAATGGCAAGCCGTTGGCGTACGAATAGTGTGGACTCACGTGTTTCCTGTAGTTGTCCTCAGTTCGTAACCTTAACTTAGTCAACAGTCTTGTTATTCGGTCAAAAGGCCCGGCGTCCTAAAGTCTCGAAGGCCACCGGGCCTGAAGCGACAGGCTCTGACGAGTTAGACGTTTTTTTCTTTTTGTTGTGTCCCGGCTAGCTCAAAGTGTACCAACGCCGGCCATTGAGGGAGAAAGTAAGTCATACATTACGGAGGCGTTCTAGCAACCGTCCCGCCAAGTTCAACACAGATGGGGGTCATAAAAGTCTAGCAGATATTATAATACACACTTGACAATTCAAGAGATTACATACATGCGTTTCGCATGGATCAGTTCATTCATCAGAATTTAATTAGCCGTTACGATGTAAAAAGTGATGCCAGCGTATAGACCCAGCAGTCGTAAAGGTCGCATAGGCTCACCAAAAACGACTTGACGATCGGCCTTCTTGCGTACTTGTTCTTCTTTTCTTGCAAAAGAAAACGAGCATAATTTTCTCAAGGACCTAGTGACCGGCAGTGGAAAATTTACCGTCCACAGGAATATAACTTGCACAATATAATACTTGAAGCGAGGCACCAGGGCGCAATATCGTTGCCAATCCTTAAAGCTATAAAGACTATGCGGCGTGTAAAGTAAAATTGGGCAGGCTTGGTGAAATATAACTGCACTTGCATAACAAAGAATCCATAGCGTATAACCATTACGGCAAGCAGCTCAATAGTTCGATATGTACTTGATAGCAAGTGCCCTCATCGCCCTCGAGTGTTCCGTCATATTCTAGATTATCATCCGTCCCCTACGGGCTTGAAGCTCACCGTGAGGTATATTTTCAACTCACCGAGGACCGGGCATGGTGAGATACCTAGAGCTTCCCCAACAGGGCTTGTGGCAGCAGCATGGCCGCTAACCATCAGCGGCATGATTTATCATCAACTCTCAATGAGCATCGCTCAAGGAAAATTCGATCAACGACAACAGGGATCGAACCGGCGACACCCATGACTAGCGCACTAGTCCCCTAGACAACGCCGCTACAAATATCACGCCCACGCGCACGCATGTGTCGCCCTATTGCCTATGTTGCTAAAAATCGTATCCCATATCCTCCCGCACGTGCGATATAGTGATGACCTCGCTCTTTCAGATTATAATTTGCTTACTTCATCAGAAAACTTTGAGAAGACAAAGCATTTAAGGTTTTTCTACGGAGAGAATTTTGAATGAAACTTCACACTTTCAATTTTTATTCTATACAAAAACCTAGATTTACAGGTAGTTCAATAAGTTCTTAGAATGAGCCTTTTAGAATTCGAATTTTGGCACGCTTTCACCGCTAATAGGAACTGCAACTTTTCGACTGCTAGCACTCAATATATTATGGTGATTGGCCGTTGCGATTTCGTTTGATAGCTTTTCCCGTGCAACGTATCGGCGTGATTTTTAAAAATGGAGAAAAAAGAGTTTCGAGTGGTTATCAAGCATTTTTATTTCAAAGGTTGGAATGCGACCCAAGTAAAAATTGAGTTAGTCGAGACGTACAGTGACTCTGCGCCATGTTTTGCCACTGTTTCCAACTGGATTAATGTGTTAAAAAGAGGTCGCAGGAGCACCGAGGATGAACTACGTCCAGGAGGCCAAAAAACGGCAACTGATGAGGAAAACGTAGAGAAAGTGCGAAAAATTCTTAGCACAAATAAGCGAATGAACATTAAGGAAATAGCGGAGGCATTAGGGATTAGTTTAGGCAGTGTGCATTTTATCCTACACGAAAACTTGAAGATGAAAGAGCTTAGAGCAAAATGGCTGCCGCATTTGCTTAACCAAGGTCAAAAAGACGCGCCTGTTTTGGCTTTACAGCGAAATTTGGCCAAGATGTCGAACAATCTGTCGGATTTTTGGTGCAGATTCATGACCGTCGATGAAAGCCGGGTTCATCACTACACTCCCGAGACCCAAGAAGCATCTTGCCAATGGTGTGCACCTGATGAAGGACCTCCGAAGAGGGTGCGGACAACGGCATTGACCGGAAAGGTGATGGCTACAGTTTTTTAAGACCAACGTAGAATAATGCTGGTCGACTACCTTGAGAGCTGTAAAACGATCACAGGAGAATATTATGCAAGACTGTTGGACTGCCGTTAGCAAGAACTCATCGTGAAACGGCCCGCTTTGCAGAAGAAAGTTGTCCCGTTTCACCAGGGCAATGCTCCTGCACACAAGTCCCGGCAAGCATCGGCAAAACTGGCCCAACTGAGGTTCGAACTTATTGAACAACCCTCCTATTCTCCAGACCTGGCCCCCTCTGATTATTTCCTCTTCGGACATTTGAAGAATAGTCTCGGTGGAAAGCGTTTTTCCAGCAATGAAGAGGTTAAGGCTGCTGTCAATGCCTATTTTCAGTCTAACGACGCGGAATTCTACTCAAGAGGTATGAAAGCTCTGAAATTTCGGTGGGAAAAGTGTATTGAGCTTCTCGGGGAGTATATCGAATAAAAAAAATTTAAAAACATGATTTGGAAAATTCTCGGTTTTCATTCTAAAAACTTATTGAACTACCTGTAAATATAGCTTGTAGCATATAACGTTTCCACTTGTTTATCATATTGGACAACTAGCTTCTCAATCTGCATTTTATACAGATCTACCATTTTGACCACTCGGGCATGACGACGATTATTACGTTCTTATGGTCACCATAGCGCTTACTATCGTTAAAGTGCTTCTTGAATTGCAGACAAAAATGACCATCAGTGAACGCTGGACCAGGGCTGTACAAAAAAAGTGATTCAATTGTTCCCAGCCATACGACGGTATGGTGTAGTGAGCACGCTATGCCTTTTATTTTGAATTGCACGGCGCAGTTTATTTTTGGGTCTACCGCACTTGAAATTTAATATTCGAAAGATGGTTGCACAAGATGCCGAGTGTCGTAAGACGGTTGGAAATTATGTCGATAAAAAGATTCAGATGTAGGCTTTCATGTAAACTCAACGGCGTGCAAAACTGCTCTTGTCTGTTTCGTACCAAAACGGTCATAAACTAAAAAAAGACGCCCCGTATATATATATATATATATATATATATATATATATATATATATATATATATATATATATATATATATAATCAATGTTGGTGGTCGGTATGCCATTATTATTAATGGATAGCACTAAATTGCACACTATATCATTACTTTGAAGTGCATTTACAAGCGCTTCCCATTAGGTCCGATAGTTCACTTTACAATTTGGCACAAAAACTCAGCTAAATATATATAAATATATAGGCGGTGGCCTTTAGAGCTCACCACGCTCTATCATACGCTGCCCTCAGTGAAGGCCGTCGACCACGCCACGCGGCTATTAACAGACACACTAGCGAGGGCTCTGAAGACGGCAGGCTACAGAGCCCTCGCTAGTACACGTTAATACCTACTGGGCTAGACCGAAACGACTGGTAAACGTCCCAGCGGGATGACCCTCATCTCCCGTTGAACGAAGCCAGACGCTTGTATAGGACACTTCACTTTCTCTGCCAATGGTCAGTTTCGGTTCACTTAGAGCTGGTCGCACCGCGCCCATCGCAGATAGCATAAAGACGAACAACTACACCGAACTGACCAGAAGTTCCATAAGTTCAGCCCAGTGGCCTTTGAGGACTTGGGATCGCCGGCCCCCCTGACTGAGAGATAAATTTAGGCCACCTTTTGAAGATAACTATGGGGGACACGAATAAAGCACATTTCTTGCGCCAGAGGCTTTCCACTGACGTTCAGCGGGACAACGAGACCTCAATTCTAGGATTGCTTGACGAAAGGTGAGAGATCAAAATTATTCTAGGCTGAGCGTGAATATGTTAACTTAAACAAATTTGTAATATATGACATTGTGATTATATATATATATATATATATATATATATATATATATATATATATATATTATTTTCGTTTTAAACGTACTGTATATACTACGTTATATACAGATATAGAGTCTCATAGAAATACAGCCTCATAAAATAATTTTTTCGGTTTAAAACGCACTGTGAAAACTTGGATAAGGAAAAAGTCAGTCTCATAGAGCACGCCTATGAGCTAGCGCGTTTTTGACCGCTATCGCCACTACGCAAAATACCTCTGTTTGGATCATCGTTTGGCTGATAAACGGATGCCATGGACATTGTAGTTCAACATGTAGGATAAAACATTTCCATGTAGAATATATTTAAGCATCCGCGTGAGTCGCCACATGGAAAGGCTTCGAAAACAGTTCCACCTCGTTCAACTTAGAAGGCAACTTAACATCGTGCATCTGTCGTTGGATGAACAGGCCACGCAAAAGCTGCAGTCAGCTAACTCACGCAACCACGCTACTTTAGAAGTACACACGTTACGTTGTCCGCTGCCACGCACGCTAACGAAAATGACCCACGATAAATATCTAGAAACCCGAATAGAATAGTAGTATGGTAGCCATGGTAGCCAAGCCAATGTAAACGAACAAACCGAGGTTCCAAAGCTTGCTAATCGGAATTCTGGGTGCCTCTGTTGCCACAGCTGCAGTTCATGATGCTCTACGCGCTTCCTGTATATCAATTTTCTAGCTTCCATTTTGTTAGAATATACGCTAGCAGAGGACATCATTTACTTGACTTGCTGGCCTTTTTTTTGTATGCAAATTCGTTTCAAAGCGTATGCTAAAGCATAACGTAAGTTGAAAGTAGAGACGAATGTCTAGCATCATAGAGTTAAGCCAGGCGAAACAATGACTACAGAGGAGAAAGTGCCCTTACATTCGCTTTGCTAAACCACTTCAACGGGGGGGTCACACCACCAAGACGATGCAAAAACGGGGGGTCTTCAAAAGAGCTTCTAAGAAGCGTGCGCAAACAAAAGTCAACAAAAGACAACGGTTCATTTAGTTTCACGTACCCAATCGCTCGCTGTACACAGCAAGTGTCTTACAACGAGCGCCGTTCCGGGCTAAGATTAGCCCCAGGCATGCTATAGCGCCACCATAGCACTTACCATTGTTACCCATATTCTGCACTGTAGAGCTGCGAGAGATTGATGGCCCAGGCTTGAAGCATGATCACAGCCAACACATTATAATATAAAACAAGCAGAAGTGTCAAATATATATATATATATATATATATATTGCATCTAAACTGTTTTCGTTGGTTAACGCGGTGCCTTCACCATAGAAGAAGCAAGTATGGATCGATTTTTTAAACGGTGCGTTTCAAACAATATCATGTAAATTGAATTATTGGTAAAGGTATTTCTAGTAATGCGCATTATATTAGAACTAACTGTTCTACGAGTA
Source organism: Dermanyssus gallinae (assembly GCA_003439945.1). Classification (NCBI taxonomy): domain Eukaryota; kingdom Metazoa; phylum Arthropoda; class Arachnida; order Mesostigmata; family Dermanyssidae; genus Dermanyssus; species Dermanyssus gallinae. The sequence goes on along the minus strand of QVRM01005696.1, from coordinate 85,014 downwards.
TTGTACTAAGGCAAAAATTTAGCTTGACTACATGTAGCTATAGATACATGTTTAAGGTCGTAGCATGCTCGGGCCCACTTACCGTCGCATTTCTGGCCGGCTGCAGGCAATTGACTGATAGAGAAAACTGAGTTATGCTGCAATTAAGCAAACGATATATATTCCAACAGCAGCAAGGTTTTGTGACTGCACAGCCTTAGTGGTACGGGTGCTCCGCACGGACCCATTTGATGCTCAGCCCGCATCAAAGCACGAAGACGAAATCTCGGAATTGCAGAGAGGCGGGCATTACTGCGTCTTAAGGAACCCTTACGGTAATCCCACCAAATCTCCCTATTTCTTTATTGCGCTGCGTTTATCTGTCAAGAGGAAAAGAGCAGCTGGTAAGGACAAAACGGGTGAAGCCCGCTTGTGTTGTGATGTCTTGGTACAACCAGCTTAACGGCAGGCATTTTTCTATGTCAAGAGGTACGCTGTCGTCGCTGCGTGTTCGTTGGGATGGCACTCTAGTATGCTAGTTTACGAGGACTATAAATTGCTCCATAATCATACGTACCATACTAACTAATTAGAGTTTGTTCTTGGAGAACTTGTTTGTTTTCCCGTCACCCGTAAACTCGTCTGATTAGTCTTGCGTACGGGCGGAGAGGTACGCCACGACATACGGGTAGATTAGATCAATCTAAAATATATATACGTACATTCGACCTTACTACCTGTCTCAACAAGGTATCCTCGCTGAACTAAACATGTTTATAACTCTCATGAATAACTAGCGGCAGACCCATAGCCTTCTCAGATACAAATTCAGTGGATAATTAGCCCGCCCGTACTCAGCCACACAGCGTTATGTTAGGAGCTCTTCTGAAAGTATCTACGAAACGTCACAGCCTAAACGTTTGAAGAGCTTATGGGACATATTTATTGCACGCATGGGTCGCATATATTCATCTTGTGGGACAACGCTGATTAAGTGATCAAGAAGCCGTCAAAAGCATTTCTTAATTTTTGATTAACACAGGTAACGTTATACACTTTGGATGGCTGATTTACAAGCCTGTTTATCTAGTAGCAGCGAACAAGCAAGAAACCATACAGCTTACGTTGATGATTAACTTTCCTAACAGTGCAGCTCGTAGAGTATTGATCAGGTTCGTTGCGCAAAAGCAACATATGGTTGCGTAGTCAGACTCTAAAGCGAGCTTGCAGCTGTATAAATTGTAAACCCAAATTTATTAAGCGAACAATGAGCTGCAATGAGTGAGAGCACCGTGTTCGCTTGGTAAAGTCAGTATAACGGCTTCATAGCATATAGTCTCCGGGCGACGTATTTCCTCTAGAACACACCCATATGCACACATAACCACCATTAGGGACAACGATTCTCATCACGTAAAGTGCAGAGCAAAAGTCCACGACCGGCTCACAACCGTTCAATCTGCTCTATTTAGAGGTAGTTGCTATGCTTTAAGTGATACTGTCTTTGTCCTCGTCATCTTGCCACTAGGCCGACAAATTGCCAAATTCAGAGCCTGAAGAAGGCCTGAACTGAAAGATATAGCAGTTTATAACTAGTTTGTACCGGCATTGCTGACGTCGGCTTTGGCGAGTACAAGCAGATCAGCGGCGTGCACTTTTGCGCCGAATGGTATTCCCGCAAAATTCTGTGACACCAGCTCAGTAATGTGTCTGGCTGAATCTCTAAAAATGAACATCTTAGAGGTTCTACATCGGTTGCTACGTACCAGGATAACTTAGGCAGGGTTTTAGCACTCTTTCACAGTGATAAGAACGCCATTATAGGAAAAACGACAAGGCTGACGCCGTCACTACTGTCCAGTGGACAAAATGTTAGTTGCTTGCTAAGGCTTTGAAAAGAAAGCGGGGAAGGTCACATGTTTGCTTTTTAAAAGTAGCAGTTTTCTCAACCATTAAAAGTCAATCTCAACCTGCAACGCAGTATAACTTCATTCCTCCACGGTCCACGTCCACGCAATTGTTGAGGAAGGCTCGTAGTTAACACACTCAAAGTCCTTTATTGTGTATCTTCAACCAGAAATGCGCGTTCCACTGTGTTCAGCATGGACTGGTTTTGCAAAAAGATATAAAACTAGGAATATATTAAAGCACACGGTTCAATATGAATTAATTCTGACTGTACGTCCTAAGGTGGTAGCCGTTCTTAGAGAGTTGAAAGGTCAAACTACGGCTGACATTGATTTTAACATTTATTCTATCCAGGCTTCAAAGACATACATATTTTAGTCTACAACTGTCTTAGATTTATTACCATAACAACATACTTGTACATTAGATTGCATATTGCGTCCTGTTTTAAAAAAAGCTGCGATACAACTACAAGGGAAATATGCTATGTGTTAAAAAAAAACATATCTAAGCTTGCTGCAAGAATTGCAAGCATTCTTTTGAACAAAAATGCTTTTATGGAAGCCTACTACGTTCTGAAAGTATTGTGACGAGGTACGACATACACATTGCCCATATTGCGGACCCTTCGAGAGGTTGACATTACGTGTTAAGGGGTCTGCAAATCCTTGTTTCAACCACAGCCAACACGACTCATCATTTTATGGCCATGGTATGGGCAAATTCAACCGTAGATTTTTCTGTGCAAATCTTAAAATGGATTTGCCTAACGGTTCTCCATCATTAATTTGTGCATTTAACGACCTTGATGTTAAACTTGATCAATCTGGTCCTCTGCCAAAACAAAGTTGCGCATACACCATGAACGCCCCTGACCGCTCCCCTTCTTTTATGCGAGTAAAAGCACGTTTTATTATACTACTTCTCAGAGCAGGAAATAGTAGATGTAAGCATCGCGTTGAAACATTGTGCGTTGATTGTAATAACGGATCACGTCCTCAGACTACGAGATCGTCTAATACAACGCTGTTTCTCTGGAATACAGCTTTAGCTGGTCCACAAGAAGTTTGGCGAGCTCTTTAATGATAGACTACCTAAGCTGCCGCGTAGGAAACTGTCGTAAAATATACGAACGTCTTAAAGCCTAAGACGTGACCTTGACATAAAAAGTCAGGATTTATCCACGAGTAATTGCGAACCTGTCATAACTCACTGTCCTATTCTGAGGCGTTCGTTCGAGTATTTGTGACTTTATGTCCTCGCGGTTGAGCAAGTCAAATTAACGCATTAAAACGTCGTCGTCGTCGTTGTTGTTGTTGAGAATACCTTGTAAAAGCAGCATTTCCCCTAAAAAATCGGTGCCGTAAATCGTGCCTAGAAGCGAACACATTGTTTTTAAAATAATATTTTATGGGCACCCCACCAAACTTCTAGGTCAACCGCCCTGTGCTGGATATCAGTTTAAAGTGGTCTCAGCGATGGCATAGCGAGCATTTTTTAATTTATACGCTCGTTACAAACAATGTATGTTGTTTTCTTTCTTTCACAAGAGCGACCGAGTTACAGACCTTCTCAACTAAAACTAGTTATCGAGGTATGTTGAAAATAGCACGTCGGCGATTGCTAAGGAGCGTGATATACACCCAATACTGTGTCGTTAAATTTGGAGAACGCAAAGGTCCTCACTGTAATTTGAATTGTATTTATTCGCCTGCCACCTGAGGCTTGACTTCTGCCTACAAGAAAGGCTAATTTTCAAGGCAGTCATCGCATTTATTTGTTTTGATAGGTCGATAGCATATATGAAGATTGAAAGCTGTTGTCAAAGGTGCAAACGGAATAAGAATTTCTATATTCAAACGCAAGGTCTACACTTTTGCAATATTTAAAGCAAACGGTAACGTTACTTCGCAGCAAATTAACGTTAATGTCAGATTGAACGAACCTGCTACAGAACGCGGTCCTTTGTCATTAAAAGCGTCTTTAGGTTGCTTTAGAAATGGTAGGACCCACATCAAAGTCCCTATTAAATAAAGTTAACAACAATACAACAAACTAGATTGCGTTTTTGCTTTATTTGTACGCTTTAAACTTCTAGGTAAGGCTTAGGATGGCTAAATGCGACCTCAATGTACTAAAATATAAATATTGTTATAATCTAAGGATCAAAGCTAATGCGGCGCATTTTGAGAGTTCTGCTAAAACAGTTATGATGAAACGGATGTAGGTTGCGGTGTCTTGCTCAAACTCCTCTCTACTAGAGACAATACAAGCATTAGTTCATTATTGACGGAACTGCCTTTTTTTTATAATGCTTCGGTTCTCGTCGTAAAAATTATAGCTCAATTTCGCTCTCGATTTTACTGAAGAACAACGACGCGCGAGCACTATCGCAACTTGCAAGTGCTGCTGATCCTATCGAACATTTCTTAGATGTGACAATGAACAATCGCAGAAGCCAAATAAGTTTTTATTAAATGTATTGCAAGAGTTGGACCAATCAATAATATGTTCGCCTGGCGTGTAGCCAAATAATCGCACAACAAGGCGGCTTCGTGGGCGTCATCGCCTATCCAACCTCCTTTCCATCCTTTGTTCGGTAAATAAAATCGCTTGCTATTCTATTCATAACAGGAATGCCTCAGTGTACAGGACATTCTGATCCCCTCGGGATTGCAATTGTATTCTCCTAATAAATATTAACACTTTTTCACACATTTACACAACGTCCGAGGAAGTGATCTATTGCGGGAGATTCCTCATAACTTTTCAAAATCATTAGGTGCGGCTATATGCACATAATATATTTTTTAATTAAAAACAGTCTGTACGCGGCGAATAGATCAGCTACAAAATGTTTGAGGTTCTGTGAATCATTGCTCTGAGAGCATCCATCTGGATAATTTGGGTCTGACTAGAGATGCATAAATGCTTCTCCCCTAAACGGAAAGAGCACAACGTAATACTGGCAATAGTTGGCAACATCTAATAGATGATCAGAATGCTTCTTCATGAAGCCCCCAGATAATCTATATTCATGAAGGTTTCACGTGGAACACCAATCTGTCAAAGTCTTTTCAATACCGTAATTATAGATTAGCACTCTCAGGTGCTAGTGCAGTCAGATAAGGCTGACCTCATTTTAAAGTTTTATAAAGGCTTAGCTCCAAACATTTAGTCGCCTGAGACAAAGCAAGCGAAGTCCTATTTATTCGACTTTGTTTGGACACGTCTAACTTTTTGTTGACGCAGCTCACCGTCAGAAGCCGGATGAATTTTTACTTCCAAGAGTAACTCTTCAATGTGACCACATTAGGCCAGATCATAACCAGCCAGCTGCGTAGCGCAACGGGTTTCTATTTAAAGGGGTGCAATTTTGATACTTACTGGATGTCTGACATAGCAGCATATTAGAAGCCGGATTTAAAAATCTTAGAAAAATATTTACAAAGCCGTAGGTTATTATTATCCCCTAAGCATTCTTTAGGGGCGCCGTCTGGGCACACGTTTGAGTGCCATTTCCTAGAGATTATTACCCGCGATAGTATTAGAGTATAAAATGTCCCTCTTAATATGAAGCACGCTAAAATTGCCATCCAAAGTTCCGAGCAAACGAGTAAGCTGCAAACTCGAACATAGCAGATTGGCAGGGCATTCACGCATGCAATTTTAAGCGAGCAAAGGCTTAGCATACTAGAGAGCTTTAGAAGAAAAAGTGGAAAAAGTGGTTACGTTTTTTTCTGACAGATCATCATCACTTGGCGGGAGAGCACATTCAGTCACCCCTCTGTCGTCATACTCACTGTGGATCTTTTTTTTTTCGTCCGTAAAGGTAATCGCTTTACTAGTATTAAATGCTAGATATTTATTGGCTAAACGCGATAAGTTAAAGCACAGACTTTACTTCGACATTAAACCGGAGCCGTAAAAGTCTGAAAGGGCCTTCGGTGCTAGGCAAAGATGCTCTACGCATCTAAGCAGAGGACTACACTAAACGATAGCCGTTCGCGGAAAAACCTGAAGTTGATTATGCAATCGCCGTCTGTTGTGCGTCCGATGACGGCATTTAATTAGGCCGCTGACGCATATGCATCGTGTTGCTCTAAGCCCCTTTTTATTTGTTCATGAAGAATCTCGGCCTTTCCAGGAAAATGTGAGGAAGTATTCTGGTCGGAGAGAGCAGGCAGATTCCCCGAGAAAGCTCATGCAGGATGTGCGTTTAAAGAAGATATGCCGTGCCGTTCGTGGCGTACTCAGAAGATCACTCGCTTCTGAAAATCTTCTGGAAACAAACTCGACGACGATGACGACGAATTAGTAGTCCATTAGCCCAATGTATTCAAAAAAGAGTTGATCAAAATGCGCCCGCAGCTCATTTACAGAAAATAGCGCATGACACGCACAAGCGACATGACACAAGCGCAGCTTCGTAGAAGTTGCCCTAACCATCTCTAACAGTTGAACGATCTGAGTTGGAAACACTATACTACAGTGTTTTCCGAACCGTACGCTATCAGAATACATTTTATTTTGACTGCTGACAGACGTGCATGTACTGTTTGTTGTTCCGATGACTAGGACACTTAGCTGAATACATACACGTATTAGGTTCATCACTCCAAATCTTTCGAAAACGTACAGGATTATGTTTCAAATGTGTTTTGCCGTCCTTAAAAAGGGAAGGCTGATTGACGTTACCAACAGACATTGCAATCGTATCCTTCTCAGCATCGCTTCAGCTTGGCTGTCGTTGTCAGCGGGGAGACCTGGCGACAGAGACACTTGTCGCTCTTGCGGCAGAGCTGTACTGTTCGGTGCGCTGGCAGGCGACTTCTCCGCTCCGTTTGCGCCTTCGCCTTCCTATCGAATCACTATGCTCGTCCCTTGCCGGAAAAGCCGCTGATCAGGAACTGTGCAGAATCTGCTTGCTAGCGCCAAACAGAGCCGGTTGTTGTAGAGACTTGCGTCGTTGTGGTTTGCTGGCAGTGGTAAATGGAAAAGGCAAGCTAGAATTAACTATGTAACTAGCTTTTTCAAAACTAACATTTGTCAACTAGCAGGTGCTGGGAGCAGGTGCGTCAAAGGAGAGAGTCTTTCACCAAACAAGGGTTTCCGCCACGCCAAGCTCTGTTTCCGTTCGAGATGGCTATAATGTACACCATGTACCTTATTTGTCCCACCAAATGTCCTATTTCTCCTTACCGAACTGAGCTTAAGAAGGCAAGCAACGAGTACCGTTCTGGTATAACCTATTAGACACGTAGATTGCGTTACAACGGCGCATTGTGGAGACTGCGCCAAGTTATCTTGTTTGATAATGTTCGTGGCAAAATCCTTGTCGATATTCCAGGTCTGCTTTGTCCGACAGCTCGGACCGCCACTGTCCCACGTCTTCTGGGTCATGCGCACCTCCTGAGGCCGTCCGGTAACCATCGATGCCGTTGAAGCCTCAGCTCAGAATTCACAAAAAGAAAGTGGCGTCCAAAAACCCCAAAACGTCACACGTGTCACTGAGCTCAACGCAACGAAGTGCGACGATGCCATAGGGAGTCTCCTTATATCTCCTATAGTACCGTTTCAAATGCTCTTTAAATGAGGTTGCTTTCAATCCGAGACTATCATCCATTGGGGACACTATCCGAGACTACTATCCGCTTGCAACCTTAGATACATCTGAACATGTTCGATCCACGGTGCAAGCCAAAAAAATATATTGTGTCATGGCGATTCCAAGTCCAGTAGGGGATGGATTGTGGTCTAGAACTAAAACACCTTTCACAAAGCAAGCTTTTAATTGAGGTTTCTCTCCAACTGCCCGTCTGGCAACAGCAGTTAGCAGCCTAGCCACTAACTTTCACTCTGCCATCGAGCTAGATAGACAGACATACCCTGCAGTCTGTCAGATAAGACCAAATCACGCCGACCAATGATCTTCGGCCGCTTCGCCGTCATGCTCATGGTTCATTCGACCATCGCCGCTCAAAGTTCGAGCAAGACCCGTTGTGTTCTGCCAACCGCTACCGTAACCTCGAAATACTTTTCGACGAACCACCCGGCCAGATAAATGTCCACGGAACTGCTTTTGCATTGCTTCATAGATACAATCTCGTTCGAGCTGACCGCCACCCGGTCCAAATGATGGCCACCGGGCCGACCTTCAAATTGGACAATCACACGGAACTGCTTTTTGCATTGCTTCATAGACGGACGACCTTGTCTGCTGTAGGTACCGTGATAGGATTCATAGGTCGAGCCCGGTGGCGTGGTTCTTTTGACTGCGGACCTCGCGACCGGAGGAGACGGTTCATAGGTGCGCAGGTTTGAGCCCCACCGTTGCACATTTGTATTTATGGGGTTCCGTCTATGAGGCGATAATGCAAAAAGCAGTCCCGTAAACGGTGAGTCTTGGCCGAGGGTCAGCCCCCCAAAAAAATAAGTTATAATCGTACTATACACATCGTACCAATCATCGCATACCAATCGTTTTCGTGTCTTGCCTGCTGTAGTTCCTCTCATAGTCGTTGTTAGCAAGCGATGGCTGACAACTCTCTCTATCTGTCTATTTGTCTGTCAGTTAATCAATCAGTCAATCAATCAGTCAATCAATCAATCAATCAATCATCCAATCAATAAGTCAATTAATCAATCAGTCAATCGATTCGTCGTGTTATCGCGCCGCTGATCGTGATGATCGCGTGGCCGTCCCTGCAAATGGCCGATTGGTCTTGTAGACGTCGGTAGTAGCAGATGTTGGTTTGGTTTGGCTGACTGACTGGCTGGCTGAATGACGGCGAGACGACGCGACTACGCATTGGCGTTGTTGGCCGTATAGTCCGCGTGTATCTATCTACCTATCTATCTATCTATCTGTATGTCTATGTGTCGTTCTGTATATCCTGTCTGTTTGTCAGATATTGGTCAGTGTGCAACATCAGGAAGAAATCGTCTGCCAATAACTCGTAATGTTGATCAGGCTCTGGCGGCCGATACGTTGCTAGGCAACCAATACGACGACGACGACAACGACGACAACGACGATTTCGACGGTGACGATGGCGATGGTGACGCCAGCGCCGTCGCCCCGGCAGCAAACAGAGCTGTCAGCATCAGCTGCAGCTTCCGGCAGGCGGCTCGCAACAGCAAACATCCACCAACCCAGCCACCCACCCACCCACCCAGCACCCAACGAGCAGCCTGATGTCTGTCTGACACTCAATGATGACATTGGCGACGGGCGGCGAGCCGCGTTCACTCGGAGCGCAGTTAATCCTCCTCTCAGCGCAGTGGCAGAGCTTAGCAGCGCTGATCGGAGGCACAAATGGACGGACAGACTAACTGACTGATGAAAATACATCGACTGGATAGACAGATACAAAATGAATAGATAGACCGATAAATAAATACATAAATAAATAAATGGATAAATAAATGAATGGATAGACAGATAGATAGATACATACATAGATATTTAGATAGATTGATAGATACATAGATATATAGACCGGCGAAAGCAGCGGAAACAAACCCAACGGCGCCGTGCTGCTCATTCATGCTGGCTGCGGGGATGGTGGAGGTCGTTGATACGGCAGGCCGGAAAGCTACAGTCGGCAGCCGGTCAGTCTGACAGGCAGACAATCGCACACCGAAACGCTTTATGGCAGCTGTGACGGCCTTTTATTATGGCTTGTTGTTGTTGTTATTGTTGTTATTGTTGTTGTTGTTGTTGTCGTTGTTGTTGTTATTGTTGTTGCTGTTGTTGGTGTTATTGCTACTTGTTGTTGCTGCTGCTGTTGTTGTTGTTTCTGTTGTTTTGCTGTTACTTCCGCCAGTTCTTGAACACTATCGACACTCATATTGTGTCACTCCGGAATATTGTGCCGTGGATAAACGAATAGACCGTTTGCGAAAGAAGCACGAGAGTCGCTGGCTGCGGCAAATGTCGCGGTAAGCCCACGGAATCACAACGACAGAGCCAGTAATTAAGAAAGTACAAACTTTAAGTCGACTCAAGAAAAGTAGGTTTCCGCTCTATACGAATTTAGATTTATAAACAGGCGGGTGGCAGTCGTCATCTCGTTGGTGGCCAAAATATCTTTGCTGACTAATCCATGTAATCAGTTTTGTTTGCTCGATAATAGACTAATATACAGTATAAGACTACATGCAAAATTTGATTTGTGCACGATGTATGTAACCCATCCGTTGTACACAAATCACTGTGTTTAGGTGTCAAATGTAAGTCGCGTGGGCGTATCGAAAAGTTCGAATGCATATTTATACCATGAAGGGAGTGTTTATTTGATTTTAAATTTTTTTTTACTTCTTTGGAAGCTGATTCCGTTCGCCGCAAGTACGCTTGTGCCACCTTATTTCCCAGTCTTTGAAACGTTTTTTGAACGCGTCGTTTGGAATCAGATTGAGCGCTTTCTGCGAACCTCCTCTGTAGCCTCGAAAGGTTGTTCTTTTAGTGTTTTTATCAGCGGGAACAGGAAAAAGTCCCACAAACCCAGGTCCGGCGAAAAGGTTGCGGAAATATAGAAATCAATGTTTTTTGTTATCAAATAGTCCGATAGCAGTAACACTGTGTGCGCGAGTGCGTTGTTGTCATGAAAAACCAAGGGTTGTTTGTCCAGAGTTCAGGCTTCTTGTGTCAGGCGTGCTTGCGCAATATTGTTCTATCCATTTTGCCGTTGTATTCCCTATTGACGGTAGAACCAGGTGGCAAACATTCGTGGAAGATGATTTTCGTGTAGTGGAAAAAATGTATCTGTATATATAGGCCAAACCAATCGTGTAAAAACTACAGTGATACATGCGTATAGAGTAACAGCGGAGACTTCCATTGATATTTGGGGTCTCAGATTACTTTGAAACACGATATCTGCACGTTTGGCACAGCTATACCGCAAATAAAAAAGCCACTAGCAAGATGCATGTCTTAGCGAGTGATTTGAGCGGGTTAACGACGTTTGGGCTCATTTCACGGCTCGACGGAAACAAATGTAGACATATCGAATGCACACAGCAACTACACTTAAAACTCAGTGAACTTGCCCTTAAGTCGGATAACCTCAACAAGTTTCGGATGACGAGAGCTTGCCCCAAGCCTTCACAATAACGTCTTGTAACTCTACCTGTTTCGAAAATTGTTTCTTGTCGGTGTAAACCTTTCGGGCGACCCAGCCCCACACATTATCGAGAATATTAAAATCAGGTCAGACTGCAAGCCAGCATAGGACCTCAATGTGACGTTGTTTGGACCAGCTTCCGATCGGCCTGGCGGTGTGAACCGGGGCGTTATCGTGTTGAAAAACGAAGGCTGGCCCCCCCGGCGGCTCAAACTGCGCCGATTGGTCTTCTTGTTCTTCTAGTTCTTTCTTGCGCACATTGTAGAAATAATACTTGCATCCACCCTGTCAGTCAAAATTGAACTTTTTCATCCGAAAAGACCACTTGGTGTCACTCAGTAATCCATTGTATCCCGGGCGAAGTCGAGACGATCTTTTGATGCTCAGCGCTCAATCGTGGTTCTCGGTAGCGAAGGTGTCATCCTGAGGAGGTTTTGCTTATTTCGAGATTAGAAAAACCGACGTCCTTATAAACCTTGACTTGGGCCTTTTTATCACTCGTGAGGCGCCGGCTCATCGTTTCAACACAGAAAAAGTTCTAGTAGGAATTCTGCCTGTGTTTCCGTCGAGTCCTGAAATGAGCCTAAACGTCGTTATTCTGCTCAATTCTCTCGCTAAAAAATGCATTTTACTAGTGGCTGTATCATTTTTTCGCGGTGTAGCTGTGCGAAATGTGGAGATCTCGTGTTTCAAAGTACTCCGAGACTTTAAATGTCGATGGAAGTACTTATATATATATATATATATATATATATATATATATATATATATATACAAAGCCATAGCGTTAGAAATGTGACCAGTAACCGTTACGGTCACTGGTTGTGAACATTACAGAAACTTTAATCCAAATGTCTAGCAGGCGCTCGCTAGTTAGTTACCATTTTCTCTAATGATATTTCTAATGGTCAGTTAAACGTGGCATGCAAAATCGGCCGCACCATCTAAATCGTGAATAGATGAGTCAGCTTTTATCTGTCCCCTTTAGTCCATTGGAGCAGAACTTCATTTTGAAGCTGTTATTGTAGACATTTTGTTACGGTCGCGAGCTCATAACTTACCTATTGGAACATTCACTGCGGCATATAGCACCAAACAAACTAAATATTTCACAAATTTACACACTGCTTGTTTGTACATATACTCGTATCTGTGTATATTTTGAACGAAATGGGAAGATTGCCAACTTGTTGGAAGTAGTAGTAAAACCTGATTGATTAATCAAATCTAATATTCACTTAATAAAAGCAAAATAGTGCTACCTTTAAAGCTGCAATGGTGAGATAGAACGGGCATATGTCCGACTTATAAATAATACCGCAAACGCAGCCAGTGGTGCAGTCTACAAATATTTCAAGTCTAAATGAATCGCCATGAGTAACCTATTCATAATACTATCTAGCCACCCAAAAGCTCAATAATGAGGAAGCATGGGGGAACGAAGCAAAGGCCGTGGAGTGCATCCAAGTCAAGGAGACGGCCGGCAGGCACAAAAAGAAAGCGAAATAAAAAAAATAAGACCCCATAGTGAACGGTAAGATTAAAGGTTGTGATTTGCTGAATAGCCATCCCACTTCAAGGTATGACACACAACTGTTAGAGAGGGGAGGGTGAGATGACCCGGGCTCTTCGACCAAGTACCTCAGTATGCCCTCACCACAACCCCGGCTTGACAGAGTGTGTTACTCACAGCAGCTCCAGCGGACAGGGAGGTGTGCGGATTAAAATGGGAAGACTTTTTAGTGAGTATGGACCCAGACCACTCAAAGCCGCGTACCTTCGTCTGTGAGGGTCTGATGATTTATTCCGCCTCAATTCAAACAAATGTGACGCACAGCGTCTTAAACAGCTTATGATAAAGGGAATACAAATTAAAATCTAGCTTGCTTTAAAGAAAGAGAAAAATAACATCAACAGTACTTATAAGATGACTACGCGTATGATTATGCTGCTCCATAGTTATGCAACAGCAAGTAGCACATTGAAGGACACTAACGGTACAAGCTGAAATTACGAAGGTGTTCTTAGTTTACTCTACACAAAATCTCTTTTAGTAGCTTTATTGCTCTCAATTTTCCCCCATTTCTTGCATTGCTTCTATTTTTTCATTTCCCATCATTATTATATATATTTATATATGCCATACTAGGTAGTTCAAAAAGCTCTTACAACGAGAGCACCTAAGATATGATAGCGATTGGTGTGATGTGAGTAAACGCAAATCTGGAACTCAGGGCAACACATTGAACTGTATCTCGCTCACGCTGCATCGCGTGAACATTACGGGATGAAGTGGGGGCCTTGAGAAACAGTGTGCAGTCTATCCTGCACGGCAACTTGAAGATGAAGAAACTGAGATCAAAATAGGTGCCGCTTTATTTCCTCAATCGGGCAAGTTTGGGCAAAAAGACGTGCGTGTTTCCGTTTCTCAGCAAAATGTGACTAAGATGGCGTCAAGGCTAAGATGGCCGTCGGATATTTGGCGCATATTCGTGAGCGCCGATGAAAGTTTGCTCCGCCAGTACACTCTCTCGAGAGCCAAGAAGCATCTCGCCAATAGTGTGCACCCGGTGAAGATCCTTCAAAGAGGAATGCGGACAACGGCATCGACCGGAAATCTAATGGGTACGGTTTTTGGGACCAACATAGATTAAATCTGGTCGACTACCTTGAGAGCGGTAAGACGATCACAGGAGAGTACTATGCCGGACTGTTAGAGGTCATGCGGCAACAATTCACTGATAAACGGCCAACATTGCAGAATGAGGTTGTCTTGTTATGAGCTTCTCGGAGAGTGTGTCGTATAAAAAATGTAAGCCACATTGAAACATTTCTGGTTTTTATTCTAAACATGTTTCCAACAGTCTAGTGAATATATATATATATATCTTTTTTTCGAATCTTTGGAATTTTTTAGGGTGTTTTACATTGCAGCTTAACGTTGTCCTCTCTGTAAGAACTCTACGTCCTTCTTTTCTTGAAATCGTTGCCTTTGCCTTGTTGACACTTTTGTGATGATGTGCGAGTGAATTTGTCACATCAACTCCGTGAGTCGGAATGAGGATTCTGTTGTTAATCGGCATCACTTAGTATTTGCATTTCGTTAACCTAAAAAGAAACATTAAAAGAACAACAACAATGTACACAGTGTGCGTCCCTCCTGGATTACCAAGCGCCAAATAACTGAGCAGAATTTGGACTTGCGTGCTCCCATGTGGCCGCCCACAAAGCAGAACAACCGTCTGCGAACTCAAATTGGACACCGGCCTGTGAAGCGTTCTAAGAAGAAACAAATGCGCTGGTCATGATCGTCATCTATCGGGGTGTCGACGGTTTAATTTCTGTTGTTGAATCTTCTTTGAACGATGTCTATTGAGAATAGATAATAAACCATATCGCTGAGAGTCAGCAACCATGCTGCCAGAAGGAGAAAAACCTTAGACATCTCAACATGTCCGGCCCTCGGTGCGTTTAAAATATGCCTGACGGCGATTTCATGGTCTAGAATTAAAAACCGCCTTAAAAATGTCTCATGGTAGACATACAAAGTGCAAAGTCGCGTGCATATGTACAGGTGAAGGATTTGGTGAAAGAATATGCATGCAAGAATATCATATTCACCGCCATCACCGACCGAAGATCCCGGAGCGCGTACGCGAGAGGCAGAACCGGAACTAGTTTGCTTTGATGTACGTGAAGCCTAGCCTCATCTAGTACCTAATCCATAAGGAGAAGCGTGTGGTGTACAGGAGTAAATCTACTGCACCAGAAGCCACAGACTCCATTCTACGCCAGAAAGAGGGCTCACATGCAAAAGCACATTTTCTGAGGACAACGACACATGCCATCTGTGGATGCAACAAAGGTATTTCTGGAAGCCCACGCTAACCCACTGTGACAATTAGTCACACTGGCTAAAGAACGAGAAATAAAAGTAGTTTAATGTCTATTAGTTAAGCCAGTAGAACAGGAGAAATGACCAGAATGACAACGGAAATTAAATTTAAAACAATTAAATTGAACTCCCTCTGTCTGAAGCAAGCGGAGCCCTATTCAGACATACTTATAGTATCCTAATGCTTCAAGTATATATTGCCTATGATACCTAATGCTTCAAGTATATACTGCCTATAATATCTAATGTTTCAAGTACATATTGCCTATGATACCTAATGCTTCAAGTATATATTGCCTATCGTACCTAATGTTTCAAGTATATATTGCCTACGTCACGTGACATGTAAGCTGATGTCTCAAGCTATTGGCGGTCTTTAACCAAACGCATTTTTTACGCCGCATTATACATTTCACTTATGCGGTTGTTTTGCTGTTCTAAACAAAATCATAAATAATATTGCTGTATGATAATTTCACAATTTACAGTCCTATGCTACAATAGCTTTAAAAGGTATTGTAGATCAACAAATTTTACTGACCAAGAGAACACATCGTGAATTTTTTCAGTGCTTTGCAAAAAGTGCCTCTGGCGTTCTTGCACTCCACCAGCCTGACTAGAAGCAACCCCCTACTTTCAGTTTCCTAATAAGCTGTGCGACTAAAACTACCGGCTACAAGTATCGCGTAGCACTGATCATGTCAACAACACAGGAAAGAGTTGCCCTCACAATAATTATGTAGAAATGTTCTAGGAGCTGTTTACAAATTAAATGGCCTATTTCTATTTCCAATCTGCACAACCGGTTTGTTTGTACAGATGGCGAAGGTCAAGGAGAGCTTCTAGTGTCCTCCCACTTTGGCTCCTGACGCGAAATAACTAATATTTTATTTGTGTACATAGTTGTTTATTGGCGCCTAATAACACATATTATACTTATATCTATATACCTAGGAAGGTTCCACATGAATCCTTAATGCTCTCGTTTTTAATGGTAAGTCTCCATGCAAAGCAGACGAGGAAGCAGACGAAATTGTGTCTCGTTCCTACCTATGTTTGTTCCTGAGGCAATCACGCAGGCGCTTTTCCCAGTGCGCGAGAATGAGTGGGCCCTCGGAGTGTCCTGAAATTCGTGAATGCATGCCCTCTGCTACACTGCCATACAGCTGTCGGCTCTTCAATGGTTCGCTGGTACTTATATGTTCTTCCTGATAAGCGGGGTCCTCAGAAAGTCCGAGCCGGTTTAAGTTGATAAGAACATAATAAACGACGTGATTTTTCACCGAGTGCATTTAAGAACCTCTGCGCCATAGGCGTTCCTGCTTGGAGGGTTCAGCCCAAGCACTAACAAACCAGTCGACGTAACCTCATCAAAAAGAAGGCAGGCGGTCGGCCGATAGCCCAAGTTATTCTCATGTTATATGTTCGACAGAAAGTCCTGGTCTGGAGAGGCAGCGTATCTGACACTATTGGTTCTCCGCAGGTGGCCGCAGTCCTTCTTGACCTACGTGCGTTGCGAACTGAGCTGGTTTTACATTATTTGGTTAACTTGTTCAAGAACAATATCAATTGGTACTGTATTTACGCTACGAATTTGGTGGTTAATTCGGTGGGATAGGATACGCGGAGTAGCTGCTGACGTGGTATACGCCAAAGAAGGTGTTGCTCTGTTGATTTGGCGCCCCCAGTGCACATTGCAGTGAAACAGCCCAATAGGTGATAGCCGAAGTCTCATCGAGTCGTCAGGACAGAACTAAAGAAACTTGTTACCTCGCTCTTGAAAATCATCGATATCCCTATGTGGCAGCTCCCATTTGCTCGTAGAAGACAGCTTCCAGTTGCCCCGTCCTGGCTGTTCGTGTGAGGCTGTCCGAGAACCCCGAGACAGCGAGACATGTTCTCACTTATCAGCCCATCTTAAAGGGAAATATGATGCACGCATAGTAAAGTTAGCCGCACACAAACGCTACAATGTCGAAGAAAAGATTGTCGCTCGAGCCCGATTACTCCCGTCGGCTAACACGTACAATCCTACCTGTGGCACTCCTAACCTGGGGTTTAGACAGCTGAACTTTTGGTATCATTCTAGGTATTTATTCACGTTGAGCGTAAGCGCGTAGCGCGGATAAGTCCACCATTGGCAGCTGTGCTTGTCACAGATTTCCTACTGTAATTTGTGATTTAATTTAACCATACATACATAATAATCAAGTAACGGATTCCATTTACCGAACCCGCAACATCAATGTGTGCCCGTTGTCACGGACACCCTATGTCTTTTATGGGCGTGCGGCGGGTGCACGTGCTGGACTTTGTCGTACAAATCGTACAACTTAAGCCTTCTTCTCTATATCTCACTTAATGCCTGGTTACCAACAAGATAGTGAACCTACATTGACTCATACAGTAGCAAACTGTCCGGCCTACAAGTCTGCAAACGTTTTCTTGCAAAATGCACAAGGTATTCTGATTTATCGTCCTCTTCCGTAAGGGGACCCATCACTTAACTTAGAATCGACGCCACTTTAAAAGCAGCTGATTACCCTTAGCTTTTAGCCTTACAAGAATTCACCGAAGGTTTTAACAAATTGGGTATTCCGGGCATTACTAGGATACAAAGCCCTATAGGGTTTTGGTGGGTATTGCATATGGCCCTAAGCAGGCAATGCCGAGCCCTACACTACCCGCCAACAAGATCGGTTGGGTGTGCGTAGATGCATTTTCCCACTTTAAGCAAAAACAAAGCAATAAGAAAAAGGTTTGTGACAATGTTCAACAGTTTGCTAAGCACCGTCAAATTGTCGATTTCCGGTTGTCTGAAAGGTGCATTGACTAGAAGTTTTCTGTTGGTCGATATTTTGTCTAGCAACTAGTAAGTACTAATGTTACATTGTGTAACGTTGTAGTAGAGCAGTGGTGAATGCTGGTAATTTTCCGAAGCTAAAAAATACTACGCTTCAAATTCGCGGGTTATATAAATGAACGACCGTGGAGAACTTCTCAACACCTTGCTTGGTTGCTTGTCTTTAACGCGAATGTTTTACGCTCCAGCTGCCTAACTTGCATGCGTTCATTTCACTGAGACGGACAAACTGGTTACTTTGGAGTGAACAATTGTCTCCGCGCGAACATGCGGTCACGGGTTCCCTAACCCAGGGTTGGCCCAGTTCAACAATGTGCCCCGAACAGACGCTGCATTTTCTCGTTGAATGTTGAGTGACAGCCTCTGACGCAAGAATTCGGATGCGAGTCTCCTGTCGAAAGGCTAAGGCTTCTATCCACGCGCTGAATCAGGTTGAGTGTAAGGGGGCCTGCAGGTCTCATAGTCTCGAACGCCAACGGAGAAAATTCGTGCGGATAGTCAACGCTAGAGTATTTTCTGCCTTTGTTAGCCTCCGCTAACCCGGAGGCGTAACCTGCTCGGTCCGCACTTGCACCATTATTAAGTCATTATTAATTTCAATTCAAATTTCATTATCATTTGAATAAATAATTTAATAATCATTTAATTTGAATAGAACAATTGAGACCGACATACAAACGAAGCACTCATAGCTAATATCAATCGCGTTTAAACATCATTAGACTTCGAGAGGAACACTATTAGCATCGTATCGGATTCTAGCTGCGAACATAACTTCTTGAAAAGTCAAGTCCTTCTTACTTTTTCTCCCACTCTAATCAAAAACATAGCATTAAGAAAAAAGTTTGCAGAAAAGAAAAGAACCGTATAATTGTGTCGAAGAAAAAGTTACTACATGCTGACGCCCATACTAGTGTCTAAATATGTCATGAATGTCAGGCCTGAATAAAAAACTTGGAATGCCTGCAATTACAGTTTTAATACTTTTGTGTTTCGATATGATCGGTGACGCAATCGTGAGGTATTTACGATTTTCTAAATTATTCAAAGCTGCTGGATTATTTAAGCTACTGGGTGTCTTAATTAATTTGTCCGATTTGTGATACTCTCCGTCGACCAATACATGGATATGGCATCTGATCTGAATCGGACGGTTAGCACGTTGATTATATTGGTAGCGTCCCAAGTGTGGTTTTAGCTAGCATGGCCAACCGTGTCCCGTAGGAAAGTCCACATGACTCACACAAGTATGTGTTTCTTGCAACGCGTGGACCTCATCTTGGCCCAGCAACCTGTTTTCAACTAGGAAAGAAGCTTAGCTGTTCAACGAAATGATCGTGGCACCGCAGCATGTATCTGATCAAATAAATATATCCGTTAGCCCATTTGTGCCCACGGAGTACACAGGTTTATTCCTCTCAACGAACCGCTCTGATGCGTACTTTTCTGGCACACAGTTTCAAATATGGCCAGTATTTCCGCTACGTACGATATGTTAGACTGTCCATATGTTTGCAGTGGGAGGTTGCTTTGTGATCTGGTTGTCCGCACCGGAGGCATTTGCCGGCCCTTCGGAAAAAAATGCGGTACAGCGCGAAATCATGTTTTTGATTCGGCCAATACGTGCAATTGTCTCCGACAATATTGTTTGCACACTATGCCGTTTTTTTGCAAAAATGAAAAAAAAGATGAAGAGTTTATTAGACTGAGAGATTCGTGTGCACGTTTTAAAATCTGCTCTCGATTGCCATTCTGAGATAGGTACTAAATCAAGACTGCTGCGCTCTGCCTTACATCTTAACACAACACGTCGAAAGAATTTGTGTTGTTCAAATACGGCGGCCAAACTTCACAGCCCTAAATGAATTTCGGTCGACAAAGCTATTGCTTTTTGTCGTAAGTTTTTTTGGAAAACAAATTAGATAACAAAGCTACTAGCAAATTGAATAGTATCCATGATGTGAATGTTAAACTCCACCGTTTTTATTGTTATCGTTACTCCACTATGTTCTTTGGGTATTTTTTTTCAATTAAGTGTGCAAACGTGGTCTTTCTTCAGACACACAACAGCGACTCTAGAGACCAATATTATCATATCGTTTTTTGGCGCACTAATCGGAGA
This sequence comes from Dermanyssus gallinae, assembly GCA_003439945.1. Taxonomy (NCBI): domain Eukaryota; kingdom Metazoa; phylum Arthropoda; class Arachnida; order Mesostigmata; family Dermanyssidae; genus Dermanyssus; species Dermanyssus gallinae. The sequence goes on along the minus strand of QVRM01005696.1, from coordinate 65,119 downwards.
CAGAGTCAGTTCTTCTCTGAAAGATTTTCCTCTCGTTCTGTGGGACAGATGACCTATAAAGTTTAAGATTATCTGCGTAGAATGATAGTAATTTCGGCTATTACGTTTCCAAGGTCTATAATGAATATACATGATAATAATGAGCATACCTATTACTACTCTGTATATTCACTCTGAATATGCAATTATATTACCAACCACCCGCACTTGACCCGCACACTTGTCCTGTATATAAGTCAATTAATGTTTGTAAAGTTTGAAATGGTTTACTATGTCTTAGAAAAATCAAAGTAGATACAATGCAATTCCTTCTGTTTGTTTATCTAGCCCAAGAGCTGTATTCAAAACCTCGGTGCTATAAGCTCTTCATAGGTCTTCTGCGTTGGCTCCACGGGGTACAGTTGGTCGAGTCTCATTCTGATCTCTAACCTCTGACCTTAATCGGCCTCGGCCTCGGTGTGCCAGAAGATGGCGTACGTACGTATGCAGTGAAAAATCCATGAAATGTTTACGTCGGCACTTAAACAACGTCCAATTAAGATCCCGATTCTTCACGGGAGCTGTTGAATTGTGGCAAAATGTCTCTGCTGCAAAAATAGCTGCTTCCCTTATTATTTTGTCGCAATAATGTATTATGACAATTACCGATATGCTACTTGTAGGATAGCAGCGTCCGTTAAGCAGCACTGGGTATAGACAGCGCCGGTCGGCGGCAATGGCCAAAGCAAACTAAAGACATGGCGCCAAATAGAGGATGCAGCCACCCCTGTAACGAAGACGCGGAAAGTCAATAAATGCGCGGGCAAATCTGTGATATAAACGGAGACATGCAAATAAATGAGTTAGTCGTCGTGGGTGCGAGCCAGGCAAGGAACCTGTGTTGTTTGAGCGAGAGAATGGCGAACTCATAACGGTCGCCGGGCAGTCCTCAGAATCGGTAAAAAGAAAAGGCAGTGCAACAATGCCCACAGGTCTGCCACCCACTCCTCTGGTTCTGCCATCTATGAACCGGCCAACAACACCGTGGACGGAATAGCACTAAGCACTAAGGAGAAGGAGAAAGAAGGCGAGGCAACTACGTCAGGATGGTGACGAAGCTAACGGAGATGTTTAAGGAACTCAAGGAAGCGGCCGTTGCCCGCGACAAATTCTTCCGGTGAGGACAACGGTGTGTACATAGCGGCACTATGACGACTGCTGGTGGAGTGCGAGTGTGACGCTCGGAGCCGGCGTTGAGGAGCCAGCTCATTCTGGGCCAACAACGCCACAGGTGAGAGAAAAGCTCCTCCTCGAAGAGGCCTTGCGGGTCGAACTGGACGGCCGCGCTACAGGAGAAGAGGTGCGTCACGGAAGCCAGATGGATCGCAAGAGGAAACGAGTAGGTGAACGACGTTCGGGAAGCGGAAGGCCGCCGGAAAAAAAGGGGGACCAAGGCTGTCGGCAGGGCGAGAACGCGGAGCTGGTTGATGCCAGGTGCGCGGATGGAAAAGCCACGAGTACGGAGCAGTTGAACAGGCCCTGACGGCCGCCTTACACGTGGAGAGGTGCGTCACGGAGGCCAGAATGGATTGCAAGACGACACGAGTTGGTGAATGAGGGCCGGCGGAACGAAGCGGATCTAGGCTGGCGGCAGGGCGAGAACATGGAGCGGAAGGATGCTAGGCGCGCGGATGGATAAGCCACGAATACGGGGCCGAAATGTGTCCGCAAAACGAGTAAGTTACCGAAAGTGTGGCAAGTTTGGCCATTTCGGCCGGAAGTCGGGGAGAAGCAACGGTGAAGCGTCGTTGGGCCAACGGCGGAGTACCTGAAAGTGGCGGAGGATGCTGAAGGGGGATGGTGAAAACTACATAACACGTTCTAGCGGCTGATAAGGACAAATTGGATGAAGTCCCCGGCGAGGAAACACCGAACGAAACGATGAGGACGAGCTGGCGCGAGTGGACGAAAAACAGGACAAACAGAAAAACGCAGACGGGAGAAGAACGGCAGTCAAAATCAAGTTCACGCCCGGCGACTGGGTCCAAATACGGAGGCCAGCCACCGCCGGTGCACCATTGAACAACACGAAGACGGCAGCGCGCCGTGTGAAGGACGTCCACGGCGGATGAGGCGCGCACCGAGCCGGCTACAGGAGTTCCTGCGTGAAGATGAGACCCAATTCAAAACAACCCTGTGAAGGGGGGAGAATGTAGGAAAGCAGCGTCCGTTAAGCAGCTCGGGCATAGACAGAGATTAGAGGATGGCCGCCACAAAATGCGCGGGCAAATCTGAGATATAAAAGGAGAAGCTTTGCGAATAAATGAGTTAGTCGTCGTTGGTGCGAACCAGCCAGAGGACGTGTGTTGTTTGAGCGAGAGAATGGCGAACTCGTAACGGTCGCCGGCCAGTCATGAGATGGTGGACACTACACTACTATACCACAACAACAGTTACATATATATATATCCGAAAAGGTCTCTTCTCTGCCCTCTGAAGTAATTACTTATTATGTAATACCGGGCGGCCTTACGCACATCGGGTAGTGTATGACCACGGCCGGTTAGAAAAGATACTATTAAGTACCAGGGTCTAGGAACGAATTGCTGTTTCATCCGAACGGGCAGTAACCGTTATGCCTATCTATATTTTTAGGCACAGAACATCGCCATTTAGCACCGCAGGATGTCCAATCATAGTCTATATTCGCCTCCTTTATGAAAGCTATTTATCCAGTTTAGTAGGTAAATTAGGATGACTCCAAGACTAAAGGCGACATTTCCATAATTCTCAGCAGCCATGTTCCGAGAATTCGGTCGCAGTACAACAGGAAACGTTCTTTTTCCCCTGCCATAGTCTGGAAATAGTACTCAGGATCTAAGCAAGTACTGTTTTCGAGCCCTTTTAAAACACAGAGACTTTTAGGTTTCAGGGGCGACTAGTTTAGTGTGCACATATTGGTGCATATATAGGATCCTGCGAAGGAAAAATGCAGCGCATAATTCTTAGTCAGTTGCACCTCTCATGTAGAGCTTCTATGAGTGCCTCCCCATGCCTGTATACCGTGAGACAAAATCGGTTTATAAATACGCGATACGCACGCAGGACGCAGATAGTTTAAGCCCAGCAATTTTAACAAACAAGCGAGATATACGATGACTGACATCGACTTCGTTGATTTAAGGTTACTTTGAAGAGCACGACTTTGGAGAATTTATATGATAAACAATCTTCTGTTTTAAAAGTGGCTCGCAAATCAAATGTAACTCATCATATCTACGTCCGAATAACTCAGGCCGCAGCGAATCAAGCACTTTGGAAACTTTCCAAAACGCACCAACTACTACGACGTTGCCGCCAGGCATATCACATCTATCACAATCGTATCGATCATCAGGCTTAAAGCGATCATCCTCTGTCTCAATGTTACATGCTAATACAGCCGTTACCTCTGCAGCATTGAGCGACCCGACACGAAACGGTTTGTCTGTAAGTGCGCTTTTCGAGGCGCGGCGTTTATAGTCTTCGACTCTACCATAGACAAAGTGAGGTCAATGCACTGCAGAGAAATTGCCGGTGACTGGACACTCCTCATTTCGTGTGGGGTCAAGTGCCTTTTGGTACAGTCATCTCTTACGGAAGAAGCTGACGTAGTCTTTTAGTAGTGAATCCTAAGCTCCAATTTAGTAAACATCGTCTTTATGACGAGCGTGTTTGGTAGAGAAATAATTCCAAAAAAGCGGATTCTTTTTCATGCGCTTTTTTGGAAGCCATACCTTAATGGATTCCGCCACTGGTCTGCAAATTTGCGTACTACAAAAAGATTTACTTTTAACGGGGAAAATGTGGTCGCGAGAAGAGCTTCCCCAAAAGACCTACGAGCTTCTTCCGTGTACTCCCATTAAACTATTTGTATAATCATTATGGTTGGCCGTGGTAAACTATCCTCGATAACAAACATGGGAAACAAAACTTTGTTAAACAAACTTTGTTGAAGTTACCTGACAAGTAAGTAGGATAGAACAGTTCTACGGTATCTACAACACCCTTCGTTTATTTAAATCTGTGGATCCAAAAATAAGCGAGACGTGTAAAAGAGGCCGGACGAGTGACACAGTTAATAAGGAGTACACACACATAAAGATTCTGTACTCTCAGATACCCAGATCCTTGCTAATTAAATAAACATTTAAATGTTCTGTAGTTATAACCGGATCTATGATGATAATCGAAAGCTATTTGTATCAGCACGAACGATTTTTAAAGTCGAAAGAAAATCGCACACACGACGACAGAGTTACGGAGCCGCCAGTACAAAAAGCAAATTGAAATTTAAGATTGATCTGCAGACCAACTCAGATCACCAATTGGCAGCTACCGGGTCACCGAAAAGTGATTGGCCTATCGCACGGATGGACCACAGTTATGGTTTGGGGCGGAATCACGGCAATCGGTATAAATCTGTTGATTTATCGGCCAACTGCAAAGTGTGACTACCGAGCTTTTATCGGCAGAGTATTTTAGAGGCCATAGCACTTGCTTTTGCCAAGACTACATCCGGCCATTTATGTGCCAACCTGGCAGGGCGTCCTGCGCTCACGAGCAGAACCGCACAGGAATGGTGGAAGGAGCATCTTCCTCAATTTTGGTAAGTTAAGTCGAAATGGCACCATTCTGATTTGTTGTACAAGTCGGAAATTGTATTCATATGACTTATTTTATTTAGCAATTTATGTTTTAGCCATTCCATTTAGAAAAAAAAACACTATTTCGAGCCTTTTCAAGTACATCTACAGGCTATATACCTAAGTATTAAGAGTAAGCCTGCCAGACGGGGCTTCGGTAAATACGTTCTCGCACTTTCAGGCTTTTACATGATCTAGTTTTCTCATAAAGCAGCTGGGTATAGTGTTAGAAATCATTATTTGCAATTTGGCAGCATATATGTAGAATAAAATAAAGTTGAGTGGAATTTTCCTTTCCGATATCTTAAAAGAAATGTAACGACCATTGAACGTGTTCCAGAACTGTCTGAGGCGGCAACGGCACATCTCGGGGCTAAAAAACAAGGCCATTGTTGGCATGATTCAGATAATTTTGTTCAAAATTAAATTTAAAGTAGAAATTCGATGTTGTATGCAATAATTTGCCAAATGAACTGCATATGATTGCGAGTTGTCTAGTTTATTCCTTATTTGACGCATCTATGTATTAAGAGTCGATACACTACCAAGTATAATTGATCCATCATTAGGTAATGTCTGCCGTAGCGAGGCAAGAATGCATATTGCGGAAGCTTCTGCAGGAAAATGCAATTTTACTTTACCGTATTTAGTAGCTCTTTTCCTTTTCAGTAACCGCTTCCTAGCAATTTTTTTTCATTTGGTCTTTTGCAAGAACTTGTTAAGTTGTGAAAAACTGTGACGTTGGCGCCAGACATCTCCGTCAAATGACTGATGTTTTTTTAATGCTGGGTGCTCAACCTGCTTCTAGCAATACAGGCGGTGCTTAATTCAATCCACTTAGGCCGTATATATTGTGCTAACACACAAGGAAACATAGATTGCTGCGCGACCTGTGTTTTTACTCGTACGGGTCACATGCGTAAATGCATTGCCGTTAAAATGCTAGTAACTTCGAGCAGTGAGGTAACATTGAGAAAAGTATGCCTTCAGCTATCCGCCGCCTACACGACAATCTACACTAGACATCTTGAATGAAAACTGTACATTTTAAAGTATTTCGACTTTTGAAATTAGTGAAGCGCTTCTAACTTGCAAGCGTTATTTGTATTGTGGTGAAATCGTCGTGTAGATATCACTGTGAACAGCCACTAGTCGGCGTCCTTGCTTTCTGTGCTTAAACACGCAAACCGTTATTACCGTGTTGTGTTTTTATGCTTCTTGAGCAAGTCGTTTTTATTTCAAGTATTTCAAGTGTATATGTGGCATTTTTTCGATGGCTAATTGTTGTCGCTGTCCACTCTATCCATTCATAATAAAGGTCGCTTTACAATTAAGTTAGTCAAAAGCCCTGGCCAGAGTGCATTTTACGTAAAACTAGCATTTAGATAGAAAATAATTAGTAAGTAAAGCGCGGGCCGGATTGCAATTTTGCGAATGCATCGTTAGATTTTAGAGAAATCATGCTATTTGATTCTCACGGGCGTCACCATAAATGATGCCTACAAAACAGGTTCCACGAACTCGACCCCAAGTGTAGTTACGCCCTGTACTGAGAACTGGTGTGATACTCAAGATACCACCACCACCACCAGTCGTGCAGCTCCAAGCCACCGCTCTCTTCGTGCTGGCTAGACCGTTTAGCATTGTGTGGCCGCGCTCCACTCGACGAGCAAAATTTTCAAGTGAATCATACTCGTATGATGACGCGGTCTACTAGTAAAACATTTTTTTTAATTCCTAAAGCAATATACGTATAATGTAAAATCCAACGGGAAATTACTTCTTTTTTTATTTAAACATGCCAACCAAACTCACATTTTTTAAATGCTTACTAATTTTGTAAACATTTCAAACAATTGCATATCGAAAAACATATGAAAAATATTAGTCATATTCTGTTTCTGTTGCTTACACAGCATATACCTTTCATCCTAAGTGTGCGGCCAACGCAATAGGAGTGCAAAAAGTGCTAAACCAAGTATTTTGAGGAGTGCAATTCGTTTGAAATGTATTTTAATTAGAAATAAATAAAATGTAACAGAAGTGGTATTTTCTCGGCATTTTGCCCCAAATGAAGGCTATAATCAACTGCGGTGCCGACCAGCTAGTTACTTGCACTGCCTTTTTAATCAAGCCTGCGTTAGTCAGTATCAAACCAAAAAAAATCCGCGTCATGCTATTCCTCTAGTTATGAGCCCGAGAGTAAGGTGTGCGTTTAGGTGTTCATTACCGAAAAGCTTGTTTACTATTAAGAAAGGTTTCTTTGTTGCTTTATACACAAAATGAGACCACAGCACTGAATACCTCTCGTGCCGAGCATTCTTCTCACTACATCAGCTTACTAACCAGACGTGTATCGTATTTAACTTAATTATAGTTTTTTTACTGTAGAATGCTCGCATGACAATGCCTACGAACTGCTTTAAAACGCTGGCTAGCCGATTCCGTGATCTGGTCTTCGGGCCGGATATCGTAGATTTATCCCTGATTTTTGCCCAGTAGTGAAACCAAAGTTTTGACTAACCGGATGGTTCTTAAAGCACACCCAAGTGTAAGCTTTAATTTGCGGCAGGTCCCTGATGGCGTTCCGGTAGAGCAAGCTCAGGGGAAAAATTAAGCCGGCTGTTGTCAACTCTAGGCTTGTCTCCGTTTTCCCTTGGCCTGGAATCGCCGCGAAGCGTGACGTCAGTGCATTGAGGGTCGGCCATTTTGAGATAGCTGAGATATCTAAGGCTTCCCCTCAACAGTCGTTGTGGCTGTAAAGCCGCTGACTCTCAGCGGTCTATTATCTATTCTCAATGAGCAAGCAACTCAACGAAAATTCGATCAAAGAGCAGGGATCAAACCGGCGACAGAGATTTTTGAGTCTATGACCAGCTGGTGCATTGACACTCCACTACTACAGCTGATCGAAGCTTAGGCCCGTTCCAAATTTGCCGTGTAGCATATAAAAACGAAACCACTGACGAGATCCAGAGATAATCTACTGATTTATGTTCTATTGTGGTGCCTGGATAAGGTTCATCACATCAATTTTCAAACCTGTGCAGCTCCCACAAGACTGCTGTAATACGGTGCATGAGTAACTTCTTAGAACAGCTTGGAATATATTGTTTCAGCAAGCCTCGATATGATTTTCTTCCGTTGAACTTATATCCTTATACTGGCTCGTCTCATAGCTGGATCATACACAATATCGAAATTTCGATAGAAATAACACTGCCATATACTATAGCGTAAGGGGTACACTAAATCCAATGTCATACTCGTAAATGTATCTACTGCCTTTTTTCTAGTACATAAACGTTTGGAGATTTTATACTGCCTCGTATAAAAATGATCTTTTAGAACGCGTGTTTTAGAGAAGATGCTTAAAACTAGGCTTTTAAGCGGCCTTTAGCATTTTTGTTCAAGCAGCCTATGAAGTTAGCGTAGCTTTAGGGACATGCTCAACTGGACAAAGCAGATGAGAGAAAACCGTTAAGGGCAAATCCGAGAAATGCTTACTTCTATTCACGCAACGTGACCTGAGATGCGCGCAGCTTCAGACGGTTGGACGAACATGCTATTCCTAGAATTCGATCTACTTGAGAAGATAGATGCATTCCAGGAATGTATATTAGTATCAGTATTTTTACTCCGATAGTTTTATAAATATTTGGTAGTACATGTATAACAGGGCCCTGCCTTATTGTTTCTGTTGGCCAGCTCGTTTTTCATGACGGCCAAAGAAGGCCTTACCCACCCCCGCAAAATATGAGGTATACTCGAAAGGATTATAATTCTTGTATAGTCAAAACATGATACATCATTACTTGAAACCGTGTTGTTGCTGTTTTCAGCTAGCCCGGTGTATTTCCAAAATACGAAACATTTTCAATATACCCGCCCAACTATTCTGTAACCATTCTGGTTCTATTACAATATGGCAAATCTGATCTGAACACAATATCGGTTAGCGCCAACTTATAACAAGTTGCTGCCCTTTTTACCTCTTTGAGGAAGCGGCCTTATCAAATTTCGAGACCTAAGTTACATCATGTGCTGGCTCGTGTTGGAACGCAGCGTGCAACCACTTCAGCGCTTTTCTGCCTTAGCGCTGAGGTTTGAAGCTTCGTTGCAGCGCGAATGACTATGCGGTTCTGTTTTGGCAATAGTGGGCACATTGCTGAATGATTGAAGGTTAGAAATAGGCCGCCGCCGCCACCGCCCCGCGCGGCGAGACGTTATGGTAGAGATGTCTCCCTGTCGACTCTAGTGTCATGCGCTGTGGGCTCAATCGTGACATGACGTACCATGTTGCACACTGTCTGTCAACGTCTGTCTCTACGGTCTAACACAGTCCTTCAAAACTGGAGGTTCATTAGACATGTTTCTTTTTTTGTATACCATAAACATCCTTCTAAAAGTTCATGTGCCTTCGTGCTTATTCAAATTGCAAGCAGAGTACTTTTAGCAGAAGTAAGTACTTCATCGATACACCGGTCAGAATGTCCTACTTATAACCGGTCCAAACAATTGGACCGACCCTGCTGACCCAGATCATTCTTTCGATATAACTTACATATTGTAAGGATGGAATCCGGATCTGGTATGGTCTGATGTTCGGTGAGTGAGTGAGTGACAAACATGTGGTATCTTGATTGTAATGCCAAAGTAATACCGAGCCTGGGGGTGGGAGGAATAAGGGTTTAGTGGGTTTGCGAGTCTCCACTAGTTCACGCAGGCTGATAGTGGATGCATGGATCATGCATTCCCAAACCTCCCAGAACAAAAAAAAAACAAAAAAAAACAGTGTGTATATACGACTGGTCTATTGTGTGTTGCTGTGTATTGTATTTGGTGTGTGGTGTGTGTATTGTATATTGCGTATACTATACATAGGATGCAGTGTTGCCACTATATGGCTAACCACGCCTGCACACAGTGGTGGTTTTTTTGTTACGATGAGACGCCCTTGCGTGTGTCTGCAGATGCTTTTAGCGCATCTTGAGAAGTATTTGTGCTATTAGCTGCACGGTGTCGCTGACGCCCACAGGCTAAACTGAATGTTTAGTTTGATCAAGTATATACACAGATCGACGCTTCTCGAAGGTGCCATAACAGATCGGAGTATGTCCGCTGACTTATTTTGTCGTCACCCTCAAAACATCCAGCGCTCATTGCAGAAGCGCAAATAGAGTCTAAACGGACAAAACGTCGAACCACGCTACGATGACGCAGGACGTTTTATAGGGGTAGTACACATACTAGAACTGTATCATGTTACTCACGAACTGAACACGTTAAACCAAGTCATTTTGATGTAAGCAAAGTTTTAGAGTAGAGAGTACCATGCAGACCTTAAGCAAGGACATATGTTTGCATCGTTCGTAAGTTTAGTTTAATTCTATGCATTCTGCCTGAGTAATGTGGTCGCATACAAATTACGCATCGGTGACTCAAAACGAGCTCGAATAACCAGACGATCAGGTATCACTCGGACATAATAAATCGTGCATGAGATTCTCGCTTAAGAGCGATCTGTTTAAAGAAGATAACCCTTGTTATATAGCGTAGGTTTGCCTCCAAGCCGTTGAGGAGCAGTGCCGAGTCTTGCGCAAGCAATTCAATCAAGTACTGCTTAAAAGTGAAAGCCGATCGCGTTTCTGTGTATATGGTCAAGGATACCTTAGCGTTATTACCATCAAATAGCTATGTGTTCGCTCATGTTACGTCACAGCCCGACCTAAAGAACTCGCATACTATCCACTAACCGGTCATTTGCTTGCCTCTGTTGTCGAGACGAAGACGAACTATGACGTGTAAACCTAGGTAGAGTCTAGGTTTAAGTGTCCTATTTCAGGGTATACAAAATGTTCATTCCTGAAAATGCAATAATGGAAAGGACTTTGCTCCGATTGTTTGCGTGACACGCATTGTTATGATAGAGGAGTGCATATTCGTCAGGTATACTCAAATATTACAGCGTCACGGTAAATATTTTGCCAGGAGCATCATCGATTCCATGCACGGGATACCTTTGTGTGCGTTCATGCAATGGAAGGTATTTTCCATGGCAATAACGTCCGTCCGCACTGATATCACCAGATAGTGGATGGGTAGAAATCAATATTACTATGCACTTTGTTTCGGTTACACCCAAGAAATATGTATACGTGCGGGAAAGTAGTTCGTCACCTTTGCTTAGCTGTCTAACAGTTTTCATTGCCTCCGCAAGTTTGCCGTAATGAAGGCTCTACCCACTTACTGCCTGCATATAAAATGCACGTTCTGCTTAGTATGTGTTGTCTCCCGGACAGGCGTATGACCTAACTTATACTGCTTCTGAGTAGATTATGACAATTTGTTTTAGTTTCGCGTTGTTTTGTAGTATCCCTGCTCGAAGCGTCTGGTAAATTTTTCACTAAATTCTGGTCATTTGTGGGTGACGTCAGTAGCCGTTTGATTACTCTTTTAGTGAAGACGTACAGCAGCAAGTCAATTTGTTTTGCTTCTGTTGGTATGTTTAGTTACCTATTCATGGTTTGTTTATCTGGGAGGGATCCATCAGGCACTATTATTCTACGATCCGGACTAACGGTTCTAGAAATCATAATTTTGTAAAGCTGTGCTAAGCATATGCGCTTGCAGTGTTGAATGATTGTTACGAATAATTTTGCTAATTGAATTGTAGTGTGGGTCACCTTAACTATGCTCATGTCCAGAAAAACAGCCATTTCGCTCTAGAATAATTCAAGATACTCCTTTTACAGCTCTTGGAGAATTTGTTGTACTCGTTGGTAATTTGGGATATAAGAATCGCTGCGCTGCTGTGCACCGTAGACGTGCGGGACTCAGGAAACGGTCAACTCCCTACAGGGTATTTTTCTCGGAAAGTAATTTTGAGCGTCTTACGAGCGGCTACGCAGAAAACAGTAGAGTATCATGCTAGAATAGCGACACGTGTTAAAAAATATGCGGTCTAAATGAAGCGTTTCGGAATCCCTCGACAATTACTTTCAGCCTACTTTGGTGTTCAACATTCGTATTAACCTCTTATTTTTGTTCACTAAATCATCAAATCACTAATCATAATTGTTCCAATTACAGCTATTATACATTACTCCAAAACAACTTGTCAAGACTTTGCCTCGCCTTGCCGTTTTTCTTTATACTTCTATTGCGAGAAGATAGCCCTGTCTACAAACCGACGCTACAAAAAAAGACCCAAGCATACGTATTTTGGCTAGCTATTTTCGTTCTAGGGTGTTTAGTTAAGTGAACAAATACAAACAGCGCTTTCTCTGTAGCGAGCACTATTTGTCGCTACAGAGCGGCGATGATAAAATGATTAATGTTGTTTTTTTAACATTGGAATTGGTGGTTGAAAAACAAACAGATAGAGCCAGCACGCCTATACCAACACGCCTTAGAACGAACACTTTGCTCCCAGTTTGGCAGTGTTTGGTGTAGCGTTCAACCTCATTTTATCTGTTAACGAATTGATCTATGAAGGTAGCATTAAAGCCGGTTTGGTCTACGACGAGAACCCACTAACAAGCAGGCACGCTAATAAGAAGCCAATTAGGATACAGCACTGGAAGCTCAAATATATAGCGTGCGTTTTTAGTTTTTACAAAAGGAAAAAGTCTTCTTGACCAATGACGGTCGGACTCTCTCTGCGGTGTGTGTAAGGCTACTTGGTATTACATGTTAGTTAAGACATTGTCAACGGCCATCACCGCTGTGTAAACAAACGAATATAAAAAAAAAATGTAACGAACCACAGGGCTGCTGTGTTTAACTGCTAGTGACTTTTGCTGCGACAACTAGAATTATTCCTACCACGGCTATTTCAACCCTTTACTATGCATACAGCAAATGCATGTATATAATACAGTAATATTTGTTAATTGTCAGCATCACTGCTCTAGTAGTTCTAGTTAGAGCAAGAGAAGAGCTGCTTTCGGAATTTCGGCTACCAGGACTGTTCACACTTCTACGTGTTCCGCTACTTGTCCAAAAGCTTGATTCGGCTTTGTTCGGAAATGTTTCAATTTATATAGGCTCTTTAACAACAAGGTCGTGTGACAGCGTTAAATGGCCAAGCCCGATTTCCACAACACTCGGAATCAAATCTGCGATCGAGCATACCAGAAGCCGGCAAAGTATTGCGCACCGTCGAATGAGGCCATCCCGCCATTTTTTGCAGTAGACAGGGAATACAATAACATCAATGTTTTTTTTGGTTTTATGTAGGGTTGATAGTTTGGAGCAACTATACGAGATTCTAGAGGCCATAAAAACAATATAGACAGTAACGCGGGGTATCGCTGTAGCAGCGAAAATCGAATAGTGCAAAATCTTCCACCAAAGCACACCTAGCGAGCCATTATCTGACAATATATCTGATGGGCACTTCTTTCGTTCGCGATGGAAAAAGGCGCGGAGCGTCTAAGGCTCTTTCGTCTGTTCGCAAGCAAAAAAGTCCGACGCGTTACAGATTATCTATTCTACCTCTGTTCTGGTCAGATTAGGTTCTGCAACTATGACCATATATATATATATATATATATATATATCTATATATATATATATATATATATATATATATATATATATATATATATATATATATGTATATATATATATATATATATATTATATAATATCATATATATATATATATAAAGTAGTAGATGAAGCAATGACAACAGATCAGGATGGCTTCCTTGCGAAAATCACCGTCTGGGATATTGGGAGAAAACCTATGACGAAATGTTTTCTCAGCAAACAGATTTTCCCTTTGGTTTTGAGCACCAACGGACACCTTAAAGTAGATGCAAGGAGAGTAGTTGTGTTTTAAGGCTTATACTACAAGCTTTTTTTGATGTCCAGTTTCTATGCTGTCTGTGATAAACAACCCAAGATAATTTGTTGACCTTTCGGTGAAGAAATATTTCGTAATAAACACCATGATAAAACTCTGTTGTAAACAAGTCTGGTTAGTTTGAGGAGCAGACCCAAATTCGAGCCGTGAGAGTAACGGCAATTTTGTGGGACTACTGTATATAATGCCTTTTGACCTTTTGCCAGCTAAGTAAAATATTTGCTAGTTAACACTAGAGTCATCTGCTAACTTACCACTCATGCCCTTAGGACGAATAAGCAGTGTAAGGGCACTACGCACTCCACCGAGCAACTTAAACACGTTTTACCAACAGTGTGGCACCAACTTAGACCAATAGTTTGACTTTAGCATATCGATCACTTAATAACAGTGCATTCGAAACACATTTGGGTTTGGGTTAGAGTAGAACGCACATGTGCGCATACATAGTTCATGGCTATCATCACTTGGTCTGTTCCAACACGAGCTTCCACGAGGGGTACACCGAGTGCATCTGTCGACTGTGCTATCAGGTGTGTACGAAGTTTCATGCGTCTGCCTGCCCGGCTCTTGCGAAGAGATCACAGCACTACCTCTCTAGAATAACATGCCGCGAGCAGCTGACTGCATAAATGTATAATCTGTAAAACTATCTGTGTTATTTGCAATACTCAATATGAGTGAAATATAAATATGATGGTGATATTGAAGAACGCACATGTACATACCGAGCAAAATTAAACTATATACGTACAATGACAAGTATAGTTGTTGATATTATTGACAAGCGGCTTCTCAGAAAATGTATTAATACATTAGAATGTATTGTCCCACACTATAGTTTTGTTGGGAAACAAAGGCCCAAGGGTAATTGTTATAAAACATCGGTTTCCATTCAGAAACACTTTTTAATGAGTTTTTTGTTGGCATTGTTTCTATACATTCGGCATTAACATATGACAACATACGACAAGTAAGTAAATCCTAAAGTTATTACAGCTACAGGGCAAATAAATAAAATACGATGTATCAGAAAGAAAAAATAATTTCGATAATTTTCCTATCTGCTCTAGCAGTGTACTAGTCAATTAAAGTAATTCGTTGAAAAATTAGACTTGTGACACAGATAAAACGAGCGGTTCTCAATGCGGTAAAAAGATAGGTTCGATGCCAAGAGTAATAAAAGGTTCTACATGGAAACTGTTCTGTTTAAACAGCCAAGTACAAAAGCCAGTACTTTGACCTACTAGATTAAATTGGTGCAAAATAGTTTATAGGAGTTCAATGAGACTATGGAGCTGACGCTACGCCCTAGGGTCCCTTTTGACTCGTTGAATGCCTCATTCAACTTTCGGTGCAGCGTTCTATTGGTGGATGATTGTTCAATCAGTGGAAGCTTGTTCTGTTGTTAGCCGGCAAGGTAGAACTTGTTGTGAGCGGAACACCAATCTTGCTCTCAGGGCAATGTTCTGGTCCTTTCTGGTTGTAATTTGGACCCGACGAGCTATTCCTATATAGCTTTCTAACACAAAACGGGAAGAACATAACATAACACCGGCAATAGCAACGTCTTATACACCTGGATTACAAGTCTGTCTAAGCCATTCCTTAACGCCACAATGAGAGAATAGCACTTAGGTGCCGGAGCAGCCAGGTGAGAAGCTTAGGCCAAAGCAGGTTGCCGTCTGAGACGCAAGTTGTGACCCATCAAGTGTGACCTATAATACTTTCTGGGCTGACTCTCAGTCAAGATTTAACTTCCATGGGACTGCTTTTCGCAATGCTTTATAGACGGGCCCCCATAAGTACAATTGCGCAACGGTGGGGCTCGAATCCGCGTACCTATGTATCTCCTCCGGTTGCGAGCCGCATACTTAAGACACCACGCCATCGGACTCGACATCAAGTGTGACCTGCTGCACACCAACGGTTCTCTGAGACATATGAAATAACACACGACCGCTCTTGCTGGCGTCAGCAACAAAGCCAAAAACTAGCCTCTTTCACACTAACAAGAATAGTACGTAAATCGCCGCCAAGCTTGGTCCGCTCAAGACGAAAGAGCATTAAGATGTCATCCGCGTATACAAACGTCTTACTGATATCGTTCGCCGAAGTCTTAACCAAAATTAAATTTGTAAAAAATTATGAACATATAAGGCCCAAGTACCGATATTTCAGGTGTGCCGATTTTGGCTTTCTCCAACGTGAATTCAACATGACCAACCTTAACCGTCCCTCTGCTTTCAGACAGGTATGACCTGAGCGAATCAGTTGTCTCCGACGCACATCCCAAGCACTCTAACATTTTAACAGGAAGAACGAGCGGCTAACACAATTGAAGGCAGCCGCAGCGTCTAGACTCAGAGGCAGACCTGCTTATTTTCTATTGTCTCGGTAATCTCCTGCCGGCTAAAGATGTGCTAGCACCAGCCTTTTGGACCGCGATTCATCAAAAAACGGTTTGGCTGAGCGAAAAAAACCTTGATGATCTAAGGTACCTTTCGAGCCTCCTTATCACAAGCTTCTTGAAAAGTTTGCATAGTTGGCCAATACTATAGAACAGTTGTTAGCTCCCGGGTTCGCGCTCCCTTATTTTTGAATAGCGAAACTACTTTCGCGTCCTTTAATCGAGTTGGAGACGAACCACTGTTAATGGATAAGTTGACTATACTGGCAAGCGGACGAGCGAGTGCAAAGGCATTCATTTTAAATAACGTGCTGGGAACATTCGTAGCCCCACAGTCCCAGCCCGCCTTCGCGTTGTGGGAAACCAATTGAACTTCGAGTGCACTGACCTCATCTAATCTGAACAGTGCTTCATTCGTCTGCCACATCGATGCTAACTCGAATATCTGTCTGTCAAAGGCGGATACAGTGAATAAAATCATATCTCGCGTATATGGCCGCGAGCTGCCACACGCATCGGCGGTCTTTGCACTTTCTCGCCCGGTGGGACGGTCGCTGAAGTGTTCAAATTGTTTATAATGACGACTGTATTGTAATTATGTACCATCTAGAAATGCAAAGTTATTGCGAAATAAACAATATGTATGTATGTATATCTCCCGTATATTGTGATACGCATTTAAGGGTTGACGAAATTGCACGCATCGTGACCGCATCACATGGAGCAGTTTAATCAGCACCAGAGGTGAAGCATGCCAGTATAAGGGTGCTGCATAAGTTCACTGACAACGACACGATGCACTTTCCTGAACAGCTTGAGGGAGATTTTTTCTTTCTGCGAATCTTTAATACTCGCGATAAAAAAATGAATTGTTACAACAACGTAGCTTGCACACGTCATGTTCGGAGCGAGGCCCAACGCCATTATAAAAGTAGGCCTATACGCTAAGACAACCATGTTACGGTTGCTATGCTATTTTTGGTGAAATTGTAGAGGCATTGATGTACTATAGACTTTTGTGGAACAAGGACACAATTAAACGTAAAAATGCTGCCAGAGGCTGAATCATTTAATTTTTAGCAAGCCCCTGTCGGAAAGCTGTCTGTGGTTACCTACCGCAAGTTTCCTGAAATCTCTTAGAATATGCTATATTGCTCACCCTATGGTGCTGACTAATACGACTGACGAAATTTACTATCTGTTCCGCTCGATACGAATCTTGGAATCAGTGTAGTGGCCGGGCATACTTTTCAATGTCGAACAGCTTGGTATGACCTATCATACACGCCAGGCGATAGAGGATCTAGACATACCTAGATCAATATTACAATAACAGGAGCTTTATGAACTGGTTAAACATATTAATCAAGCAAACCAGAGCGGGCATCGACTTGGCAACAAAACGCCATGCTTGATAGTCATCCAAACCTACGAAAGGAACTCTGCGCCAAACTAAAGACTACAATCAAGTAAAGTAAAGCAGAATACTTTAGAAGACGAATACTGTCAAAATCGGCGTCAATAATCGTTAATTAAAGAGACGTAATCATGAGCGAGATAGGAATTGCCATAATGTGTATACATGATACAATTCCACTAAAAATATGATAAAAGTTTACGCCCGCCATCTGTTTCGAGCAGGGGGCAAAACCACCGTTTTCTCTGTTGGAGGTACTACATTTAAATCAGGAACCCTAGCTACCTACGAACTGGCCTTCGAGGCGATACCTAATAAGTAAGATAGACAAATAAGATAAGGCATCATAACTCAAAATAAACGTCAAAAGGCAATGCAGGCTTGAATAACATGTTGGCAGCAATTTTTCTGGTGGTCCGGCATACGCAACGGTGAGCACAGCGACGGCGCCTTTGCGCACAGGAGTGATTCCCTACACTACTCCAGACTCGATAAGGAAGACGAGCGGCGGCGTAGGAATGCCCTATGGCAAACATAATAGGAAAACCTGGAAGAGGATGCTCCATGCGCCGGTCTCCGGAAACTTATGTCCGATATTAAATGGTGGCTAATAGGACCTCGGGGAGAACTAACCTTCCACACGACCCAGGCCCTGATGGGTTAAGAAAACTTCCAGTCCTACTTGTTCACAATCGGGACGACTCCTATTCCCATAAATCTCCACCCGGCGATTGACTTTAGGACACCTAGAAAATACGATTCTGAGGTGCCCAACATAGGCATCGCTTTGTTCTTAACAAGCAACTTAGTTGGGAACGGAGTTACGCATCATCTGCAAGTAAATGCAGGAGTTTTTGCTTCAGTGGTATAAAACCAGCAAACATTTTGAAGGTCGTAATAATGTTAATCTTTATGGCAAAATGCGGCACACTATGGGCGCCCCTAAGTCTCCGGGAAAGAGCTTGACACCAACCAATATAAAATGTTATTAGCATTCATATTGAGAAATTACTATTTGCACTAGTTAGGATAGGACTTAAGCCTGCCCCGGCCTGCCTTTATTCTGCTCGGCCATCAAGAAGGCGGTTAATTCAATGCAATCGCCCCTAATACATCGATAATGGGAGGGGTTATTACGATGTCAAAAAGACAATTGATTCTAGCCTCAAGTCTATCAAATGCGCTTTTTTCCTTAAAGGCTAGTCGGCCTTTCTCGTATCACTATTCTCCTGCCAGGATGCTGAATCCTAGTGAAGCATGCGATGGCACTTGTAGGATCCAGGCTACCCGGTCGAACCGAAGGCCATGCGGTGCAAGATCGCAGTCAGGGCACTCGAATTTTGCGCGAAGTTAAATAGGCTCCGCCTTATCAGTGTTCGTTATGCCTACCAAGTCCTCCTTGAGAACCGCAAAATACATTTACCTTCTACGCAACGCCAAATATTAATAGTAACGATCATAACATATCAAGGAACGTAAAAAATCCTTGAAAGATAGACACAGACCTAAGACCAGCTTTACGGATTGTCCAAATCGCCAAGGGGACGTCCGCTGGAATTAAACAACTGTTATCCTAGAGTACAAGCAAGGGTAGCAACTAGAGAGAGTGCAAGGGCAACGCAATAAGAGTCAGCAAATGTTCCCAAGCTATCCCCACCTCGAACCTCGGCACTCTATTTGACCACGAAGGTGTTCGTCTGTGCATAGGTCTCAGGTTGGGCGTTAGATTAACCAAGACACACAGACGCCCGTGCAAAGCCCAGGTGAACGCCTGATGAACCTACAGTCTCTTGCGCAGCGAGAGCAAATGCAAACAAAACAGCTATAAGAGATAAACGAAATCACGGCTAGAGCCTTTTGAACGGCGCTGGTCCTCCGCACTCGGGAGCCAGTAAAGCTCTTTAATAGTTGCTCAAGGCGCACTCTCGTCCCCTATCGAAAGGGGAAACCCTCGTGGGACTGGCGTCCTCCCAAAAGAGGGAGCTTGTAGAAGCGGGAGATTCTTGAGCCGCTCTTTGAGTCGGGAGGCCCAACGATGTGACGAATTGATCTTTGTACCACTCGTATTGAAAATCCGACTGAAGATCCGGCCAGAAGCATGGAGGCTCTTTGAGAACATTTCCGGTGGAAGGTGGAAGTAGCAACGGTCGACAAGCAACAAGCATTCGACTCTTTGCTACAACGCCGTTCACTGGCAGTTCAGGGAGGTAACGCCGCTTCGATCGAGGGGACGATAAAAACCGGCCTAGAGGAAAGGCCCCGAGCGGGCCGTGGTGGAACGGGATCATCCACCAAATGTAATTTTTGGTGTAGATAAGAAATAATGGTATTTTCCCTCTACGCACCATATGTAAACGTATCATCGGTTAATAAAGCTAAGCAGTTTATCGGTCTACTCCGATCAAGTACATACACTACAGCCGGTCTGCTAGAAACTACCTTAGCCTGCCAGGTCTTGTGGTTTCCTCCGGTAGTCGGCCTCATCGCCGCTATTCTGCAAGAGAATAAAGTGAGTAGCGACGAGGATAACCCTCTCCTGTTTTCGGTCTTATTGAAATGCCTCCCAGAAAGGATCTCTAAGCTCCAAGAGCTTCTCGAAATCCCACTCTACGCAGACAACTCCTAAAGTGACTGAATGTGACGTACACTAGTTGTAGGCGTTGTTTGAAATATTCTTGTGAGGTTGGTAATCGCAACCGGCGATTCCGGAAATTGCATTCATAATTATACTGCGATTTGGGTGGCATGAGATATCAACCGAGTGTGAATGCAACCTATGCGGAAAATAATGTGATCTGTATCATCTCCAACAGTGTACTAAAGCAATATCGCTGATGAAAGTTATTTAGGAGAGATGTAGCACATATGTACATAAACCAAATATTGGTTAAGAAACAATACATTCATCATTTAATTATACTGCGAGAGTGTGCGTGGTTTACCAGCGCAATTGGCCGAGGGACAGCAACAATTCTACCAAACGTGGCCTAAAACTGTTCGGACTGACCCTCATCCGAGATTTAAAGTCCACGGGGCGACTTTTCGCAGTTGCTTTATAGACTAACACCGATGAGTACAAATGTGCAACAATGGTGCTCGAACCCGCGCGCACCTATGTGTCTCCTTCGATCGTCAGGCGCAAGCAAATGCACTACGCTACCGGGCTCGACTACCAAGCGTGGCCTGAATCGAAACTGCCAGACCTGGGGCAGTTGGCCTTACCGCATCTAGTATACCTAGACTGCGTATATATATCCAGTAACCCTAAGCTGCATGTATATATATATATATATTATTTTTCGGCACACACCGCCACGTATGTGTGCCGATGGGTCGGTATAATGGGATACAGCGCAACTTTGATTGCACAACTTGAAGCGCTTTTCGACAAATCGACTTGCTTCGGATTGTCGAGGTGCTGGCAGAACTTTCCACTCTTAGTAATTTTGCTTTTCTGCTGAAGCAAATCTCGTCTTTCCAATCCCACCAGACACACACATACCAAATAGTCTTCTTGCCGTAAAGGTCCGCATTTTGGTCTGCTCATTTGGATGGATGATGGGCTCGGCGCTATTTTTCGTTTATTATCGATAATGGGGATTACGTTGGTGTAGACTCACTAGTTTCTATTGCCGGTAATCAAGTTTCTTAGAAGGGTGTTCAAACGTCCCAAACATCAACCTTTAACAATATACTAATACACAAATGTATGATGCAAACATAAGTCAGGTTAGTTTGTTACTGTACGGCTGCAGTAGGTTGATATAATTCTTCTACATAATTCAGCACTTGAGGTAGGGCATAAATCATTTTGAGCTTTCGATTGCCTTGTATTGGTACAATCTATGACTGGCGGCTACTGCGCCATGCAACTAGGCACAAAGGTTTTCTTTGTGGTAGTTTTTGCGTATAAATTTGCGCCACTATGTGTTGGTATTACGACCTTGTTGAAAGAATATTACAGTCCTTTCTCGTTCTGACAGAAATTATCAGACATTTTGGTACAGTTGTCTTCTAAAAGTTTGTAGAGACTAACGTAGAGCCTAGCATCAGATAGTACAAACATCCGCATAATCCAGTTAATTTTCTTGAATGCGCGAGCGACCGTTTCAGTTATATGTGCGCTATATTTCAAACTAGTATAAGTCAATACACCCAAGTCTTTCGTAACTGTTGCAGCTTGTAGACGCTCACCGCCAAGAGTGTAGGAGTATTAAGGGCTTGTTCTACCAAAATGTAGAATAGCGCTTTTACTGTACGGACAATTTGAGATCATGTTTACAAGACCATTCAGAAAGGTTGCCTAATACTGATTGTAAGGCCGCCGTCTTGACATCATCAACAAAAGTATACATTTTAATATCATCTGCATACATTTTCATATGTACAGGTTTCAGGATGATGTGCTCAGTGAATCAGTATACAATATGTGCATAGGCGACTGAAGTACATATATGCCGTGTGGGCAGCCAGGAGTGGCTCGAGCACAGGATGATAAGCAGTCATTGACACGGACGCGGAAAGTTCTGCCACGTAAGAATGCAGCTATCCACTCAACTATTTTTGTACCAACCCATAACTACGAAGGACCTGCAAGAGTTTATTGTGTGTGACCGTTTCAAATGCCGATTTGAAGTCAAAATTAATACAATCGAATGGCTTGTTGTCATTGAGCATTAAAGCCCAATCATTTTGAGTTTCAAGGAGCTGCAGGACCGTGGAAGTAGCCTTATCGATAAGCGAACTGTTCTTTTGAGATGATCCCCTAAAGACTAGCGTTATTGTAGACGGCTTCAGCAATTACACTTTCAAAGAGTTTGCTGGTAACAGAAGTAAGCAATACAAGCCGTTTGTTTTGTGCATCAGTTTTGTCTTCTTTCTTATGCACTGGGCACACGATGCATATATATATTTTTTCAATCTATTAAATTATATTAAAATTGTTTAAATAAACGTGTTCACCATTATATATATATATATATATATATATATATATATATATATATATATATATATATATATAATTCGGTTGAACACGCCGCGTACAGTACTATTAGAAAGCTTTGCCTTGGATATACTGAGTGCCTCTCACCTCTAGTCTGGCCTTGCATGTGACAGTCGCCACGTCTATACCAGATATATGGTTCATGGCTATCGTCACCTCGTCTGTTCGAATACGAACTTCCACGAAAACTACACAGAGTGCATCTGCAAACCAACTGTGCTTTCAAGCGTGTACGAAGTATCATGCGCCTGCCTTGCTAGCGAAGAGCGTTCTTGCAAAGGGATCGTTACATTGCTTCTCTTGAGTAACATGCTGAAGGCGGCTGGTAACAATCTAAATATTGTCAGTATATTATGCAGAAAGGCTATGGCTAGTGTTTCCCACTTTCGCTCTCTTTATGTTTATATATATATAACATATTTATATATATATATATATAAAACATATAGCGGTTAACTTTTACATGTACTTGGCCTTGGGTGATGTTTTTGCAGAGGACTCGTAAACAAGCGTCCTAAATTCCTTGACAATGTCTGTTTCTTCATCATCATCATCATCGTTATTTATCATTCATGCATCACACTACGTCAATCATTGTAAAGAAAACCCAGGCATGTGGGGCGATGCTGTGATAAGAAAGAAATTGCATCAACGTAGTCCGGTGATAGTCCGGACACGCCGTGGATGTTTTCTTATACCGGGAGTAGCCCGGGTGTTTCGGCTGATCCAAAATAACTCAGTAATTGCAATCTAGGACGCTGGACGGCGCATAATTGGAATCACTACGTCAAAGCAAGAGAGTGCCACGGTGGCCTTTAGTGGGCTATCGCAAATACGGACTACGTAGATGAAACGCAATTCGCTCGAATTCCATCGGTTATCAGCGCGCGTTTCAAGCTCGCCAGGGACGCGGTTCATGTCCCATGAGAAATATGCATAGGTAGAGGCTTTTGTAGAGACTAGCTGTGGACGCTTGAAAATGAGGCGGGGTATGGGGGGATGGGCCTTCGTGGCAAGACATCGGATCACAGTGGGGCATCAAATTTAGGACAAGGCAAAACAGGCAGGCGCTTCGCAGGGTCTCGACGTCTCTCCCGTTCCTAGAACAAGCTTACAGAGAAATTCATAAGCAGATCGTAGCAAAAGAATCCCTCATTACGGTCTCGATGTAGTGCTACACAATTCCGAACCTTAAGGGCGGTGCGGAGGAGGACGGGCTTTACTGGGTAAGTGTCCCACACTAGAAGCTCATGGTTGCCAGTTCTACCTGTGCATAATCCATTTCTCGAAACCTCTGAGACACAGACAAACAGTGGGTAGCCGACGAGCAAGGCGGAGAAGTGGCACTAGGAAGTACTGCTCTCAGAATACTGACAAATGTGCGCAAGACTGGAGGACGCGATCTGCCGTGAATTGAGAGTGCCTCGTCGCTCGGGTCGAGTTTCAGCAGTACCGGATACAGCAGCCGGGAAGCCGAAGTAGGCCAAATTCCTGGCCAACTTACGAGGCTTTATGATGCGATAGTGCGACCTCAACAATTATGAACCCGACAAAAGCCAGCGGAGCCAACTCATTATTGCGGGGGACGGCAGAGTTGTAAGACGGTACGTAAACAATCGCTCATGCAGGAAACCTCGTTAACGGCAATAAGCTAGACGATGATGACTTCCGCGGTACGGATTACGCGGCATTTCGGCGTGGATGCCGCCAGTCAGCCCTCAGCATCATCATCATCATCATTATAGGAATTATACCGAATTGCAGCCTCCGAATCGCGTACCGTGGTCCCGACAACGAGACACAAGCTGGAACAACGGCAGAATGGCGCGGGCGTTTCGCAGGAACAGATGGGCCTGCCGGCGCATGGCA
The DNA here is from genome assembly GCA_003439945.1 of Dermanyssus gallinae. NCBI lineage: Eukaryota > Metazoa > Arthropoda > Arachnida > Mesostigmata > Dermanyssidae > Dermanyssus > Dermanyssus gallinae. Next base: position 40,882 of record QVRM01005696.1, on the reverse strand, counting down.
ATGAGACGAGCCACGACGGAACGAGACAAACGTTTTGGACGCAGTAATCACAGGTTAAAGATGCTATCTACGCGGCCAAATAGTTCACTACAATTGACGAAGATAGTTCACCATCTGACGAAGATAGTTCACCATCTGACGAAGATAGTTCACCATCTGACGAAGATAGTTCACCATCTGACGAAGATAGTTCACCGCGCTGTGAACCGTTTGATTCGAAAAGATTGGTGACGATAGGGGGCGGGACGCCGGCGACTCAGTCCAAGCGACGAGCCTGGTAGTGAAGCCACAGGAACTGTACCATCAAGTGGATGAGAACGACGACGACGCCATGAAGAGATCGTCGCATACGTATCGTGATCCCTCACTACCAATGCACCTCGCTAGGTCCGTCCGTCTTTCCAACGGTCGAATGAAAGATGAATACAGAATTTGAGAAAACTGGTTCAGCAGAAAAGTACGCTTGAGCAGAAGTAAACACGTTTTCGAAAAAATAGGTGCTTCAGTGTGGGGGTCCGACGTTGCGTTGTAGCAGAAAAGATAAACCAGGAAAGTAAACTAATGCGTAAATGCTTTTAACAGTCACCAAGGCGATAATATCGGACTTACACCCAGTGCGGCATTTACGCAACGTATTATAATTCTTAATCACGGTTGGAGACGCGCGTGCTCCTCAAAACTGTCTGTGACGTCGGTTCACCACCAGGTCGACTCGCATGTGAATCGAGAGGTTGAACGGCCTTCTTCGCCTCACGCGGAAACTGTTTGGATTTAGGCCAGCATGCGTTGGTTTAGTGTCGGCATTGACCGCATTCCAGGCAACGTTGACAGCGATGTGAGGAGACCTGGAGTGGGGGTGGTTTTTGTATCTGCTGGATATCTTGATATTTGGGCAGTCGAACAACGAACACGGTCAGAGATATGCCCAAGTATTGGTTTTTATTATTATTATTACGAACGAAAAGTATGTTTGGGAAACAAAGCGACGGCAAGCGTTAAGCTTGAACGATGCATGACGAAGTTAACTACGTTGACTAGATAGGAGGACCCCGCCAAAACAGCCATTGCAGACGCATCGGACGCAGAGCAGTGCTGCCACAGGTAAACGGCGCTAGCCTATTTGCGTAGCCGCACCGCAGCCAAGATACTCTATCGGCGAAAATAAGCCTTTATTTATGAGCCGGCATTACTCGGATCCGTAAGGTGGAGGTGCAATCGCTGCAGTGCAATCGTTAAATGTTGTAGGCAAGCTACTAAAGTGGAAAATCTGTTAAATGGATTACAGGGCAGGACTATACACCGTATCTGCTGTCAAGACAGCCGTTCTACGTCGCCTAAAGGGGGGATCAGGGAACAAATGGGTAGAGAAGGCCGGAATAGGCGAATCGTAACAGCTGGTATTGTGAACGCGCATATCTGACAGCGACCTCGAGGGGGGATGAAGATCTGCGACAGCCGTAATAGGTAAGATGGCCGAAGATAAACCAACACATAACGACGAACCGGACGGCCATGCCTACTTTGCCAGTTCAATGTTCCAGTACAAGTGACCGAGCCGTCGAGCTGAGCCCCGTTGAGAGCGTGGATCAGGATAGCGACAGACATCCTAGGAACCCGCTAAATCGTTAGGGGGGGATCAGCCGAGATGGTCGGATACTTATGGTAAACTCGTTTGCTCGAAATACGCAGAAGCAAAACTGGTACCGGGCTCCAACCCGGCTCTGCGATCATTCGGGCCTGTGGATGCCATTACACATGCCTCTGAGAAAAGGGAAAGCGAAAACCGCGGTATTGAAGAGCTCAACAAAGCTATTACATTGGGCTGGGCCGGACTCCTCCGTACCAAGGCCAAGTGTGGCGCCGCGATCAGTTCGTTCGCCGCGAGCACACCACCCATGGGACGTGTTTTGCTACGGATACTAACGCTAGGCTACGGATAGCCCTACGGCGAGCCCATTAAGCAGACTGACGTCCAGAATTAACAGACAACCAGCAAGGCAAAAGAACTCTAGTTAGTTGGAGAGGAATCGTCGGGTGCGAACCGCGAAGCCCGGATCAGGCGGAAAACACACCTATACGACTACGCTGGGAAGTGAAGCGAGAGGGGAGAATATAGAATGAGCGGGGTTTACTTGATCTGCGATCTAAGAAGGGCGGTCGCGTGAAACTGCACCAACGGATACGCACAAAGAGGTTTGGCAAGTGAAACGATGACGACGTAGCGAGAAAAGTTGCGTCAGCGCCGTGTGGTACAACGGGTACGTGGAAAGTGTTTACTGTAAACTATGGGCCATAGATCTAACGAGAAAGGTTACGTGATTAATAGCGGTGCGCAGGAGCAAAAGAGAAATTAAAGTGTGTTAGAGCTTGTTTGAAGGCCCCGTTTGTTAGCGAGTGAGCATCGTGGTAATGATAGTTTACCGTCAGATAGACGATGCTTCGAAGGAGATAGTCTTAAAACAGTCGTCGTTTAAAAAGTATGAAGCTATGCCCTCCTCATAATATACGAGCACGCTAGAATGTCGTAAGATAAAACCCCCGGTACGAGCATGGTTTCGTAGGCGATAACCACTCTGGGGAAGGAAGTCATAAAAAATGGTAGGCACCTCGAGGAAATGGCTTTTGCATGAATAAGCCATAACAACCGGTAGTTTAGAAGAATCTTAGTACATTCGCCGAGTTGGCGAGGTTGAGAAGAATGTCTGGTACGATGAGAAAAAATAATAGAAATAGGAACGAATGACGCTCACTTGGCGTTTTTCCAATATAATACTCTTGATCCCTACAATAATACTGAGAGATAACCACGAAGTAGAGTGCAAAACTTTTCCGTTGGTTTTAAAATAAACTTGCCGTATCATAAGTGTGATCGGTCCAATAAGAAAAAAAAACAAAAGAAATAATTTATGTATCCAGATGCTCCTAGCGGCTTGGTGGTAATGGCGTCAATAATTAAGTCGATTTTCAAGAGTTTTAAGATTTTACCAAGAGCGGTAGTCTCGTTCACGAGAGCCTAGACGATCACGTCTATTTGTGGGACACGAGTGCGTATCATGAGGGTAAGATACATTGAGAAGATAAGGTTAAATAGCATTATATGCTACTCGAAGGTACTGTGGCCAAGACTGAATGGTCAAAAGAAGTGCAAGTTCTGTAGTGCCCTCTTGGGAGTGCGGATAGATCAAGGATGAGAGGGCTGAGATCGACGTCTAAGTTAGTGATAGAGACACTTCTTCTTAGTTAGAAAATAGCTTAGCAAGAACGTTATTTGGCGCTCAGGCGGAAGAACACAAGTGTTGGTCTAAATGTCTGCTTTTGTAGATCAGAATGATGCAATAATTCATATAAAATAAGGTAAGGATGTGTTTCTAGCATTCGAGAGGTTGAATATGCGAGGTACTAAAGAAGCTGGGAGTTAATGGAAGGAGTTTGTATCGTTGCTTATATATATATATATAAGCGCATCTCCGCAGACTGTCTCCAATCATAAAAGAAACTATAACGAACGTTATCTCAAAAGTTTTGGAATCCGTACTGCCAGTTGTCATACGCGCAGTTAGCGGGGCAATGCTACAGCCGGAGAAGAGCATAATAAACGCTACCTACCTGGCTGAGTCGATCCAGCTAGCTTTCTGTAGCAATGCCAAAGAAACTGCGACACCCCCCGTGAATCCAGATGACTGCGATGACAACAGAATTGCGGCTTTTGGATCGAAGACCCAGTGACGCTCGGCAAAGACTCAACTCAAGGACCAAAGCGTTTCCATGTGTGCGCCGAATACAAACATTTGGACTCCACAAGAAAACGTACGGAAATCTAGAAATCGCATTCAAGGAAAGCTTACGCAAGTTATTAAGGTAGTGCTATGGAACTGCGAAGGGCATGGCGTATTAGAACTATTAGGCGCGGAAGCACTCCGAGGAGTGGATATTCTAATTTTGACGGAAACCTGGGCTGTAAAACCGTTTACTTTGGGGGGCTTCTACGGGTATCACGCACTTGCACATAAAGGCGAGGGACGGGGTAGGCCAAGTGGGGGGGTTTCAGTGTTTACGAGAGCAGAAATTGGAGAAATGAAAATAGGAATAATAGCGGAAAATTTAGTAGCAATAGCGTCAAGGGGGTTGAGATTGTGGCAGCTTACGTAAAACCGGCGGGTGTAGAGTCTACTGAGACCATGACAGAACGTATTATGCTCGGGGTCGAAGCTGTGCCAAGAAAAGCACCTATGATTCTAGCGGGGGATTTCAATGCGAGGTTGGACAAGGGAAACTCTGAACGAACTGAAGCATTTTTGGAGATTATAACGGAGATAGGTTGTTGGTTGGTCAGCGAACCAGGTTTAAACACATTTGAATGTAGCACTGGAGCATCAGTCATCGACGTTTTTGCCACAGACGGAAACGCAAATGATATAACATTTTTAGGAGAAAATACATCATTTAGGGAAGGAGCGGGGCTCAGAAGGCACATACCCATGGGGATGGCATTCAAGGTTAGCATCAGTGGGGAGGAGAGTAGCCGTAGGCTAGGGTCCGGAACAAAGCTGGGTAGTGGGATTTTCTTAAAGGGAGTTGGGGAGGTATGTCCACCAGGGGAAATCCACATAGAGTCCTATGAACGTAAACTGGTAAATCTAATCAAAAGTGCAATAGTTCCGCGTCACGAACGAAAAGGAAGGCCCTGGTTCAACGAGCGTTGTAGAGCAGCAAAAATTGCCAACAGGCTAACTAGGGACTACGTAAAGATTTTTCCGGTAATAAGGCCGTTTGCTATAATGGTAAAGAAAATGACGCAAAGGGCATACAAGGAAGAAAAACAGAAGTACTGGGAAAGCCAAGAGTGGAAGTTGTTACAAGAGGCAGAGGAACATCCTCACAAGTGGCTAAAACATAAAAGAAAACAGCAGTGCCCAGTGGAGACTGAGAGACTGATTAAGCACTTTGCTGGTATGTTACAGGGAGCCGACACCACTCCAAAAAAATAATTGTTCACAATGGGCCTTGGGACAAAGATACAGAGTTTGCGCGGGAATGGGTAGTTCGCGAGGTCACAATCGAAGAAGTTGTCAGGCCAATTGAAAGGGCGCCTAGAGGCAAAGCGGCTGGGAACGATATGATAAGAAATGAGTACTTGAAGCAAACGTTGGCACTGGCACCATGCTGGAAAGCTCTATTTGATGAATGCCTAAAGTCCGGGAAAATGCCTAAAGCGTGGAAGGAGGATACCCTTATTGTTATACCTAAAGGGAAGGACATAGAAACAGAACCGGAAGCTTGGAGGGGTATAACACTTAAAAGTTGCCTTCTATAAGATATTCTCGTGGATAATATCAGATAGACTTGGGTACTTTCTAGAAGCCAGAAACGCAGTACCAGAAGAACAACATGGGTTTAGAAGATCAAAGTCGACCCATACGGCCCTGCACCAATTGTTAACGGAGATTTGGGCAACTCTAGACGAGCCAAGAAGACCGTTATATGCGGTATTTATAGATCTTAAGGCCGCTCTTGACCTAGCGCCGAGAAACATAATTATGAAGAAGTTAGCCTTGGAAGGAGTTCCGAACCAGCTGTTAAACATTTTAGGGGCCATCCTTAGGGAGAGCATAGTATGCATTGACAACGGTATTGGGATTGTGGGAAGGGTAAAGCAAACTACAGGCGTGGCTCAAGGTGACGGACTTAGTCCATTGCTTTTTTCGGTACTATTGGGAGGGCTACCTAACCGCGTGAGACAGGGATGGACTCGAGAGTGGGCAAGTACTTTAATGTACGCAGATGACATTGCAATATATGGTAGGAGTCTATTTAGGGTAAAACAGGGACTGAAACGAATAATTGATTATATGGACGAGATGGGGGCTCAGCATAAACTGGCAAAAGACAGTAGCAGTTACGTTTTGACGAGGGGGTCGATTAGCAAAAGACGACATTCTTCGAACCAGAGGCAATGAGGTACATTTCGTAAATAAATTTACTTATCTGGGAGTCACTATAACGTCGAATGGAAGCAGTTTCCGAAGGCATATAGAAAGCAGAGTGGGAAAAGCAATTCGAGCAGCAGCAGCAATTAAGAACCCGCAAATGTTGTCAAAAATACCGCGTCCGCCCTTTTTAAAATTAAAGAAGAACCAATAGCAACATTCGGTATATCACTTACTCGTATATGGGAAAAACTGGGAGAAGCAGATCTGCAGTTACTAGATAGAGCCAGATTTTTCTTTATGAAACGGGTTTTGGGGTTAGCCAATTCTTGTAGGAACAGAATAGTTCATATCTTAGAGGGGGGGTCTTTAATGACACAGGAATTACAACTTCGATGGGGTTTACCTAGAACGAGAGCATTTGAGGCCTATACTTTGAAGTGGACGGACAAATTAAAGGAAATTGATTTAGAAATATATAAAACAGTAGCGATGACAAGCACGGCCTGGCGAGCAGCCGGATACAAGAGCAGACATTTAACTACGGCGTTTGCAGCCCACGGGTTTCATCACGTGTTATGTAGCACAGAAGATTTCCACATTCCTCAGGAGTATTGCAGGTGCACGAGGTGCTCTGCCCAGTGCGATAGATACCACGCCGCAGCATGTCCAGCAGTTCAGTCAATAGCTGAACTAGCAAGATGAGAGAAGACCCAATGACGTGAAGAAAGCACTAGTTCTGTCTGATGTATATGTTTATAATTTTACCCAACCTGGGTGTTAATAAACCATGATAATTATATATATATATATATATATATATATATATATATATTTTTTTTTTTTCTATTTTTCGTAAGGCTATTGCCCGTGTACGGTGTTTCATGTCATGGCTAATTTAATCCCACTCCGGAATTTACCTTGTTTAAATTGAAAACCATGCAAACCAATTTAAGAGTGGCCGGTTTAGGTCTTGAACCCAGTCCTCCCGAATGCAAGGCAAAGGCTTTGCCACTAAGCCATCTTGCTCGGTATATATATATATATATATATATATATATATATATATATATATATATATATATATATATATATATATATATATATATATATATATATATATATATATATATATATATATATATATAAACAATGTACTGAGACGGATCCCATTACCCGCTTGTTCCTTCCTACCGCTGATCGGAATTCACGCCAGACAACACAACTGATCGCCCCCCAAACTCTGGTTATGAACGGAGAACCACTTAAGAGAGGAAACGCTTCAGCTAGAACGGAGAACCACTTAAGAGAGGAAACGCTTGGTATCTGCCGGACTGATCGTGACAACAATAATACTAATTGCAGTCGTAAATCTACTATTAAATTATTAATACTTCTACCCAAAACGGGTATGGGATGCCCAATACAGTGGTTTGATTGCTTTTGTAGAGGAGATTGAAATGGGACAGATCAACCTGTCTCATTTAATCGGACCTCGAGGTCGGCCTTCCATGGTAGATACATAGGTGAAGAAGCTGCTCCCACAGGCTGTAATGCACAATTGACACTTGACGAAACCGCACATACGAGTATACATTGGAAGGATCCGTTCACTGGTACCGAATTAGCCGTGGGTAGGTGAAACGGCTCGATGTTCGAGTGTCGCACAGTCTTACCGAAAGCGACCGATGATGCTGCGCCGCGTCTTATGATCTCGAAAAAAAACAAGAGCAAACATGTTTTGAGACTAAAACTTACCCGCAGTGAGAAGTGGATGCTCGTCTACAAGAACTCGCACAAGGCTTCAGGTTCTCCCACGCCGTATGCCAAGAGGGTCATGTTGTGTGTCTACTGGGATTGGAAATTCGTGTGGTGGTGTACTGTGAGGTTCTGCACAACCCGAAACAATTCACAAGAAAAAGTACTGCCTCCTCGATGTCGAGTTAGTTGCTCGACGCTTTCAGACGATCGTAGAGGAGGCCTATTCCACAATAACAACGCCCGTGCGCATTGCCCTTTTGAGATGATCATTAGTTTCGCTTACTTTGGACTTTTTAGAGGTGGACATTTCGATTGTTTTGATGGTTTTAAATGCTATCTTGACCGCTATCTAAAACGAGAAATTCTAAAAGAAAGATTTTTTTTCAACAAGGAAGCGTTAGAATAAAAAGAGGTGATGCATATATATATATATATATATATATATATATATATATATATATATATATATATATATATATATATATAGGGTGTTTCAGGAATACTTGAAGCGCGATATGTGGAATTGTAGAGCTCGTTAAGGCGGATGTTTTTTCCAATGGAACATAGTCTCTAAGAAGTCTTGTTTCGGAGTGAGAGTAAAATTACTACAATTTGTGATACTGATGTTTTTGCCCGACATAGAAGCACAAAATGTGCTGTTGGGAGACAACCAGTTCTCCTATACAGAAAGCATACCGTGGAATTTGCGAGAAAATTCTACTTCTTCTGAAGAACATATAAGGCCGGTCGGAAGATGCGGCATTGTCATTTAGAAGAGAATTCGCCAAAAAGGAAGTAGTTTATTAGCTTTCACGCCAAATACCTAAAAATCGTTACCCTACGAACACTCAGCGCTCAACGCGCGTTTCATGGCAATTATTTTGGTACCAAATGTATGTCAATGCAAGCTGGGGTTGCGGAGTGATGACGATTTTTCGGCGAACATGTTGAGATTAAGTGCATGAAAAATGACACGCTGCGGCTGTCGCGCGACACGTCGGCGGTAGTGAAAGTCGCCACACAGTCATTTTACATGCACTTAATCTAGACATGCCCTCCGAAAAATCGTAATTACTCCGCAACCACAACTCGCATTGACAAAGATTCGGTATCAAAATTATCGTCATGAAACGCGCGTTTGCCCGAATGTGTTAGTTTTGAGCGCTGCGCGGTCGTAGGGTAATGATTTTGAGGTGCTAATAAACGACTTCATTTTTGGCGAATTTTCTTCTAAGCGGCCATGTCGCATCTTCTGGGCGGCCTTATATGTTCTTCAGAAGAAGCAGATTTTTCTCACGAACACGACGGTGTGCTTTCTGTATAGAAGGACTAGTTGCCTCGCCATCGCACATTTTGTGCCCCTATGTCGAGCAAAAACATCAGTGTCACAAATTGTACTAATTTCACTCTCACCCCGAAACAAGACTTCTCAGAGACTATGTTCTATTGCAAAAAACATCTGCTTTAACGAGCTCTACAATTCCACATAACGCGTTTCAAATATTCCTGAAACACTATTTATTATATATTATATATATTATTATATATATAATATATATAATAATATATATTATATATATATTATTATATATATTATATATATATATATATATATATATATATATATATATATATATATATATATATATATATATATATATATATATATATATATATATATATATGGCCAAACGCTAGGGAACAATGGTCAAACTCGGTGAGAAAATCATTTTTGCCAATGGAAAGGGGGATGCTTCGTATAGTAGTGAGATAATTTTTAATGATTTTTTTAGGAGGGACTGTTTCGACATACGTTTGCAAAATGCACGATTGTGAGAGAACGCATTCTTCAATTGAAAAAACCGAGCACACCGGCGCATTCGGGAGAAAATTCTACATTTTTTAAAAACTATACCTGACCTAAGCGAGCGCAATGACTATTGTGATGTTAAGAAGAGATTGCAAAATTATATATTTATTATACAAAATTATAAACCAGTGCACATTCAATGCAATTGTTCATGACGATCATTTTGGTAAATCTATGTCAATGCGAGTCGTGTTTGCGGAGTAATTAAGATTTTTCGGCGAACATGTCGAAAGTAAGTGGATGCATAAATTACTGTGTGGTGGCATTCACTACCGCCAATGTGTCGCGCGACAGCCGCAATGTCGCCACACAGTCATTTATGCATGCACTCATTCTCGACATGTTCGCTGAAAATCGTAATTACTCCGCAACCACGGCTCGCATTGACGCATACTTTTGGTACCAAAATGATCGCCACGAAATGCACATTTGCCATTTGAGTATGTTACGTTTTGAGCGCTGTGAAAGGTCGTAGGGCTATGATTTTGAAGTATTGGACGTGAAGGCTAATAAAACAACTTCATTCTTGCAAATTATATTCCAAACGAATATGTCGCATTTTCTGCTCAGCGCTATTGTTCTTCGAAAGAAGCAGAATTTTCTCAGAAAGAACCCATGTTCCATTGGAAAAAATATTTGCTTTAACAAGCTCTACGATTCTTATGATCGATTCTTAAAAATTTTCTAGACACCCTATATATTGATCGACTTAACCTCAGTACAGTAGGTATGAGGTACATTTTAAAAGTTCCATTAGAAATCTAATCAAGAACTCTTTAAAAGAATAATAATAGCTTATTTTAAGCTTATGCGGCTAAAGCGGGGGTTATCGCTCGTATATAGTGCGCGTCAGCATAAATTTCCTTCTAGGTCTGCATCTTCGTCGACGTTCGTCCCCTTCAAGTACGACAAAGTATATTCAAAGAACAGTATATGACGGCCATTTCAAGCGGCTCCAGAACAATGGTTTCAATGTTTTTAATTTGTTTGACGGTTTTTTAAAAGTTAATTGTAGTTGTGTTTTCATGGCTAAATATTTGTTTTATAAGTCATTCGAATCTGAACTATTGCTCTGAATCATATCCATCGGTTCTAAAGTTTTTTTTTTGTTTCTTTACGGGTAAATCATAATTCATTTAAATGTTCTGTGCGATGATGCAACTGCGTCATAGCGGGCTTAAATTTTCATTGTTTCAACTAGATATTGGCAATAAAAAACGACAAATGTAAAGAGTATACAGCTGTACAAAAATGCATCACAAGCGCCATCGATTGCGTGCACGGTGCGGCCACTTCCATATAATGCACATTAGACATTACTATCACACACACAAAATAACATCTGCAATAGGACCAGCGCGTTGTTGCTCAAGTCGAGCCGTAGTACACTAAGTAATGTTTTGGCTAAGATACGTATTAATACGACGTCATCTACATCATGATTCGAAGTCACTTTGCTTTGCAGTCATTGTTTAGTTCGCGCCTAAAGACTGGTACAAATGCAAAGGTCCGAATCTCTTTGGGAATGTTATCCTAGATATGGAGCGTCAACCGAAGCTCTAGCCCGCACGGTAGAGCTTGGCTGATAGACTCTTTTGTTTCATGAAAAAAGCCTTAACGTTGTGGTTCGTCTTGATCTACTAGATGCAGGCAACAGCGGGAGACTGTTGTCAGACGGAACGACTTCTGGCTTCTATCTTAAAGCTGGGGTAGCTGCTATTGATAGCACGTCCTATGAGCGTTTATTAATGGCGAGAATGTCACGTTATGTACTAGTCACTAACGAAATCTTGTGACGCCTCCAAAAAACATGCCTCAGACGACATCATTTTGTATCAATCCTGGCTGTTCTGCGTATTACGCGAAAGTCCCTTTTCCTCAATAACATTAGCGCCTCAACAACAATGCACGAGTAAGAACAGAGTAGTGTAAACAAGAAGCGGACCTCTAATAGCGATTCCGATAGATTTTATCATTTCGTCTTCTGCGAGAATTGAAGCAATACGCTGTTCGTCTTTTTTGCCTTAGCCACTAGCTAAGACTGCTGAAAATACTGATCGCCTACTCGGGGCCTTGTGGGGTTTTATTATCAGACTATTATCCGTCCTCGTCTACGGTTTTGCAATCGCCGTGACGGCTGGATATGTTGAGATCTCTAGGGCTGTTTCCGCATAATTTCTTGTGGCAGCAGCATGACCGCTGACCTTTAGCGGTATATGGTTTATCATCTGTTCTCAATTTAGCATCGTTCAAAGAAATTTTGGTCAACATCGGGAATCGGACCGGCGACACCCCAGTAGATGACAACCGTGACTAGCGGACTAGTCCCCCACTACTAGCTATCGCGGGGTTTCAATATCTACTTGTAGCCACGAAGACGCAATTTGATCAGCCTTAAACACGGTAGAGATCGAACTGAAACTAGTCGATCGTAAGAGGTTAGATATTCCAGTTGTTCCTAAAGGTCAGCTGGAGGGGAAGGACTGACCTTGCAAAAACCGAAATGTTTTGAGATATTTAAAAAACCAACCGAACCAATGTGTTTTTCCAAGTGTAAGAAAGGGCACTGCTTCCCCAAAGACATTCAATATTTAATCCACGACAGATAATGGACAACAACAGCGAGCCGGAAAAAAACTTAAACATGTTCTCTCGGTAAACTATCGGAATCTCAAGCCTTAACCATAGCAAAAGACCGATCACAATAAAAGCAGCATTTCTAAAAGCTTTGAACGCAGAATTGGTGTCAGCAGCATTGCAAACCCTTATCCATAAGATTTGACAGATGCGGTCAAGGAAGATGTTAACTCTCGCCCTGTTGTATTCTCCATGGGTCGCAGTGGTCATCGCTCTATCTGAAGAAACCGCAGCTGTATTGTCTGGAATGGAGATAACCGGATAGTGATCAGAGTATAGCAGTGGTTCAAGGATCGTAGATCGCATGATAGTAAACTTAAAATATTCTGCTATCGTTATGTTGTCAATACACGTCCCCGAAATTAATCGGGTTGTTCTGTCGTTGATATGAGAGTAGTCCTTTGCAAAGAAAAAAATCGAGACAGTGTTCAGATAGGGGGACAGTTCAAACATTAGCATCTCATCTAAGACCAGACACCGGACCGTTCCCGTGCTATTAAACAGAATACCATCTTGAACGTTCAGCAACGTACCTTTTTGGCTTACGCGGTTCGAATAAGAACCCATTGTGCAAGTTTCGATACTAGATTTTTGACATGAACATGGAGTACCCGAACGACTCTATCAGAGTTACAACGCTCTTGCAAACGTGCAGAAATTTTTCGGCAGCAGGCCCGCACATAGATTTCTACACGGCCGGCCGCCATAACTGTGTATAGGAAGCCTTAAGGTGACAAACCCAAAGCCCTCAATAGAGTGCATCAAGACCAAATTCTGCGCTTCCAGGAAAAATAACAACTTTAAATTGTCTTCCCTTTGGTATGAACTACAGATAATGTAGTTCTCTGTAGTTCATACCAAAGAGTTCTGATAAGCTTCTGCCATTCGAGTCTGTCGGTTGTTGTTTCGGTTGTTGGTGAAACCGGCGAGTGCGACAGGCAGGCAGCACAGCACCCGTGCTGCCAGACCCACGATTGTCGCGCTCTCGAGTTCGAGGGCGATGGAACTCTATAGAACGAAGAAAAGCAGAAAAGCGGATTATGTCTTGTAGAGTTTCTGTTTCAAGTTCAGACTAGCCGAGCAGTACCGCCGCCGCATCCACCAAAATAATGGATACCACCTGCATGTCGCATGTTATTAGAAATCGGACTGCACACTCGGAGCTTCTGACCGAGAGAACAGTTTTGGCAGTTTTGTCAAACGCCGGGTTTTGCTAATATATGGGGATTTATGCATTTGAATATAGAGCTTCTTTAAGCTTAAGCGCAGAGATAAGACCAAATGTCAGTTAGTAGTCACATTACCGACCCAAAAAGTATGTCAGAGTCTTCTATGCACATGAAAAAGACTCTACTCGGCACTCTACGTGCAAGCAGAACGAGCTACTAAAGAACTACGACGCAGTTCGGTAGAGCACGTATATATATATATATATATATATATATATATATATATATATATATATATATATATATAAGCGATACCAATAATTGAAGAACATTTACTTATATCATATCGCGATATGAACTGAGTAATTAAAATGCTTTTCTAAGGCTAACTTCCATCTCCGTCTGAGCCTTAACAGTAGCATTTTATTGCAAGCTTTTGATGTATGGCTTCTCTAAATGGTCCATACTAATAATAAACAAATCCGTAATTTTACATTTGAGGGTATCTTATCATGTATATCAAGTTTAATTTATTTACTTGTTAAAACAAATTTCATCATATATATATATATATATATATATATATATATACATATAAGTGATTTATTGGAATGCTTTTCTAAGGCTAACTTCCATCTCCGTCTGAGGCCTGACTGCAGCATTCTATTGCAAGTTTTAGATGTATGGCCTCCCCCTAAATGGTCCATAATAATACATAGAGGCCCGTGCCTTTACATTTAAGGGTATCTTATCATGTATATTATGTGTAATTTATTTACTTGTCAAAAATTTTATATATATATATATATATATATATATATATGCATTGAGGTGGTTGCTATGCGCACCCAGAGGATCCATGCCGTGTAAAGCTGGGTCCAGGGTCCCCGGGTGGCCCGGCAAACAAAGATGGTGTGCGACCAGCTCCACAACACAGAAGGGCTCCATTGAGTTCACCAAACATTCAGCCAAGTGGCGCCCTCGCTCGGCTTCTGACCGCAGCTCCCCTCAACTCGGCTGTTCTGAAAAGAGATCTGAACCAGCCAGCTCTGTCCTGTTCAGGGAAGCGAGCGCAGGCAGCTCTTGTGGGACGACGACGACGACGCCGCCGCCGAAGCTTCGAGAGGCCGCCAAGGGCAGCAAACTACTACCGGGGAGGACTGCAGGCGGGAGGGGGGACAAATCGCTAGCGTCGCCACAACGATCAGCGCGTCTGGCGGTGAAACGACCCCGCGCGTCTCGCTTCGCCTCGTCCGGCAGATCTTTTCTGATAAGCTTCTGCCATTCGAGTCTGTCGGTTGTTGTTTCGGTTGTTGGTGAAACCGGCGAGTGCGGCAGGCGGGCAGGCAGGCAGCACAGCACCCGTGCTGCCAGACTCACGATTGTCGCGCTCTCGAGTTCGAGTTCGAGGGCGATGGAACTCTATAGAACGAAGAAAAGCAGATTATGTCTTGTAGTGTTTCTGTTTCAAGTTCAGACTAGCCGAGCGGCGCCGCCGCCGCCGCTACCAAAATAATGGATACCACCTGCATGTCGCATGTAATCAGAAATCGGACTGCAAACTCGAAGATGCAAACTCTTCGAGGAATGAAGTTTTGATTTCGTTGATTCAATATATCGTCTACCCCCTACTACCCTACACTAAAGTTTTTTACAGTTTTCGGGCTGACCCTCAGCCAAGATTCAACGTCCACGGAACTGTTTTTCACATTGCTTCATAGACAGGCCCCCCATAAATACAAATATGCAACGGTGGGGCTCAAACGGATGTGTCTCCTCCGGTTGCGAGGCGGAGACTTAATCCACCACGCCACCGGGCTCGACTACTCCCTACACTACTACTACTACTACTAGTATTTGTACTACCCACTGGACTTTAGTTTGGGTGGAGATACGTTTTACTAAAGATTGATCAGCAAAGGTAGGGGTGGTATGGCGGACTAGTTCCGGACAACACAAAAGCTAGTAACTAGCATCCAGAAATTGAAAGCACAGAACGCGCGAAAACGTGGTATGTGTTCTAATGGTTAGATTGGTCTACGAGTTGGCGGTGATTACCTTCTGTTATAATACTAAGAGTAAACGCAATCCATACGCGTTTAAGTTGCAATTGAATGAACAATATATCGTAACGTATTATAACGAAAATTTTGGCGCCTTCTCCGACACTGGACATCTTGATGGTTTCGCCTAGTAACGCCACGTTCTTTTCAAGCTCTGACGAGATACAGTACGTATAACCACTGCCGCATAGTATTCTACACGAAAGCAAATTCTACGTGCTGCCCGTGAGGTACGCGAGGGTCTGCGGCCTCTTCGCTGCAGCAGCAGCAGCAGCTTCGTGGCTCTCCATTTCCTGCGTATCGTTCGGTACAGGTAATGGTTCCAACATCAATTCAGGACGAGTGCCCGTAATGCCTGAATGCCTGAATGAATAATTAACCGTGCTGCATGGGGATTAGACCAGGCAACTAACTTATTTACGCAATCCGTTGTTGGGAAATTGAGAGAAAGCGGTCCGCATATTATTATTATTATGTTGTTGTTGTTGTCGAGCACGTCGGCCCGGCCAGCCATTGTGACTCACCGGCGCGCTTCTAAGTCTACTAAGAAGAGTTTGTTGTGTACTGGCTGCTCTATGTATATATGACTACACAGGCTGTCTGGCCGCCGTCACTTGTACAGCTCGTCGGTTTTGTAATGGATCACGTCGTATCTCTGGCAGCTTACTTACTTGCTTGCTTCGTTTCTGCTCCTCGGGTGTAGAAGCAGGAGGGAGGGGGCGCTTGGCTTGGTACTACAATTCTCTCTGCGTCGTTCGTCGTTCCTACGTGCTATATCGAATCCCTCCCGCACGGTGTGCCCCCACCCACCCCCCGCCGTTCATTCGTTCGTTCGTTCTGCCCACCGTTCGTCGGTCCCCACCTGCTTAGGACCCCGGCCCGCAGGAGGCAGTCCTCCTGCAGTCCTCCTGCAGTCCGCCCTCTTGGGCCATCTACTTTCATCTGAGAAGAACCTCGCCGCCGCCTGTGTGTAATATCGGTTGCAGTGCGAGCCGAGCACCGGGCGTTCTAACCCTGATAACACGACCAGCAAGCACATACCACCACCGCCGCACACGGATGGAACGCCGGGGTGGAAGGACGACCCGGATACGTCGTCCGCAGACGGTCGCTATGACAACGGTACTACGTTTCGTCGTCATGGCAACCCATTCGCCTCGGCGGTTGCTGTTGCCAGCTCATGCTGCAGCAACGGCCGCTGGCTGCAAGCTGAAGGCGTGTCACAGTCGCCGTTCCCCTGGGCAGGCACTCTGAGTGCGCGACCTGCCTCTTTCTTCTCCTCCTCCTCCTCATATCCACGCGCTCCATTCTGTCGAGACAGTATGTGGCCATCCGAGCCTGCCTATGTCTGTGAGTGGGGGAGAGGGGGGTATGAGGGAAGCGGGCGAAGTAAGTGTGGCCGTCCGTAAGGCGGATGGTAGTATTAACGTAGCGGCCGTTATATGGGAAACTCGGGTGGATATTGTACGACGGTACAAGACAGTGCGGTAGTGGTGGTAGTGTGGTACACCATTAGAGTAGCGCGCTGTGGGAGGGCGACTTTCCCCGCTCCCCGCCTAAGCCCCGGTCTGCACGGTACGGGTCGGGTTGGGTCGTCCTCTCTTGCGCTCCATTCCTTTGATCGAGCCTCATGCCTTCAGGCGGGATAGGTTCAAGCAAGACACACAGAGCGTCAAAGGACCAAATACATTGCACCCGTGTTTGGTTGCCATGGCAACCGACCGACAAAGAAGACTCATCATGGCCTTATCTAGCCAGAGGAGTTTTGCCAAGTTCTAAGTGGAGATTTGCGCCGCGTGATGGAGCGTGGCTGGGGAGGGGGTACGTCTAGTACAGAGAAAGAGAGTCTGAGATAGTTGGATATAAATAGCCCCCTTTCGCTCCCCATCAAGAGCGAAGGAGAAGTAGGGCGATGTGGAAGGGTGAGAGGCGGGAGCCGAGGAACTACTGCTAGGCTCCGAGGTCTCTGCAGTCGCGGACGAAGTCGCAGCAGAGCCTAAGGGATTTCTAGAGTGCCACGTCAGCCATGCAGGCAGTGTGGTGAAGCAAAGGCGAGTTGTCGGAAATTGAGGAGCGGCGTCCTTTGAGGGCGAGGGCCGTTAGGCTCCCAGGAGGCTCGTGAGGTGAACGATGGGAATGAAGTAAGCCCTAGAGCCTCTTCGGCAGAGACGACTCCGTGTAGAGAGAGTAAGCGCTAGTAGCGAAGCGACCGAGTCCGACGAACGCCAGTATGGATGATGGAACCACAAGCAGACTATCGCTTCTTGCATTACTTGATACAGCCAGAGAACAGGAACGATCTGGGCCCAGATCAACGGAGACTCATGCCCTACACATACCTAATGGTTCCGGGGCACTACAATCTAATTAGTCATGCAGCACATCTGCGATCGCTGCATTAATCACGATTTGATACGCTCTAGCCGGCGTACGCATGGTACATACTATGAACGCAGATTTTGATCCGATGTTTGTAATCGAATTATGTGTCGAATCAGAACCTGACACGAAAAATGAATTGATAACGCCAGGGTGCATAAAGCTGGCAAATATATCATATTTGCAGAATACATTTTGCAGAACAATCTTTTTAAAATCATTTGTACTTCGCTGGGCAATGCCCATGGTATGTACGGTCACAGGCTATTATTCTTCTCCTAACTTCGTGGTGTAACCTCCTGGCGTTAGCAGTCGTATTGTTTTCATGAAAACAAAATACATTTATTTAACTATTATTAATGAACAAAGTGAAAATCGAACAATTATGCGCACCGATAATAAGCCAAACGGCATGCTACCAGTTAACGATCAGGTTGGCAGGACGTCGCTTCGGTGTAAGGTTTTCCGTCCTGCTCAGGGCTGCCGCAGGCATCTGTTATTCTTGCAGTGACTTAAAATCGTTTTAAGGCAGGGGGAAAATTGAGCCGTCTTTTCAGGCGCTTCGAAATTCTTGCGGATCTTGAGTTCCTGAGAGTATCTATGTGTCGTGCCGGTAGACACAATTTGTTCGTGTCTAGAACCAGAGGCTGGTTTTGAATTGTATTAAGGAAACATATCAACAAAGCGAAAATTTAAATGAGCGCTAAATTGACACAGCTTTCAAGTCGATATCTTTAGCTGGTACTAAAAATAGCCGGCACATCAGTAGTGCTTTGACAGCAGTGTGACTGAGGTGTTGGTCGAGACAGATAACGAGGGCAAAGACCAGGCCATGCCTGTGGGAGTGGAAAATAGTTGAAAGGTCCTTAAGTGCTTCCAAGGCTGGCGAAGGTGGCCATATGGTGAATGTAGGCTGGCTACCAGCGAAGATACGTGCAAAGATTGCTACGTATGTAAAGTCATCATATAGGAGCTGCGTGCCGTAATATTCTAGGCTAGCTGCAACTGCAGGTTATACGAAAAGACGTCGGCTGGTTTCAATCAGCCTTCGACGTACGGAGAGGTGCCTGCCACTCGATGCCGCGTTCCAATATAGGAGATCTATAAAAATATTTGTACTAGCCGTTCTCAGGGTACTCTTCTCAAAACGATGTGGTTCTTTTGCATACGTGACTTTTTCTACGTTGGCGGTCACAGGCGCTTAGAGGTGGGTTGCCTCCAATCTTAGGCCAACATATATAGATATAGTGCCCTCTGACTATTGAGGAAAGAACCGGGCATTCCCTGAGGCGACGTTGACGCGATTTTTGTTCATTGCCGTTCTGCTTCGCCGGCGCGGGGTCTTCGCTATTTTTAGAAATGTTCCCAATGACATTCGTAGCTAAAGCTTGTATCTGGACGAAGCGCTAGCGAGTTAATTTGAGCTTTAGCTTTTGGCAACCACCAGGATGACAAAAAATGCGAGCTAAACGACCGACTAAGAAAAAAATATGCGAGCTAGCTATTATGAACACACTGATTTCAAGTATGGCGCAAGCCCAGGACGGGCACACTTTACTGACTGGAGGAGTCGGCGAATTTCGCTAACAGTGTGCCTAGTAGAATTCGTACAGAAAGCTCAAGCAAGTTCTTTTCTATATATATATATATATATGCACGGAGTTCCTAAATTAAGTACACTCATTTAAAGGGATGGTAGAGTTTGTTAAAAGAAAACGATTTTTTCCCAATGGAATGAGGACCGAAAATATTTTGTTTAGGAGTGAGAGTGAAATGACTACCATCTGTTCTAGTGATGTGGATGGTGGCACATCACTTTACAGAAGGCGTCATAGCGACTGAACAGGTTGTTCAGTAAAGAAACGAGACAAATCGTCGTGTTCAGCAGAAAATTCTGCTTCCTACTTACGTTGGCAAATAGTCACATTGATAACAGTTTGCATCATAAGGCTAATCAAGTCACACTGAGTGTACAGTTTGCAAAAATGAGGGTCTTGGGATCATTTTGGTACAGTGTCGAGAAGGTGGTTCGATTCGTGATATAATTACCGTTTCTCCGCTCTCCGGTGTCGAACTCCCGTGGGGTACCATGTTAACGTTAGCGGCCGCCAGATACCGCACCGCTATCGTCCCCCCTCTTTCTACACAAGACTCGATGAAAGTCCGACATCGGGAATCCGAGGAAAGTGGCTTACAGTAATCGTATCACAACAAATCGAACTACCATTGATGTGTTACCAAAATGGTCCCTATAAAGTGTACATTATTGTAGTTGTTTCACGGACAGTGACCCAGGACTACATGTTTAAGGGTTTTTTGTATAAAGGACTAACTGGAAAATGCGATTTGCACACACGGACACCACTGCTGGGACCTCATTTGCAAGTCGGTTAGTTGTGTGGGACCCCAACTACCCCACTAAAAAAACACTCATCTCTCCGTGCCCGCAACCGACCGGGAATTGCATGTGCAAATACTTCAAATACTCGGGGGTGGAGCGAGTCTACTCGTGGTTAGCTTTCTCCCCCGGGGGCCTAAGTGGTGCGCATAGTGCGGCTGTTATTTGCCATAGATTTCGGCGTAAGAACATTTCTAAAAATCGTCGTCACTTCAAGTCACTAGGGCAAAAACTCGTGTATTAGCTTGCAGGTGCTGGACAGGTCCGCCCCCAGCTTGCTCGGTATTGGTCCTGTTAAAAACGTAGCGGAAACACGCTGCTGCGCCTATGCTGGACACCTCTGAATACATTTTTAAGGTATTAAACGTAACTTACAAAAGTGGGTATCCCAGGGCCCTAACTCTGCAAACTGTTTCCCAATTTTTGTTTGCCTATTTGCCATCTTGTAGTCAGCGAACGCGGCGGTGCGTCTGGTTTCTCCAGTAAACAAGTCGTTCACCCGCACTGGCGCTTTTTGTTTTTCGGCCAGAATAACAGACGATCGTAATTTCATTCTCACTTCCTGCATTTCGCATTAATCTTTTTATGATGAATTAGTTCTCCCACTTCATTGAATAATTGTACCTAATTTATGTATATATATATATATATATATATATATATATATATATATATATATATATATATATATATATATCAACCGTCTGGTTGGATTTGAGTCAGCTTAAGGGCAAAACCGACAGGAATTTAGGTTCATCTCCGATTTTTATTAGTATTTTCATTTAACATATTGCAAAAAGTTCCGAAGATTTTTATTAAGGTAAGAACAGTGGTTTATATGAGCGCTGCGTTCGTGCGGATTTATTGTAGGCTCGCTCTTCTACCTAACCAACCAACCAGTAACCGGTACTGTCGAGCTTGCGCGGTAAAAGTGCTTCGGTAAAAGCCCGACCCCGTCGGATTTCTGCTTTGGAGCAACTGTGTGACCTCAACCTTTTGTGTGACCTCAAACATTGCACATAAAGCATGTGCTACGCGCCTCGCGTGTGGCTGTGTGATAAAAGTTTGGGCCACGCAATTATTCCACTGTGATCGGCATATGCAATAGTATATAATTATGTAAGAATAATCTTGACAATAAGTGTAACCTAATTTAATTATGTAATCTGCAGTGACAACACTAAGATTTTGGACAAGAATAATAACCAGCCAGCTTACTGCTAAACAACAGGTATTGGCTAACAGATCAGTGCTATTAAGTAGCAAAGCTTGGGCCTTTAAATGTATGTATATATATATATATATATATATATATATATATATATATATATATATATATACGTCGTGAAATCAATAGCGCCATAACTAAAACATTCTGTCGAGCTTTCCTTATATACGCTTTAAGGAACGGTGTTCTCAACGCAAACCAGAGCCTTTCTTTTACGACGTCTGTTCGTAAAGTAGCAACGCCAATAGAAGTAATAATAAAAGCAATTTTTATTATCATCAGGATGTAAGTTTCAAGGAAAAGGGTTATCAACTATTTTTCTCGAACGCTTTTCCACGATCTGAACATAGAGTGCTAGAGCCTAAATTTAGCCACAGCATACAAGGGCGGATCAAAAAGTTCTGGTACTTATTTATAAAAATAATATTTAATCTTTAAAAGTGTTTTGGTTACGTTCAGATTCAAGAGCTCCCGCCCGCTGCAATGCGCTTGTGCCATTTTCTTTCCTACTGTTCGAAACATTTTTGAACGCGGCTTTCGGAATTGAGTTGAGTTGCTTCTGCAAATTTTTCTTCTACAAATCTCTTTCTACAAATAGTCTCAAAACGCTGACCCTTCACATATTTTATCCAGTAGAACAGGAAAAGTCGAATAGGAAAGTTGCGGAAATATGAAAATATAATTTTTTATCAAATTATCGGAAATCATTGGTACGCCAGTGCGTTGTCGTAATGAAGGATCCAAGAGTTGTTTGCTCAGGGTTCAGGCTTCTTGCGTCGGACATTCTCGCGCAATCTTTTTAAAATTCACGCATTTCCTGCTGAAGCGAGGAACCAGGTTCTAAAAATTTGTGAAAGATAATTACCCATAAATCGTCTTCTGTAATCACCCCTAAAGCAATCCAGGGTCTTCTGCTACTACCTGAAATTTCAGCTCGGACATTTCCCGACGGGCGCTTACTTGCTGGAAATTCAACATGTTTGAAACGAACTTCGTCGCCAATCAGACGTTTACAATATATTTAAACATGTTATTTTTCTGATAGTATTTCGGTGATTGCTGAGTAATTTATCACGAAGTTTTTCGACGTGTTCTTCTATTAATTGACGTCGAAGGCCTTTACGAAGGGAGTCATCTTTAATCCCTTGGCGTTCAGTAGCGAAATCATATACACAGTGTTCGTTAGTTTTTTTTCACTTCATAGAACCAGACTCAAACAATAAACATTACCATCGACTGGCAGGGAAATCGGAAGACCTTGGCACCGACTAAGATGGCTTAGTGGCTAAGCCTTTGCCTTGCATTCGGGAGACCTGGGTTCGAGACCCAGACCGGTCACTCTAAATTGGTTCTCATGGTTCCCAATTTATGTCCGGTCAATGCTGGAGTGGATTAAAAATCAGCCATGACATGAAAAACCCGTACACGGGCATTAGCCTATGGAGCAACTAAAAAAATCAGTCTGGCTCCAGAATTCAAAGTACTAGAATTTCCCAATTCGCTCTCGTACCTATGATTCCATATTCATTATTTGGGTCTCAGCGCTTAAACGCTTATACATGGAAGATGACGCTTCAGCTTAAGATGAACTAATGATGAATAAATGTGGTGGCGTGGTCTAGGGGACTAGTGCGCTAGTCGTGGTTGTCATCTACCGGGGTGCCGCCGGTTCGATCCCCGTTGTTGATGATCGAATTTTCTTTGAGCGATGCTCATTGAGAATAGATGATAAACCATACCGCTGAGAGTCAGCGGCCATGCTGCCACAAGGACTGGTGGGAAAACTCTAGATATCTCAACATGTCCGGCCCTCGGTGCATTGAAGGTATACCTCACGCTGAGTACCAAGCCCGTCCGAGAGGATGGTCTAGAATTAAAAACAACCTCCTTAAAAAATACGTGCATATGTATAAGCCGTTTTCTAGCTTAAGATGAGCGCTTCAACTAAACTGTTTTTGACTCTGTTGAATGTAGATCTGCCCTTCTTACATTTTGGGTTAGGCGGCTGTAATTGTTGCACGTTCCTAAAATGCATTTGTCCGACCGCTCCTATTATGCTTACATAAAACACAGGGCTCGTCGTCGTTGAGTGTAGTGTCCGTTTAAATTATGCATTTTGGGCTAAGGCCAGTTCGAACTTTTAGCACATTTCCAAAAGCTTGCAGACGGTTAGCAAAAGAGGGAATGGGAAACAGCACACCAGCATCCGCTAGTTAGAAACAAAATGTATATCTCGTCCTGTATTCTTAAGTGAAAAATCTAATTGTGTAAAACCATACTCACGTAAGCTATCTATAGAACCCCGTATGTAGTCGCCCGATTCATGCACAGCCTATGTAAAAAGACGCCAAAAGAGTGCCTTATATATAAGATTATATATATATATATATATATATATATATATATATATATATATATATATATATATATATATATATATATATATATATCAAAATGTACATTGTTTCCGTCTGGTTAAGCACGAGGTTTACGTTGAATTTTTGAAATTATTGTTATTCTACATCTTCCGTCCTTAACGGGACAACTGAAAAGCTTCATCAAAATAACCTAAAAACAATTTGAGAGAAACGGTTACTTTCCAGATGAGCGGGGTGTTTGATTGCCAGCCATAGAAGGATAACATTTTTTTAAGATATGAATATGCTCAGATAATAATATGCTAGTAACGTACACCAAACAAAGGGCTGTACACAGTTATATAGTAGACTTCTATTCAAGCGTTATCATAGTGTGAATCAAGTTGAATTAAAGTTGTGTGTCGGTAACAA
Source organism: Dermanyssus gallinae (assembly GCA_003439945.1). NCBI lineage: Eukaryota > Metazoa > Arthropoda > Arachnida > Mesostigmata > Dermanyssidae > Dermanyssus > Dermanyssus gallinae. The sequence continues at coordinate 16,661 of QVRM01005696.1, read as the reverse complement.
TAACTCCGGAGCGCCTGACGAACGACATAGACAATCGTCATGTAATCACTCATTTTGTGGAGATCTGCTATGTAGACAGCTTAACAACACCAAAACCATACACTATCTCTTACATTTTTTTTTTTTTTGGCTGTTCCGGCTGATAGACCTGCTCCAATGTGAATTTGTACATGTTTGTATGTTTAACCTGCCGCGTGCTAGAATTCAAAACGCTCTATAAAAACTGAAAAAGTCAAAACTTTTTACGGCATTCACACAGACATAAATCATCATGTCAGTAACTGCTGTTTTCTAACCGCGTAACGCGATCATTGTCTATACAGTTGGGTCTGTTCCCACCGCGTACAGCTTGTTGGCTAATATATGAGTTGTTGCGGCGCTTGCAAACCTTTCCGCAATAACGCTATCCAGTAACTTCTGGCAGACTCAGCAGAATCACATCAACCTAGCTTACTGGGTTTTTTTTTTCTGCTGAGGCAAACACCTAAGAACTCTGAACACATGCACATCCTTTTTTTAAGACTTGGCCTCTGTTTACACGTCGTTGTTTTTAACACTGGACGTTCGGTCCGCTATTCGGAATCGAGGACTCTTCTCGCATCCAGTTGTTTGCCAGAAAGCTGCGAAGAAAGTTACGACTAAAGCAGCGACTCTTCTAAGCCCACTTGGCAAACAGATGGTGTATTACAGAAATAGCTAGCTACTTAGTCTGGCTGCCCTTGCCGACAGATGTTGGTACGGGCATCTACGTATGAAGAATCTCCTTGACGATCTTATTTAGTTTTCGTTTAACGAAGTGTTCAGCGATGAACCCGTTCGTAACATGGTGCATAATGCAAATAACAAAATGAATGTTCTGAATGGGTAGATACCAAAATAAAACTGCTCTGATTAAGCAACTGTCATCGCGAGACGGTGCAAGATGGAACCCCCGTCTTTATCTCGGAGTTGAGACAGGTGTGTGTACATACTTCCAGTTTTCTGTTTGGCCTAGAGACCTAAGTTTTTGGTATTAACACAAGTATTATTGTTTTCTTACTAGCCCTGGCCTGGGGAAAATGACTAATGTTTTGCAATGTCGATGTACCTGACCCAATACGAATCAAATTATTGTTTAATTTGGATATTTCGTTACGCAACGCTGCTTAAAAAGACAAGTATTGATAAGAGTATTGTGCGTTGACTAAAAAGCTTCAGGCTCTTGGTGAAATAATGCCATCATCTTATATAGATAGAAGCATCCGTGCTTAACGCCAATAAATTCTCACACGTGCTCGTTTCAGGGTGGTGGGCCTATTTGCGATGTGTTTTTCTCTAGAAATCCGTGCCATCTGGAAGGTATATTGTACGTATGTTGTGAGCTCACCCGATACCTTACACCCGTAGACCTTTGATATGCTTTTCTACCGAGCACAACCCAGTTACAGGGTAGGCATGAGGCATGTTTGCTGTCATTAAGCATACTTTCTGCTGCCATCGCAATGATTGCCTGAAACGCGCGACGTACTTATGCAAGCTATTACGTGTGTTATTGAAGTTCCGTCAATCGTGTACTGCAATTAATCAGCAGTCGCAGCAGCAACAACTCGGTAACTCGGTAACTTTGCGTGGATACTTTTCGAAACGATTCTGCACCGACTCACTGCCAGCAGTAAACGACGACGACGACGGTGGTTGTTCTGACTTCGTCTCAGCGACTGAAGCTAGCAGCAGACTTTATAGCCAGTCTACGAGTAGAGATGAGGCCGACGAAGAGAAGACCTCGTAAACGAGCCTTCAGGCATCGCCGGCGACGCAAGACGAACCTCAAGCGCAAGATATGCCGCCTGCAGCAACGGATCCTGCAGCAACTGGAACTCGATACAGGCTACTCGAAATCGCAGACGTATCATCGCACAGGCTCACACTGAATGAAGCTTCTGCTGTGTCTGGCCACGCTTTAGAAAGTACACAAACCCCGGTCGAACGTTGGATGTCTTGGAGTCTTTCACCGAGAAATTCTCCTGCCCTCCTGGACTATTTAATGTTTTAAACTGTTTTAAAGGCAAAATAACTCTCACGTATCCGGGTACGTACATACGTACGTAAGGAGCAAACCGAACATAGTAAACTTTTTGCAGGTCAAGCCATGCGCCCTTGCAAGGATCACTAAAAAAGATTATGATAAATCAACTTTTGTCCTAGCGATGGAGAACATGTAGCCCGAGTGGTCTGCTAGTTATTTACTTAAGTAGGATCAAATTGAGCAAAGCCTATTAAATGTTATCTAAAAAATCTCTCTTACAAGATAGTAGAAGGTGCTATGGTTAAAATGATAGTTAGCAATGAAAGAGTGCTCAGGTTAAGGACGTACACTTATAGCGAATTACAACACAATTAGATCGTGAATTCTAGCCTACTTATACTCAATAAAAGCAAGTTTTGCCCCAACAAGTTTACAATAAGTCCGTAGTCAAGTTGGACTATACGGCATACCACAATCATTTCATCATCACAGTTTTTTTTCTGGCGAAGCCAAGTACAAAAAAAGTGAAAGACGTCAGAACATCGCCACCAGATAACTTATTGACCAAGAGCACCTCGAACGCTTGGCACGCCGGTACGGTTTGCGACGCCTAGGGACTAGGAGAAATATTGACAACATTAAAATTTAGGACATAACTGGTGCTGACAAATCCAATTGCATTAAAATATTTACGACTCCTTTCGACTTGCGAATACTGCTAATGCAGCAACTTGGAGCCAATATTGAAAGGCGTGAGCCAATAGAGAATTGTAGCATCGTCTGCGAGTGCGCTCAGCTTGCCTCGATTCTCACTCTGAATATCAAGAAAGATGACACTCATCATCGTCATCATATTTATTTCACTTATATTGAGTATGCATATAACAGTAGACACGTTTATAGTTGTCAGTTGCTCGCTGCATGTTATTCGAGAAAGGCAGTGCAGTGATCTCTTCGCAAGGGCCAGACAGGCAGGCAGACGCATGGAACTTCGTGCCCGCACACTGAAAGCGCAGTCTACAGACGCAGTCCATGTACTCCTCGTGGAAGTTCGCATTCGAACAAACGAACAGGTGATGATAGCCACCAATTATGTGTCTAGTATAGACGTGGCGATTGTCACATGCAAGACCAGACCAGAGGTGAGAGGCACCGAAAATATCCAGATCTCCAACCTCTCGTCGGACGTGTGTTCAACTTTATTTTCCCATATCGAGATAGAGCTTTCGAATGGTACTGTACGCAACGTTTCCAACCTCAATCGAATTATCTCCGGTGCACACAACCGGTGCACACAGCCTGATATTAGATACACAAAGCTGTTCTTTACCCGCATTGACAGGCAGTAAATTACTCACTTCACGAACATTATAAAACACATTATAAATACATTCTACAACAATTTGACGAGAAGCTGAGACAGTGAGTGAAATTCAATCTGGACGTGCGGGTGTTAAATTTGAATCTGGACGGGGCAAATTGGGACCAGGCTACCCTTCTTACATCAGCCGGAGGTCTAGGGATCCAACGTGCAACCGATCTGGCCCAAACCGCATTCCTGGGTTCAATCACTACAGTTCGGGAACTGATTTTTATCTATATCTCCTTGGAACGTCAAGTCCTTTCTAGAATGGCTCATGGAGTTCAAAAAGAGACACACCAGCATGCTCAGGATGCTGTGGTAGTCGAAGCCATTCAAAAAAGGCTCCTAGACAACACGGCTGATGCACTTGGCAAGTCACGTCTACTAGCAGCTTTCAACGATATGAGCGCCAAATGGCTTCAACCCATCCCCTCGCCGCAACTGAGAACGATGCTGAACAACACAACACTCCGCATCGTTGCCGGCCTGCGGTTAGGGGAGGCGGTATGTGCGCCTCATAGTTGCTTCCTTTGCAACACACCGGTGTCGCCGACGGGAGAGCATGGCCTCAGCTGTCCTAGGGGCTGCGGAAGACATTCACGCCACGCCGCCCTCAATTTCAAGAGCGTTGCATTCCGCTAACGTACCCTGCAGAAAGGAGCCCGTCGGACTAGCAGCGGACTCAGCCTTACGTCCAGACGGAATGACCTTGGTACCGTGGTCCAGAAAGGCCCTTGTGTGGGACGCAACCGTGCGGGACACGCTGGCGCCGTCTTATAGGAGCCGAGCTTCAAGATCAGCAGGCGCTGTTGCCAATTTAGTGGAGCAGCGGAAAAGTCTGAAGTACCGCGAGTTGGAGGCATCTTTTATAGTGCAGCCAGTTGCCATAGAAACAATGGGAGTCATAGGCGAACCAACAGTAAGATTTCTGAAAGAAATTGGGAAAAGAGCGGCAAGTGAGAAGGATGAGGAAAGGGCAGGGGAATTTCTGCTACAAAGAATATCAATAAAAGTGCAACGTGGAAATGCGGCTGCGGTGCTAGGTTCGCTGCCCTCAGGCAGTGGTCTACCGGGTCTGGCAATGTATTAAAATGATGTTGTGTATAATGTATAAATAAAAATTTAATAGTGTTGGATGCAACATTATAAAACACTTCTCAAGCAAACCAAAGTTTGCCCGAGTAGGGTGTTCCCATACTCTTACAAAACCATGTATCAGCCTTGGGACAATCTTGAGGTAAAAAGGTATAATATTGGTAGGGACTAAAAACAAGAGAGAATGGCCAAGGCGGGGACACTACTGTGGAATAGCGACGTCGACGGATTGCTCGCTATATGGACTCGACAGTACCAAATCTCCCAGATCGGCTTCTGGAGGATAGGTGCGAGCAAATCTATTCAACTATGCGTGGCGAGTACCCCCAGAACATGGATCATCTGTAAAAGATGCGAATAATTAAGGCAAATAAAAGCCGCGGCGACGTCACAAAAACCACCCAGACAGGATGGTTGAGACGTTTAGACGACTGAATCTCTCGACTGAATCGGGTGTGTCTGGGACTCGAACTAGTCACACGCATGCCTGGTCGCTCCGTAGAAAACTCCAGTTTTCCCCTAAACAATCAACTGAGTTCAGATTTTCTACTAGTAAAAAGGTGTCCCGAGTGACGCTGCTCCAGATACAAAGATCGGATTGGTCTATCGCAATCCGACCGTGTCTGAACGGGCAACCTGCCACGTCATCCAAAAAAATGACCAGCAACAACCAGTTTGTGATAATATAAATCAGAACATACAATCAGCAATCAAGAAGCGTGTGCCACAACGCCATTAAACTGCCTGTTAAGCCATTTCAAGCAGCTCCTTCTTCCCCGTCGGTCTCTGGTGACGGCGGAGGACCAGCACCGCAGAAATCGAATCGAACGAGTGAGTTTAAACTCAAGCAACTACGACAGCGCTAGCGGCAGTTGTGTGAGCGACAGCGGTCAATGACCGGTGACTGGTGCCGGTGTCGATGGTGGTGATCCTGTCGGTGATCTGTGAATATGTGCAGCATCATGCTCAGTCTGGAAGGGCTGCCCAAGCAAATAAATGCATTGCAGTTGCTGATGGGCGAGTGTCTGCAGCTCACCCATGCCGTTACGCACTTCAAAACAATAGCTTAAAACGCTCAAGACTCGAGTTGAGTTTACCCAGCGGACTCCTCAATGTAGTACTATGATAATGGTCTGGATCAATGTAGTACTATGGTAATGGTGTGGATGAGGTGGCTCGAACGGCTGAGGGGCAGTAATGGAGGCTGCTCGCGGGGCAATAACATTAGCCAGAGCGGTGGAAAATTCTGCGCAAAAGCATGCGCGCTTCCTAGATCATTATGGAAGACGTTCTGATATCGTCTTCAGCGGAGTACCGGCGCGAGAACGTGAAACGAACGGACAGCTTCGGCAGCAACCATCATTGAGACGCTGTGTGAAAACATTGAGGCGCCGATCGAGGAGATACATTGATGTCGCGCGCCGATGCCCGCGGATGGTAAAAGTAAGTGGCAAGAGCGTAACCGACCGAACCTCGGTGCTGGTCCGTTTCCTCTGCCGGTGGAAATAATGGAGGTGCAGCAGAAGTGCCGGGAAAAAAGCAGAGTCCGACCGTCTTCCAGCGTTTCCTGCTCTATCCACACTAACGATCATCTCACGTCCGAGAGTGCCAACGTCTATTACCAGCTACGTAAGCTCAAGGTACAAAGAAAAATCTTCGATGTTCTGACTTCAGACTGTAGGTTACAGATTAAGGCAAAGAGGCACTCGCCGAATAAGAAATTCACTGCGGATATGAATCTCGCTCGGCAGTTCAGCAAGCAGATCAGACTGTAGATATATCAACGTTCCAGCGCATCTCGGAAGGCACTACTCTGTACGCTACATTGTACCGTGCAATGGCTTGAAAAAACACATTCGTGATGCAGAAACCACGCTTATCTCGTATCCGAAGTCCGGTTACGGTCAGCAGAATTTCCGTGATTTAAATAAAATTAATACAACTCCTATTTGCAGAGACGGTCGGAAAAAAGGAGTGACCTTATATGTAAGGAGTGATTTTACTGCACGAGAATGCATTGACCTCGAATATAGAAGCTCAGATGATTTGCTTTGTGAGAGTGCGTTGAAGACTCTCTTGTCAGGGATTGGTGATAATAAATTCATAACACTCGGCCTGCCTAAGTACACTTACGAGCAAATATTGGCAGAGCTTGCAACAATGAACTGGAACGACTTATACGATAGAATGTAGATGAGGCATTTACATGCTTTACCGAGAGAGTGATGGCGGCCGCGGCTAGTGTTAGAAGAGAAATTAGGCGAATGTTAAGCAGAGAGTTTAGCCACGTAAGCCATGGGTCACTGCCAAATTCCTGGAAATGATAAAGGAGAAGGAAGCAGCCTATAAAGCGTTTCGAAGTGTCTCTCTTCATGCCCAAAGGCGTCAAGCGTATGTTAGACTGAGAAACAGAGTTGTCTTGTTTTCCAGAAGGTGCAGGCTGAAAACTAATGGGAAGACTGTTCGCGATAGAATACAGGGAGAGAAGGAGCCCATAAAAAGCCATCCAGCCAGTCATGGAAGGTACCCAGGAAAAAAGTGTGTCAAACTGAAGGTTGATGATAAGATATTCACAGACTGTGTGCGACTTGCTAACATCCATAATGGCTATTATGCAACTTGGGTAACGGCCGACGGCAAATGCCCGGCCACTTACAAGCTACCAATGTCCATACCTGAACTGCACAAGCAATTTTTGCCTCGGCCGGTCCTTGTGGACCGAGTGCATTACCTGCTGAAACGGGTCAAAATATGCTCTGTGGTAAGGGGTCACATACCCTTTCAAGTGCTGAGACAATGTGCTGACGCAGTGACATTCAGAGTTGTCTGTCTATCTATCGACACGCCAGCAGGTGTACTATTCGGCCCTCAAGTTGTATCGCGTTGTGCCACCGTTTAAAGGCGGTAACAGATTGAGCAAAGAAGATTACGGGCTGGTCAGTATCTTCCTCTCCCATATCTAAGATTTTCGAAGAGCTATATATGAACAGTTGAACGAACACTTTGAGATGTTTAATGGCCTAAGTCAGTTCGATTTTCGATTTAAAATGTCGGCGACTGTACCCACCACGGATTTTGTTAAAGAGGCTCACATAAACCTAATGTTAAAAAAAAGTCAGTTGCCGGCGTGTTTATAGATCTTAAAGTTGATACAGTAGATGTAAATTTTCTAATTAAGAAATTAATTCGATATGAAGCGGATGATATTTTCTTGTCTTGGCTGTGGCCATTTATGTCAAATAGGAGGCAAGTCGCTTAGGTGGGCAATGCACCCTCTGATGTAAGGAATATATCGGTTGGAGTAGCCAGGACAGCATAGATACTCCACTGCTCTTTAACATCTTTAATAACAACATATTTAGCGCAACAAAACACGCAAAGGTGACATTGTTTACGGACGATACTACCGCCCTACCGTGGGGAATTTCCCAACTGAGGTAGAGCCTATGGTCCGCAAAGACCTTTAGAAGTTATTGTCATGGTTCAAGAGTAACGGTCTCTATATAAATTGCAGAAAAACAGGTACAATGCAATTCCTTCCACCGCGTCAATCTGTTACGCGTCAATAAACAAATTCAAAATTCAATCCGGTAAAGATTGCCATACGTGCGCAAGTGCAAGTTTAGTCGATTCGTTCCGTCATCGATTCCATCGACCGACTGCCTTGCAGGCATAATCGATCAGGCAATCCAGGTATGCAAACGGTGCGGCACTCCCGGACACTTAGCAGCAAGCTGCGCCAATTCAGCAAGATGTGTGAACTGTCGTGGTGCTCACGCGGCCGGTTTCATCTGCATGTCCTCGCTTGGCTTACCTCCGAGAAAGAAACCGAATTATACTCGAAGCCCGGACACTGCAACAGATGAAGGTGCTACATCCGGCAGCCGAGATTACTGACATGTCCCCCGTATCAGCCATGTCAGTAAATAACACAACTCAGGCTTTAAAACAACCTTCTTACGCTAGCGTTGTCCGCGGGATCTCTCAATCACGCGAAGACCCTACCCCGCAGCTGCTACTTCCGGCTCCTATATCAATCCCCACGAGGAAAGGCGTAAGTTTGACGGGACGGTCTCGCCGGAGGACGCCCGTTGTAAGGCATCGCCGTATCAAAACACCCGTCAAGCGCACACGTAAAGCGACCCAGGCTGTGCTCGGCCCTAAAGGCGCCTCTCTCGGACTGTCTCAGATTCTTTCAGGCTTAAGCCCAGACTTATCGGCTGAATTTAAGGCTTTATTAGAGCTTTTGGAGCCGCTCTTACAGCTGCTACCGCTAGTGAAAAATCTACGACAAATCGTACAGTCATCATGAATGACCACGATCGCACAGCTCAAGACGGAGCAGCATCACACCCCATTCCAGCTACTATCAAATGTCCACTATGGGACGGGCGATACACGCGGCGTGGCCTAACAAGGCATATATCAGTCAAGCATCCCACCGCCACTGAGGCTTCCTTCTCTACAACGTCCACCTCTGTGCCCTCTCGTTTGCAACCGGCGCAAATTTTAGAGGACATTCAAGCAGTTATGGGGCGAATCAGACTAATCCGAATTGTACCTAAAGTCAATTAGGAGGCAAGTGGCCGAGGACCCTTACCCGTGTACTCTCAGCAGTCTCATCTGATAACGACGTTGAAGCATGCTACGGTCTTTTCTCCTTTGCCCCCGTAGTGCTTCGCCTCCCCCGCGCACGCAACGATGCGTTATCTCTTTCAGTCATCATCCGCAACAATCTCCGCGACTTCTCTCAGAATATGCGCCTGTCAGACGTGATTGCCACTTCGCACCCTCGCACCTCTACTTCTAAACCATTCAAAAATGACACCGTGCGCCAGTCCATTATTAAACTCTCCGAAGGTGATGTTTCTGGTGCCGCCAGACTTATTGTATCCACAGATACTTTAACGCCGGGCATCGACCGTATAGAGGCCTTGCGAGAGCAACACCCATTAGCTCCCGAGGACCTAGAATGGCCGACACTGACCAGATCTCCTCTGCCCTTCGTCACATCAAAGGAAGATATCCAGGCGGCGATTCCAAGAGCTCTGCCGAAGGGTTAGACTTTATGAGACCCCGGTTGTTAATGGACCTTCTTTCCCTGTCCCTCGAAGGCGTCGCCGCCAGCCTACTCTCCGCGTTGGCCAAGGTTGTAGACATCCTTCTTTGGGGCAGCCCTCCTCCTTGCCTCCGGCCCTTGATATTTGGCGCAAGACTATTTGCCCTTCAGAAAAAGGACGGTTCGGTACGTCCTATTGCGTGTTCGTCTGCGCTACGCAGGCTCGCCGCGAAGATCGGATGCAACCACAACAAAGACGCCATTTCTCACGCAACTGGTGCACACCAATTGGGATTCGCGACGCCGGCCGGAACCGAAGTAGCGATTCACGCAGCCCGCGCCTTTCTCGACTCACGCGAACCTTCAGGGGTCTTTGTAAAGCTCGATTTTAAAAACGCTTTTAACTGTATACGACGCGATCACTTGATGAAGGCCGTCGCATTCCACGCCCCTCATCTATTAAACTACGTCGAACTGGCATATCGGCACCCTTCCCATCTTGTCTTGCCTGAACATGTGATTTCGTCCGCCACTGGACTGCAGCAGGGGGACCCCTTAGCACCACCTCTGTTTTGTCTGGGCATCAAGGATCTGGTGGATTCCTTCAGGAGCCCGATGAACCTCTGGTATCTTGACGATGGTTTATTAGGAAAAAACGTTTGCACAGTAGCCGAAGATATTCAACGGGTCCTGGATTTCAGTGTTACATCCGGGCTGGAGTTAAATCCGGCCAAATGCGAGATATGCCTCTTTGGCCCTACCCTTGAGGCCCCCGAAGTACAGTCACTCCGAAACCTCCTGCCTGGCTGCAAGCTAACCGTCAAGGACGATCTGGAGCTACTGGGTGTGCCAATTTGCCCGAGGGGCTCCCAGCAGCAATCGAGCGTTAAAGATTGAAACTGGAAAACGCCGCCGCTCGCCTTCCTCTTCTGGGAGCTCATCGGGGACTTTTCTTACTCAGGTCCTCCTTTTCGTCCTCAAGACTAATCCACCTCCTTCGAGGGGCCGATTTATCAAATCGATCCGACGAGTTGCAAAGGCTCAACGACTTAACACTGTCCACCCTGGAATCCTTGCTGAATACATCTCTACCGCCTAGCGCGCGAGAACAGGCATTGCTACCCATTTCAAAAGGGGGCCTCGGGGTACCACATTTACTGACCCTGGCCGGGCCGGCTATAGTCTCGTCAATGCTAAGCGCGCAAAGCAGGGCAACCCCTCTTTTAGATTCAGCGGGAGTCGACCAGTTTAGAAACCGCTTAGCCCATCTTCAAGAGAACCTTGAGGCGCGCTGTGGGGGTAGGCCTGAAAACGTACTGTCCCAGCGTGACTGGAGTTCCCCTCTGCACGACGAGGTACAACGACGCCTCTTTAACGAAGCTGCCGACGACACAGCCAGAGCTCGCTTAAACGCCGTATCCGCCAAGGATTCAGGGGCCTGGTTACACGCGCTTCCCAGTGCCCCCATAGGTACCCTTCTTGATGACGAGTCGATTCGCATAGCAGTAGGCTTACGACTAGGGGCAGATATAGTTAGCCCTCATCGGTGCCAATGTGGTCACCCCGTCGATAAACTAGGACATCACGGACTATCGTGCATTATTAGTGCAGGACGACGCTCGAGACATGCCGCTATTAATGAGACCTTTAGTAGAGCCTTTAGGTCGTGCGGTCGTCTGTGCATTCTTGAACCCCCAGGTCTCTGCGCGGAGGACGGCAAACGTCCAGATGGTATGACACTCACACCATTCTAGCGAGGCAAAATGCTAGTTTGGGATGCAACCGTTACCGACTCCTTAGCTCCTTCTATGGTCGGTGGCGGCGCATCCGAAGCTGGTTATGCAGCCCACCTTGCGGAGACTAACAAGTTAAGAAAATACTCATCAATCGTCTATCCCCATGAATTTTGCCCTCTCGCGTTTGAAACCCTAGGTGCCCCTGGCGTTCGGACCAAGCAGCTGATCCGCAAAGTTGGGACCTTGTTAAACCTGCCATCCGGTGATAACAGGTCATCGTTCCTTTTTTAAACAACGCCTGGATCTTGACATACAACGTGGAAACGCTGCCTCCGTTCGGGGCACACTCCTGAGGTGGTCTCGCCCTGGCCTCATCGAAACGGACACGTGACAGTCACAATGCGCATTGGCTTAGCTAGTTGATGTGTGTAACATATACCTAATGTATTATACGGAAAATAAACTTTATATAAACTGAGTGCTTAATCGATCAGGCATGTTAGGCAGTACGTGATTAACGGTAGTGCTTCTTCTCTACTTTTTTTGATAGAACACCGTCACAAAGGAGGCCTCTAAATACGTGGGCAGGGGGAAGGGGCAGCGCCAGAGCTCCCAAATTGTCTGTCGTTGGCACGTTAATAAAATAAAAACACCAGAGACTGGCAAATGATCCAGCTTCATTGCGGGGGATTTGCGTTAACCCATTCGCTAGCAGTCAAGGGCCTTATTATGGGCTACCGCAAGTTTCATCGATGAAGTTCCATAGCCGACGTGTGCTACTCTTCAACGTAGGGAACTTTTTTGTAGCTTTGAGAAATGCAGTGTTAACCGCTTGCAGTTGCATGTTAGCTAGAGTTCCGGCTTTCTACGTCAAACCTGTTCCCTGAAAACGTAGCAGTTCTACCATATAGTCACCACAAGAATATGCCGCGAGTGAGTATGACTATCTTTCCATCAAGTGGTCCCGTGATGTGCCCGAATTGTGGGTGGGCCCCGGGCACTGTCGACGCAAATATAAAGCTGGTCTGATGTGTAAATTCTATGCAGAGTAATATAATTCGCTTGGTTCGTCAGTCATGGGAAGCAAGGGATACAATACAGATTATGTGGCATTGAATTCACATTGTCGCTCCTCCTGTACTAAAAGTCGATAATGTGCTCTTTGAGGATAACCAAAGTAAGGCTGCATCATTCTTCAAATAGATCTATATATATATATGTATATATATATATATATATATATATATATATATATATATATATATATATATATATATATATATATATATATATATATACATATATTAGCAGTAGTTCTTTATCTTACATCATCATTTTTTAAATAAAAACTTTTGTAATTTCATTACTGAACCATTATTGTATTATTGTAAACTTTTCCGAAATCGAATTGTGATGGCCAAGCCCTTTCGTTATGTCGAAGGTCATTTATAACGCCTGTATTTAAAAAAGTGCTAAGGATTCGACGGATAAGAACCTGCAGGTAGCTCAGCTATCCATCGCGTGTACTTTGATGGAGATATTTTCAAAAACAATTTAGTGTCTCATGAAGTGGTTGACATAAATCAGCATGGGTTTGTGGGGAGGCCTTTCACGGGAGCACAGCTTATACTTGTATCTAAGATCCGCGATTGAAGCCTACACAATAAATAATCGTAGAACATTTCATTGTATACATTTTAATATTTCAAAGGCGTTTGATATTCATGTGATTGTGACTAAGCAAAATTTCTCGGAACATATTACTGTCACTTCTGCTTCACAATTATGTATTACTATATTTAAATGTTTCATTTAAAAATGATCCGGACTTCCATATGCGCTGGAACAAAGTTTCACCCAAAAGACTTTACTGCAGTCAAGTTTAAGCTCTTCTTATATGTTAAAATAGATAAATCCCCTTAAGAGAATACAGGCAAAATGTATCCGACGAGTGCCAAAAAGATGTAACATTTCTCGTAAAAGTGTATTTCTTGTGCCAATACAAGGGTTGCAAAAACGAGGTGATCTATCGCTGTAGAAAAAGTTCTGCAGTCTCGAGCTAACCAGACCGTGTTTAAATGTGTAGATAATGAGCTACAAAATGCAGTAAATGTTAGATCCCTAGAGGTCGCGCACTCGGTAGAGATAAGCAACACAATCTCTTAGAGAGTTTCACAAAGTCTACCAAATAAGCAGGCCTGATGTATGTTGTAATTTTATTCAGATGCCAAATATTCTGAAGAAACGTTGCATATTTATGTACATACGGCTCTTGAATAAATGAACTTTTGACAAGACTGGACTACATTTTCATGATTCATTCGAGCTCCGTCAAGGATAGCAACTGTATGGATAGACAGACTGCATCCAACTCCAGACCGACCGGTTAATGCTTCGGACTTAGCCAATCAGGGGTACTGGTCGGGATGCCTGCTGCCTTGACAATGCAGATATGGCCACCAGGTGAGTGTCAAAAATAAAGCATCATTGATCAGTGCTTTGTCAGAACCGCATATCTGTCACTCTGAATGACAGCAACAGAAAGTAGGTATCGGCAAAATCAACACGAGGGGGTTTGGATGGTAATGCACCATCTCTTTTTATTAAGACATCTGTGCTCCCCGTTTTTTTTCGATCATGGTCGATTATTAATCCACTCCGGCACTCACCTTGTTTTAAATTGGGAACCATGAAAACCAATTTAGTAGTGGCCTGCCTGGGTCTCGAACCCAGGCCTCCCGAATACAATGCAAAGGCTGTTGCCACTAAGCCATCTTGCTCGGTATTCTCGAAGGAGATTATTGTGGAAAATTTGCGAAAACGGCTTTAGTAGAGACCTTTCTCACACTCACATACCTATGAGCAATATGACTGAAATATTGCAACTTGTTAATATTTTATTTGCACACGACCCACAGACCGAAGCGGATAATAGGGCCTGATCTTTTAGGTCTGACTCTGCCACTAAACATCAGTCGACCGCATGTGTTAGCGAAAACCCGCTTAGTCGAAGGAAATTCGAATTTAAAAGATGCGTGTCGGGAGGGTGCTCCCCGGCGATGTAAACCAGTTCTGACCAAATTCAAAGATTGGCACGTTTTTCGCTACGTCAATACCCCCGTTCTCAACACGATACCTATGAAGCAGTTGTTTATTTAAATATTGTGATTGTTTTTTAATATTTTTCTTATTTATCTGACTTCACTAACATACTAGATTTCGTTCACAAATTTTACGTGCCATAAAATTTCGTGTCTTACTAAATCATTTTTTTCTGATAGAGTATCCTTTGTTAAATGAATGATGCACACCGGACTTTACTGTTTGGACCACGGCAGTATGGGGCTCACAAAGTCACTAGAATCCAGTCGTCCTCTTTGCGCCTTGTCGGGGGTGGCCGCAGTACTGTCTTTTCGAGATTACTCCACCTGGTCACTCTATCTCGCCGATAAGGTTGCTCGACTTTGTGCGGCGGTTATTTTCTCCTCGGAGACTAACTCTGCGAGTCTCCTTAGAGTAAGCCAGGATTCATGATCCTTGAGGAGCGCCTCTGCAGGGACTTGGCACGCCAGAGAACTTCCCAGTCTTCCAAGACGGTAGCTACCGCTCAGTATTGAAAAAGGCGCAAGCGTTTGTAATAGTGCCTGTTACATCGTCTTTCTCTTCTGAGTTGCACTGCACATAGGACATAAGGTGGAATCGGTTTTGCCAATGCGGTGTAAGTATTGCTGCAAGCAGCCAGCCATCATCTTTAGCAGTTACGCGAGTGTGTGGGTAAGCGAGCCGTGGTTAAAGCTGTACCGTTTTTTTGAGATCGGGGAGTATTATTTTATCCAGTATTCAGGATGGCTCGGTTGAATAGCTTCTCATTGCTGGTTACATCTGGTTCGGGTATCTGTGTTTCCGATTAGCATTTCCTGCGTCCGGACGTTAGTTGAGGGGCTTCTTGAAAAGCTTCATGCCAAATCAGTGTGTGAATCTTGTTCTATAATAAATAATTTGTCTTTAATTTTTATAAGAATAACTTATCTTGTTAATTCTAAAATTAAGTGTATATATATATATATATGTATATATATATATATATATACGAGATGTGTTCAAAAAGTATCGCGACTTTTGTGTTTTTTCAAAAAATTATTCATTTATTCATGAATATCTATTTTGTCCCCTTCAAAGTAATCCTCATGAGATATTATACACTTGTGCCAACGGTTTTTCCAATCTTCGAAGCACTTCAAAAAACCATTTTTTTTTTATCTTGTTCAGCTCCTCCTTCGATGCCGTCTTTATCTCGTCAAGCGTAGCGTAACGTCGTCCTTTCATGGGCCTCTTCAGTTTAGGGAATAAGAAAAAGTCACAGGGGCCAGATCTGGGGAATACGGTGGCTGCGGCATCATTAGTGTGTTGTTTTTGGCCAAAAACTCGCGCACAAGCAACGATGTGTGAGCAGGGGCGTTATCATGGTGCAAAAGCCAATTTTTGTTCTTCCACAAATCCGGGCGTTTCTGGCGGATTGCTTCGCGCAAATTGCGCATAACTTGCAGGTAATATTCCTTATTGACCGTTCTACCCTGTGGCAAGAACTCATGATGCACCACGCCCCTGCAATCGAAGAAAACTGTCAGCAAAACTTTCACATTCGACCGAACTTGGCGCGCTTTTTTCGGTCTTGGTTCGTGCGGCAGCTTCCATTGAGATGATTGAGTTTTGGTTTCCACGTCATAACCATAAACCCACGATTGTCACCAGTTATGACCCTCTGGAGCAAATTTGGGTCGTCGCGGACAGAGTCCAACATCTCATTAGCAATGTTCATGCGATGCTGTTTTTGGTCGCAATTGAGCAATTTTGGTACGAATTTCGCGGCGACCCGTCTCATGCCCAAATCATTGATAAAAATCGAATGGCACGAGGCCAATCGATATGTTTAGGTCCTCAGCAACTTCTCTAACGGTGATTCGACGATTGGCCAATACAATTTTCTCCACTTTCATTAATTTTTTCGTCTGTTGTTGAAGTGCTCGGGCGTCCGGCACGCTCTTCGTCGTTCACATCTTCTCGGCCTTCTGAGAACATTTTGTATGCCACAGTCAACATTCGGAATGCATCCGCGCACTTAATTTCGTTTTTCACACAAAATTTGATACAAGTTCTTTGATCCATTTTTTTGAATAGGTAAAAATCGAAGACGATCCAAAACACGTGCAAGCAAAGCAGCTGTCAACAATTAAGTGAACATTCAAAATGGCCGAGCTTGTCGGCATAAGTGAGAGACATGAGTACCACATAACGCCACAAAAAATCGAAATTCGAATATACGTAACCCGCGAAAATTCAAAAGTCGCGATACTTTTTGAACACACCTCGTATATATATATATATATACATATATATATATAT